>CM068354.1:31313485-31813485 GCA_034769755.1 Odontamblyopus lacepedii | reverse complement strand
ACAGATGTGTCTGGTTCTGCGGTGTGTCCGCCCCTCGCCCTGGACTCCGCTGTGGGGGTCTTGTGTCTGCTTCTCAAACAGTGGGAGAGGGTCCCAGAGGGGGTCCTGAGGCTGACAGAGTGGCTGCTGGGAAACGAGGAAGTGATCCAGGAAGAGGCCGAGCCAGGAGAAGGGACCAGTCTGGTATGAGTCTTTTATTATAGTCTGGTAATAGGCAGTATTTCTGTATCTTTTTAAAGCTTTGTTTTTACGTAAAATATGTTAACCCACCTTAATATACATGTTAAGATGAGATAAGTATGAGATATGACCCTGAAAAAGCATAAACAATAATAAAAACTGATACTTCTCATGGTTAAAATGCATATTTTAGAGACAAACACATGATAATCTGCAATCTGTCCAAGAAAATGTGTCTTCTTAAGTGACCCCTGTCAGGTCGGTGAAACAGTGGCCTCAGTGCAGGGTGTAAACATTGTCAGTGTAAATCCGGCAGTGTGCTGGTGCTTTGAAGTAAGTTATTTAGGGAATATTATATCAACAGCAAGGTGAAAGTTCAAACGTGACACTCTTGTACTGTTCAACCAGGGCGCGGCCGCTACAAACACAAACCTGTACAGCACATGTACAACTCGCACCATTTCCTTAACAAATGAATGTATTATTTCTACTTAATAACTTTACATTTAGTATATTTTTTATTAAGGTTCAGTCATTTGAAATAGTTAGTTACTTGGGTGTTTGTAGTTAAGAATTAGAATTTAGATTTTGGGAAGAAGGAATTTGACTATTTTTTGTGTTAAATTGTCTGTATTGTTAGAGCTCAAGAAATATAATAATAATCAGACCAATTCTAAGCTTTTTTATGATTCTAAAAAACTATATGTCTCTCCATAGGACGATGAAGACTTCCTGTTTGAAAAGGGCGAACTGAACCTGTGGGCGGAGCCAGTGCAGTGGGTGAGGCTGCTGCACAGACACCTCAGCTCCCTGGTCCAGACCCGGGACCCTGGACCTGCTCTGGACCAGTCCCGCATCAGGACCCTGTGGGAGCAGGCCCAGACCCAGAGCCAAAGTGCCCTCAAGTCCCTGTCGTCCCTGCCCTCCCTGCCCCAGTTCATCTGCCCCATGGAGCACGCCAGAGTCACCCTCAGACAGCACCGGGCCCAGCTGGCTTTAGACGTTCTGCACAAGCTCAGGTAGAAAATGAAGCTGCACTGTGTAACTTTTCTGCAGGAGGGTACGCTACATCTGTGTCTCTATGAAGAAGTTATTGCTTTGCCAGGAATGTTTCACAGTATGGCATTAAACCTACGCATTTATCCAGTTACTACTGTTTTTAATGCTGGAAAAACAGGCTTTCTTACTGCGTGTTGGCTCGCCTCTCCAGAGATCTGGCTTGTAACTCGGCCTTGTGGCGTCACCTGCTTTTTCCATGGAGATGCGTAAGTTTAATGCCATTATTGACCAGTCACTAACATCTCCATAGAGACAGGAACGTCCAGTAAAGTTACATAGTGCATCTTTAACATGTACTGTAGAATATTTTAGGGTCAGTTTTGTTTTCAACGGTGAAGTCGCTGGAAAAGTCAAGGGAAAAACACTTGATAATTCATTAACATTAGTTTTAGGACGATTAAATTATGAGATTTCTTTGCAAATCAGAGCCAATTGGCAGCTTTTTAATACAATGTGTTATTATTATTATATAACTGCAACAATAAAATGATAAACTTTTATTAAGATTATACTGTAATTCTGTTATTACTTAATATTTGAACACAACACGGTCTTAAAAGCGTAACTCAAATAAATATTGCATCTGAATTTTTGTGTTAGTTGACAATAAATGTTTTAATTAAAGTAACTTGTACAAAATTATCTACATTAACTGCTTGTTTGTTGCTTGTATTTTTCATTATTCACCTTCTCATAGTTAATTTCTTTATCGTCATTGAGCTGGTCAATAACTACAGGACTGATGATCTATTAGACAACGTGAATGAAAGTGAATGAAGGATTTTACTAATCACGGTGACAAGAATCGTGAATAATTTGATTAATTATTGTGGTGTTCCTCTCACAGTTACACGAAAATGTGATTTTGTACACCTGCAACTATTAATCTGTTTACAATCTGTGGAATAACCGTGATTAATCGACTGTTAAGGTCATTAAAATCATCTTTTTATTTAAGAGGGACATACTTGTAAATACGCCAGAATTAGCCCAAATGTGACTTTACATCTGTAATCCCAGCAGGTCAGAGATATTGAAGCAACATAATAATAATCATAATACATTTTATTTATTAGGCGCCTTTCTGGACACCAAGGTCGCCTGACAACAACATAAACAAATGAAGTATGATTAAAACATACAGTTAAAGTGGGACAGTATTTAATTGATTGATAGTATTTGGTATTGTATTTAGTATTTAGTAATGTATTAGACAACTTGTCCAACTGTCAATGACAATTCATAGGACAAACATGGTAGAAACTGCACAATAAGACACAATCATGACACACAACACTGACGTTTACATAAAAGCATAACATTAATAATCACAGATCTGGTTTCTCGTTTCAGATGGTTTTAAATGCACTAAATGTGTTTGAGTCTCTTATTGCAGCTGGGATGTTGTTCCAGATGTCTGTGCCCTTGATAACACCTGCTGATTGAATGTTGTGCGTCTATACTATATTTTTGATATTTATTACACCAATTTAACTTTTGTGAAGCTTTAAGCCAGGTTATAATGTTGCTACCTCCACAAAAACACACCCAGAGTTGTGTTTTTTCAACATTTCTTATAGATTTATACTGATTTATGTTTTGCATACAGCTTATTTACTACCGTGCCAGTGTTTTTTAGTACTGTTTACTTGTACAAAACAAAGTAGTACCCAAAATATGAGAACATGGGGCAGATATGTTGTATTATAGTATATTTTGAAGTATTTTTTCAACATTTCATACAGATTTATACTGATTTATGTTTTGCATCCAGCTTATTTACTACAGTTCCAGTGTTTTTTAGCACTGTTTACTTGTACAAAACGAAGTAATATGCAAAATAGGAGAACATGGGGCAGATACAGTATGTTGTATTATAGCAGCTTTTGAACTATTTTTCTTATCATTTTCAATCACCTAAAATAACAGCTAGATTTTCTGGGGCTGAAATCAACCTACGTTTGTGATGAGGATGCAACATTATACCATAAATCAGAAAATAGCATAATATGGGCGCTTTAAAGCCAATACCAAAACCCTCCTGACTGTAATGGTTTGTTTGCGAGTGTGCGGACGCGTTTCCTTTGACACGTCACCACTGTTGTATTGGAGCCCGCGCTCTGGCCTCCACTGTGTGTTTATACGAGGTGCCATTTTCCTGCAATATTTAATTTACCGCTAAAGTCTTCCCATCGGAGCCTGTTTTTTACCCTCTAGTTTCGCTGGTTATGTAATTAAGCCTCAGCACAATGCTCCACTGTCCTCTCCGTATGTACCGTGCATGTGAGCCTACACATGTGTTTGAATGGATTGTGGCAGCCATGTTTTCCCTGTTACTGTAAAGCTGATGTAATGTTTTGGAACGGAGCTGCGTCCCCCAATGAAAACAAGAGCAAAGGGAGGGCAGTTTTTGTGGACAAGGACGCGTTCAAGGGATTTCTCAGGAGACTTGCCCTGTCTGTCCTTCACATTAGAACTATTTATCTCAACAGAGCAGAGCAAATAGTCGCCGGAGCTGCAGACTAATTTTAGGGTTGGTCGTAGTAGAATCCAAGCCGCTGCTGTTGCTATTTCTGCCCCATTTGAGAACATCTTATTTACCCAAAGAGGATCAAGGCCAAAAATGTGATGTTACTTCTAAATAAAGAAATAAAGATGATGCAAATGCACAGTCAACACATTTGTGGAAGATATTATACTATTATAAAAGAGCCTATATTTTCCTGTGTTCTGATTTATGTTATAATGTTGTTTCCTCATCGAAAACATACCCGGAGTTGTGTTTTGTTTCATTCACATATGGGTCAATGATGTATAAGGATTTTCAACAGGCAAATTCTAAAATATAATAACTTTTTAAAATATTTACAGTGTCAGGTGCATAAATCTATGTTTAACATTTATATTAAGCATTTTTAGTGTAAAATGTCATGGGGTGCGACCGAGAATAAACTTAAAATTCTTTTCTTTTCTAAAACATGGTTGGGATATTAATTCTGAGTAATATGAAGTGTATAGAAACAAACTGTTGGTGTTTCTTTTGATATTTTCTTTTGCTGCAATATGACAGTCGCCTGCTTGTGTTTAATGAACAAACTACTGCCCTGTAAAATACATCAAATGAAGAAAAATGCCTAAAAAACCATTCACCCAAGTCTTTGTCTGTTATTAAACCTCCAGCCACAGAATTCCTGCTGTTATTAGTCGCACCACATGATGCACGGTCGCACCACATGACATTTTAACACTTTAAGTACAAAAAACATGCAGAATAACTAATGATTTCTGGAAAAAAATTTATTTGGTTCCATGGAGGTCAGAGGTACTACAGAAATGTGGTGAATTATTATGAAATTTCAACCCTTTTAACTGAGGAAATTGCAATTGGACAGCGTCATGTCACTGACACATACAGTATTTAACACACAAACCCTGTATATTCCCTGTCATGTGGAAATACAGGATGTGCCTACTGTGTTTTTAAACTTCATTCACCTTCACTAGAATCATTTGGATGATTTCAGACCTGAAAATGCACATCTCAGCTGAACAAAAGTTAAAAATGAGCTGTTAAGGTGCAGCAGAACATTTGTGAGCTTTGGAGATGCAGACAGACTAATAATGATGATTACTCAAACATGTGGGAATGAAACAGAACACGACTCCAGGCATGTTTTGGATGAGGTAACATTACACATGACTTTAGGATCACCAGAGTCCACTTGGCATAATATAGGATTTTGAAGTAAATGCTGCCGATGGACAAATCTTGATTGTAAAACTCTGTTATCGTTTGTCAGTACAGGTTGTGATTGTGTTGTTACAGCTCACAGAAACACTAAAAGATTAGTAATCAATAACTTTTTTGTTAACTATATCTTTATATTGTTTTGGCAATTGTATTTATTAACAAATGAGTTGGACTTTGCTTATGGTTCAACCCTGAGTCCCACACTGCAAATTTCTCTGATCTGGACAAGATTTTAAAACTTATATCAGGTTATTTATCTTGTTTTCAGATTTATTATCTTCTTACGCGTTCTGAGACTGATTCATTCTAGTCTAGAGGGTGTTTATTTTAAGATAACTTGTCAAGTAAAATGATATTGCTGCATGGACAGATTATTTCACGACTTTTAAGTCATTTTGTGATAGATTTAAGTGTTTATATCTTAAATTTTGGCCAAGCTTTTTAGCAGTGCATCATAAAAAAGTTACATATTGAATCTATCAAAAAAAACTACACAACACCAATTGACTTATACTTATTTGCAGAACTGATCTGGCCAAGATTTTAAAACTTATATCAGGTTATTTATCTTGTTTTCAAATTTATCTTCTTACACGTTCTGAGACTGCTTCTTTCTAGTCTAGAGGGTGTTTATTTTAAGATAACTTGTCAAGTAAAATAATCTTGCTTCATGGACAGATCATTTCACTACTTTTAAGTCATTTTCTGATATATTTAAGTGTTTATATCTTAAATTTAAAACTTCTCAAAAGCTATACTCAAATTGATCCAGATCGATTCCATTACATTGCCATTTATAACTTGTTGCACCACAATACCAGTTTGACCTAGAATTATATTAGTTTACATAGAGGATAGAATAACCTGTGGTCTAATTAGTATGAGATCCAAAACAAAACAAAACAAAAAAAGAATCATCCTAAACATCCTTTTTGTTAATTATTATTGTGAATGTATCAGCGTGACCCATTTTGGACACATTTAACGTCCCGTCAAATCGGAAAAACACTGATCGCCTCACCGTATTGCACAAACTAGCAAATTCTGGTGACCCGTGGGTCGCTGCAACATTTTTACACCCTTCGGGCCAAAATATCTTCCTTGATGTAGCGTCCTGGGTCTGGCTGCCAACATTGCAGTCTTTCCATTCCCTGAGGTTTGTGAAGTCTTGACTGGGCTCCAGCTGGTTTCTTCTGGGGTAGTTTGACATTTCGCTGTGGACGTCCTGGGAAGCTTACATCATGAGGGACAGGGGCAGCTCAGTGCAATTTGTAACCGCACTGTTCGCCGTGGACAAAGGGGGGACTGTGGAGGCAGGAAACTGGTTTGGGGGAACAACCAAAACATCTAATAAAATGTGTTACGTCTTCATTGCATGTTTAGAGAAGCTTTATAGAACATGTTTTCGGTTTTATTCAAGATTCAGGTCATTTGTTTGGACGATTTAAAGTTGCAATATCGTCACGTTGCTAAAATAATCGCCCTAAATTGACTTTTTTACCTTAATCCTCATCAAGTTTTAGGTATGTGCGTTGTGTTTCCTGAAAAACTTGAAAAAATGACTTATGCAATTATTTTAAGAATATATTTTAGAAATCTGTAACTATTTCCTCATGTTTGTCTCTTTGGAAATTGCGTTGTATGAATGTTTCACAGTACGGCATTAAACGTGGTATTATTCAAATACAAATGTTGCTCAAAACACGCCTGCATTCTTAATATGAGCAGGGTCGCCGCTCCACAGACCTGACCTGCAACTTGTCACTGTAATTCAAGATAATTTCAGTTTAATGCCGTACTGTGGGGCATTTCAGACAATTACATCTCAAAGGAGACTAGAAAGTAGTGAGCCCTCTTCCAAAAAAAACATAAATAGTGCTTTATTTTTATTATCTTTTGCTTCTGGGTCCTGATTAGTTATTACCACAGGAGTAAATATTGTTCCTGGAGTCCACATAGGGAAAAAACAAAACAAAAAAACATTAGATTTATGTAAAAATGTATGTTATAATATTTGGCTTTGGCAGTGGGTCATGCTTTAATACTTTTAACATGTTTAGTATAAATTCTTAATCCACTATTTTGATAAGGAACAAAAGTCAAGTGCTTAAAAAACAAAATCTCATCAAGTTAAGATTGAATTAAGAAAGTTTTACCATGATTTGAGCAAATTTCACTTGACAAGTAAAATTATCTACCTGTGGAATAAGATTTTTTGTACTTAAAATATGAAAATACATCTTTCTACACTTAAAATAAGAAAAACAACAACTTTTTGCACTTAAAATAAGAAACAAAATCAAATATTGCTTGAATTAAGAAAATCACACTTATTCCAAGTTGAATCTACTCAAATAAAGTAAAATGTTCTTAATTTAAGTCTTTTTAATTTACCTAGAGATTGTTTTTTTCCCACTCGTCATTAATAACCTTTATTTTGCTCTGTCTAATATACATTAATTTGTTGCCACATGATTGCCTAAGTGTTAGACTGTGTATTATTCTTGTGTTTATGCTTAAATGTTATCTAGGAAGCTCATGTTTACCTGAAAGTGAATGCAGCGGCGCATATGGGGCGGTATCCATCACTGTATTATGTAACAGAGATTTGTAAAAATAAAATAATCCCTAATTACACTAATGCATCTCTTAATCCTCCTTTCACTTTCAGACAGCAGGAGGCGCATTGATTTTCGGAGCGCCAGTCCCCGTGTTGTACCATAGGGGGCACTGTTGCTCCGCGTAAAAACCACAAGAAAAGCCACATTCCTTCAGTGCAGCAGCTCGGGCTCTGACTTTGAGAAAAACAAGTTTGAGAGAGACTGCCTGAAAGAAAGGAAGGGCCTAAATCAGTTCAGTGTGTCGCTGCATGGTGACTAGACAACTTCTACGCGGTGGTACAAGATTACAACTTCTGTTTAGTGAAGTTTTACGCTATAAACTCAACCTTTTACGCTGCTAAAACTAGGTCAAAGTGGAAGATTTACCGTGTGGCTATTCTGTGTGTGTAGTAGACGGGAATAGGCTCGTTGGTGTGGATTATGCAACGAGTAGAAGTCTAAAAATTGAAGCTTGTGCACTCTTAGCCGCTCATATTTGCGGTCTCACCCGGTCCACTGGGAGAAGCAGAGGGGTGGGGGAGCGGAGCGTTTCCTTCCATTACAAATACATGTGTCAGCTTCCACAGACCGGAGAGGGAGAGGGGGAGGGTGGGATGAGGCTGCCCGCTTGGCTCGCTCGCCCGCTGGACACACACACGGCTGGGGTGGCCTTGTCATTGGAAGGTCCCTACTGCTGCATGCTTTTAAAAGACAGGCGTTTGTTGGAGAAGACAAGTGTTTTTGTGCACTTAACCCTTTGGCCTGTACTAATTCGACCACGGCACTACATTATACGCTATCCCATGGTTGCTTTGTGCGACTATTTTAGCTAATTTTGTTTTTTTTTACTTGTGTAGATGGTATAATAGTAAAAAATAAAGCATCTGTATGAACTGTGGTCCACTTTTACGCGCGTAATGTCTGTGCGTAATGAACTTTTGAACCACTTGTATCCAAAATCCTCATGTAGATTACTCCACTTTGCTATGAATGAATGAACCACTTGACTGATGAGACACTTTAGCTCAATGAACCTCTTTAATATTCTAAAATACTTAACAATAAATGGGTACAAAACTGTTACTCAAAAAGTTGTGTACAACTACGAGTAAACACATGATTGAAGTGACTGCAGTGTGCGCGAAATTTTCAGCTAGACTTCCCGTACATTCTTTCTCAGCGAGAGCCAACCCAAGAAGCAAAACCAACTTCCACAAAATGGGTTGTGTGATTAAAAGTAGAAAAAAGGAGCTCGGAGTGCTGTGTGAAGGATTGCGGGGGGAGCGATGGGGGAGCAGGGGGAGCAGGGCTAGAATTTCAAGGCGTGGTGTTGGAGCGCAGACATCCAACCGGTGAATGGAAGTTGTTTTTTTCCAAAGCGCAGGAGGCGGCTCTTTGCTGAAGTTTGTGCAGACTCTGGTAAGCTCCTCCCCGGCCGTGCAGCTCTGAGTTAAATACAGAGCTCACGGTCTTGGTTCACATTGAAGCACGCAGCCCAGCGCTTCTACAGGGGAGGACATACACAAGCGACCACAACACAACTCCAGCCCCCCTTCTCATTACCTAACTCCGGATTTACTCTAACTTTCGGGGAGCAACTTTTCCAACAGACTTTCGCCTTCAAACAAAACCAGTCGTGGCACAAAGGCGTCTTTGCGTAAACAACTGCTCTGTTCTCCATGAAAGAGGGAGTGCGGCAGCAAATTTGGGGAAAAGAGATGTCTGCGACTGTCTTGTCAGCTTTCTACGACATGGAGATGCTTTACAAGGTAAGATTTAGTGCAAGAAGTTCCTGGAGGGCTCTGGGGTTTGCGTAAAGTTAGTATTTTAGCTGGGGCAACAAGTGGTCTAAACTTAGAGTTGGTTTGGTTGTAAAGTGGGTTATAACGTGATGTCTGCAGCTCGCTTATGTCTCCTCTCTCCACAGGAAAAAACCATGAACATGAACGCCCTACACATTAACAGCATGCTGGATAAGAAAGCGGTGGGAGCGCCAGTCACGACTGCGGGCTCCGGCGGCTCTTTCGCGCCTGGATTTTTCCGCAGAAACTCGACCAGCAACTTGGAGGCAATGAACAACGGCAACAAGTACCCGCTGGGCTCCTACAGCAGCCTGAAAGAAAACACCCCGAGCAGCAACAGCAGCGCCACGGCCCTCATGAACAAGGAGAACAAGTTCCGTGACCGCGCTTTCAGTGAGAGCGCAGAGCGGGGCGTGCTGCAGCCCAAGGCCGGCTCACAGATCAACTCCACCCGCTACAAGACGGAGCTGTGCCGGCCCTTTGAGGAGAACGGCTCTTGTAAATATGGGGAGAAATGTCAGTTTGCCCACGGTTACCACGAGCTCAGGAGCCTGTCCCGCCACCCCAAGTACAAAACAGAGCCGTGCCGCACTTTCCACACTATCGGTTTCTGCCCGTACGGTCCCCGCTGTCACTTTATCCACAACGCGGACGAGAGGAGACCTGCTCCCGCGGGTAACGCCAACGCCCAGCCCACAGAGCCCCGCTGCGGGTACGGCCAGAGGGACATGCTGCCTCCCCAGCAGCTCTTTACGCAGCGGGACAGACCAAAGCTTCACCACAGCCTGAGCTTCTCCGGCTTCTCCACTCACCACGGGCTCGAGTCTCCACTGCTCGACAGCCCCACGTCCCGCACTCCTCCCCCGCAGAACAGTGCGTCCTCCTCGGCCTCCAGCTTCTACGAGGAGGCGCTGTCCCCCAGCTCCTGCATTAACAGCGCTTTCAACTTCCCCAGCCAGGATCTCAAAGCCCTTCTGGCCCCGCTGGCGGTGCACACTTCCAGCGGCTACAGCTCCAGCGGTGCCTACTACGGGAACATGCCTGGCAGCGTGTGCCCGCCCTCCCCACCTCCCTCCTACAACATGAGCCACCTGCAGGCGCTGCGCCGCCTCAACGAGTCCCCGGTGTTCGAGTCCCCTCCCAGCCCACCTGACTCGCTCTCTGACCGGGAGAGCTACGCGAGCGGGTCCCTAAGCTCTTCCGGGAGCCTCAGCGGCTCCGAGTCCCCGAGTCTGGACGCGGGGAGACGTTTGCCAATCTTCAGCAGGCTGTCGATTTCTGATGACTGAACTTGTTTGGTGTTGTTTTTGTTTTCAAACGGATTACGGATGGCCTAAAGGGGAGTGGAGGACTCAGACTGGCCCTTATCACGCAGTGGTTCAATGCCTGGCCACGGGCCCTCCGCTACATTTCAGCGGCAGACACCAGCTGAAGTGCCTTTGAGCAAGACATTAGTCCCCAGCAGCAGCTCTCGGGGCAGCCCCTGCTCTGACCTCCCTGGAGGGGGGCAGAGCAGAGCCCCACCTGGGATCAATGAACAGTTAGAAGTGTCCTTGACCTGGCATTAGTCTAGTGTTTCTTGTATGTAATATAGCTGTATTAAAGTTAGATAGTAACAGAAGGCATTCCACCAGTGCCTTGCCCAAGGGCTCAGAGCAGCCCCTCCTTCAGCTCTATCAGGCAAGCCACACTTTTCCTGGGATTAGATGTGTAACATGACTTGACAAGAAGAAGAGACTAAAGCGGTGTCAGATTTCCTCCATCCTGCCAAGAAAATGCCTTGACTCAAAGTAACATGTTTTTCTTTTCTTCTCCTGAAAGCTTCTACTTCCATTCCAGTCTGTCTTCTCCCAGCGCCACCCAGTGGCTGCTGGCCTAGTCTAGCTTGTTGCTTGGTTGAAAAGCACTCTTGAGTTGGGTTTGTTTGGGGAAATCACTGCTGATGGTTGAATATATTTTTTTTTAGCTGTTTTTTGAGTGATTTACATAGCGGTGCATAACTGGCTATGGACTATTTAACTTATTTATTATCTTGTGAAAAAGTATAGGCTACATTGGTAATTTGTGTCCATACTGTATTTATCAAGTATGATGAAGCAATAGATCTATATTCTTTTATGTTTAAATTATGATCGCCATTATTAATCTGCATAAAGTGGAGTGTATGTTCTTTTCACAGTAATATATATATTTTGTTTTTTTTTTCTCCTTTTGTAACTTCACTTGGTTATTTTTATTGTAAATGAGTAAAAAAAATCTTAATTTAAGAGAACGTATGTGATATTTATTTCATTAATTTTGTTTTTGTTTACGTTTAATAAGGTTTGCGTGTTTGCTACAGAGGTCTGTCAGTGTGTAGAAGGCTTTTCCCGTTTTTTCTTTAGTTTTTTTGTAGAATGTATAAACAATGTGGTTGTACAGACCGTCCAAACCTTTCGTTTTGTTTTAGACCAGCGTCAAACAACCCAAGTCAATTTAAATTAACCAAAAAGTATTTCTGTGCTTGCACGAGGTCTCACTGTGATTCCAGCCACGTGCTAAAGAATGTAGCACCCCCAGTATTTCTGATGTAGTGCCTATGGGGTTCACCATCCTCAACTTGCCTTATATAAGATTAACCAAATAAAGTATTTTCCTACGTTTTATATACACAGGTCGAACTGAATGTAGAGCAAGGTTGTTACCACTCTGATAAGACAACCATAACTTCTTCTAAACCCCCATTCCTTATATTATTATTATTATTTCTTTCGTTTTGTTGAATCTAGTTATTGGAGAGTTTTCGCTGGCGAGGGACGTGGTTTAACACATTTGGTTGTACATAGTAGGTACAGGGGGATGCGCACTATGTACTTTTGACTACTTTATCAGAAGTAAAGCTTTTTGAATGTAACACAAACGGACAAACAAGAGAGTTGTGATATTTTTGGGGAGTCAGTTCACTACAAATTGAGTGTGAGACTGTTAACTTTGTACTGTACATTTTTGTAGTTCTCCCAATAAAAGACATTTTGAAAAGACATTTTTTCTTATAGTTTTTTATTATGCTTATGTCTTACACGTTGGTTAAGGCACACTCTGACTTAAGTTTGTCTTTTTAAAGAAGAATGAACATACATCAGTATAAATCTAGAAGAAATGTTGAAAAAATACTTCAAAATATAATATAATACAACATATTTGCCCCGCGTTCTCATATTTTGCGTATTACTTCATTTTGTACAAGTAAATAGTACTAAAAAACATTGGCATAGTAGTAAATAAGCTGGATGCAAACCATATATCAGTATAAATCTATAAGAAATGTTTAAAAAATAGTTCAAAAGCTGCTAAAATACAACATATCTGCCCCACTTTCTCACATTTTGCACAATACTTTGTTTTCTACAAGTAAACAGTGCTAAAAATCATTGGCATAGTTGTAAATAAGCAGGATGCAACACATATATTAGTATAAAACTAGAAGAAATGTTGAAAAAATACTTAAAAAGCTGCTAAAATACAACATATACGCCCCACGTTCTCATATTTTGCACAATACTTTGTTTTCTAGTAATACAACTACAACTGCAAATATTTCTATTACTACAAGTACTGAAATATAAACCACCAGAGTAAAAGTACACAAATAAAGTTAACTTGAAGTGAAAAAGCTTCTAGAGTATAACATCTTTCCTTATGTACTGTTATACTTGGCACTGTACTACAAATTATGCAACTACTGCTGTCTGCCACTGCCACTACCACTGTAACTATGACTTTAGAGGACTTCAGAAGTACTGCATCTCACTTAAAAGCAAAGTTGTGTGTACCAAGTAGGCGGGCAAACATGGGAAATACTGCATATTTGTTATATTAGTTGCTTTTTAACACAATACAGTTCATTATCACACAAACATATCTGCAGATACGACTGAAACTGTTTACAAAAGTGTTCAAATGGCACATGATTTGAGGCCTTGTTGCTTCTAAGTTTCCTATACTCTGTCTGATAATCCCGGTATCGTTCGTGGAGTACAGAGGAGGCGGTAACGTGCCAATGTGACCTGGCCTGACGAAAACAGTGCAGTTGGAAAAAGCCCCCGGGCCCCAGGAAGAAGGGAGCCCCCGGAGATCTCTGACCCCACTTGGCTGGCGGCCTTTGAGCCTTTATGTGCAGAGAAAACTCCTCCTGCGAGTACAGTCCAGAGAGGAGGAGGAGGAGGGTTTGGACGCGGCCGAGAAATCCATTCCCTTCCTCGTTCTAGAAAGTTCTGGACGGAGCTCGTGAGGAGTTCGACGGCGTTCAATTAGTCTGAGAAATAGTTTTACAGTATAACGGAGAAGTCATGGTAAAAGTGTTAGAGGGGTTCAAAGTAGAAGTATTTAAAGTAGTAGTAGTAGTAAAAAGTTAATGTAAACAGTAGCAGTAGTAATAATGGTAGCAGGAATAGTAATAATGGTAGTGGTAGTAATAATAATGGCAGTAGTAGTAGTAGTAGTAGTAATGATATTAGTGGTAGTAGTAGTAGGTACTTGTAGTAGCAGTAGTAGTAGTAGTAGTAATAGAAGCAATACTAGTAGTAGTAATGGTAGCAGTAGTAGTAGTGGTTATAGCAGTAGTAGTAGTAATAGTAGTAGTAGTAGTACTAGTAGTAGTAGTAATGGTAGCAGTAGTAGTAGTAGAAGTAGTAGTAGTAGTAGCGTCAATGGTAGTAGTGGTTATAGCAGTAGTAGTAGTAATAGTAGTAGTAGTAGTAACAGTAGTAGTAGTAGTACTAGTAGTAGTAGTAGTAGTAGTAGTAGTAGTAGTAGCGTAAATGGTAGTGATGGTTATGGCAGTAGTAGTAGTAATAGTAGTAGTGGTAACAGTAGTGGTGGTAGTGGTAGTAGTAGTAGTAGTAGTGGTGATGATAGTAGTAACAGTAGTGATGGTAGTGGTAGTAGTGCTAGTGGTAGTAGTAGTAGTAACAGTGATGGTGGTAGTGGTAGTAGTGGTAACGGTAGTGGTAGTGGTGGTAGTGGTAGTAACAGTGGTAGTAGTAGTGGTAGTAGTAACGGTGGTAGTAGTGGTAGTGATGGTAGTGATGGTAGTAACGGTGGTAGTGGTGATGGTAGTGGTGCTAGTGGTGGTAGTGGTAGTGATGATGGTAGTAACGGTAGTAGTGGTAGTGCTAGTGGTGGTGGTAGTAGTAATGATGGTAGTAGTAGTGGTAGTAGTAGTAGTAGTGGTAGTGGTAGTGGTAACAGTGGTAGTAGTGGTAGTAGTGCTGGTAGCTAGTGGTGATAGTAACAGTAGTAGTAGTAGTAGTAGTAGAAGTAGTAGTAGTAGTAGTAGTAGTAGTAGTAGCGTCAATGGTAGTAGTGGTTATAGCAGTAGTAGTAGTAGTAGTAGTAGTAACAGTAGTAGTAGTAGTAGTAGTAGTAGTAATAGTAGTAGTAGTAGTAGTAGTAGTAGTAGTAACAGTAGTAGTAGTAGTAGTACTAGTAGTAGTCAGAGCAGTAAACAGTGGGAGACACAGGGCTCAGTTGTCACGGGCCCCGGTGTTTCAGGGGCCCAGGACTGGACCCTCTTCATTCATATTAAAGCGGACCCCCATGTGAGGCTTTTCCCCCAGTCCCCAAACGCACATAGACGCACCTGGTAGTAGTTGTGGTACTTGTAGTAGTAATAGCAGTAGCAGCAGTTGTTTAGTACTTTTAGCTGTTGTCGTAGTAACAGGAAGTGTAAACAGACTCAGAAACACAACTCCAGGTACGTTTTTGACGAGGAAACACGATTCCAGCACGACTAAAACTTCCCAAGAGTTTATTTGGCGTAATATGGGAGCACCGTACAGCGACTATGGGAAGGTTTTCGCATTCCCACGTACTTGTAACTTGTGAAAACGCTGAGAGACAATACTGGAGGACATCTCGTTTCCTTTGTGCTACTTTTTCAGCTGCTTTTGTTACTTAGAAGGAAAAAAAAGCAGCTCCGTTTTGAACCCGGGCAAGGTCTGAACTCCCACCCCGTTCTGTTCAAAACACGTCCAGAAAACAAATTCGATATCACGCTGAAATCAAGCCAGTACAAAACAGATTAAATTTTATTAGCTATAAGCCACTGCGACTGCTCCGTTTGACCTTTATTTCTCCCCAGCCGCCCGAAAAGTCAGTTTGCGACGCTTAGATTGTACAAATAAAAAAATTATACGCGTTATAAAAGTCCAAAGAAACATCCGAGTAGACAAATTTTCAGACATAAAACCACAATATAAACATGTCAATCAGAGATATTGAAGCTTTCTGATGCTAACTGTGGGCATGTTCTGTCTGAGGCTTTGTCAGACTTTAATATGAGTTTATTTTAACACAATCTGACCAAAACTAAGTACATTTCTCTGATCTGGCCAAGATTTTAAAACTTATACCGGGTTATTTATCATGTTTTCAGATTTATTATCTACTTACTAGTCCTGACACTGCTTATTTATAGTCTAGAGGTCGTTTATTTTAAGAAAACTTGTCGAGTAAAATGATCTTGCTGTGTTGTAACTTTATTGTGTGTCGTTATTGAGAATATGTTTTAATTTGACAATAATTGAACAGATAATTTCACTACTTTTAAGTCATTTTCTGGTAGATTTAAGTGATTAAGTCTTAAAATTTGGCTAAGTTTTATTGCGGTGCGCCATAAAAAAGTTACATAATGAATCTTTATCACAAACTACACAATACCAATGGACTTGTATTTATTTTCTGGCCAAGATTTTAAAACTTTTATCTTTTAACTTCACTTTTAATAACTTCTTTTAAGTCATTTTCTAATAGATTTAAGTGTTTATATCTTGCGGTGCACCATAAAAAAGTTACATAATGAATCTTTATCTCAAACTACACAATACCAGTGGACTTATACTTATTTGCTGATGTGGCCAAGATTTTAAAACTTATATTAGGTTATTCATCATGTTTACAGATTTATTATCTACTTAATAGTCCTGTCACTGCTCATTTATAGTCTAGAGGTGGTTTATTTTAAGATAACTGTAATTATCTTGCTGCATGGGCAGATAATTTCACTTTTAAGTAATTTTCTGATAGATTTAAGTGTTTATATCTTGCAGTGCACCATAAAAGTCGCATACGTCTTGAATCTTTATCAGAAACTACACAATACTAATGGACTTGTACTATTTGCTGTACTGTACGGGGCGTTACTGCAGAGCCAGCTGACTTTGGTCTCAGTCTTTTCTGAGTAAATGCAAACCAGGAGTTCCTCATTCCTCACACTCGCTGTATGAAAAGTATCTCCCACCATAGTTATGTAATGTGTCTCTTATAAACAGGCCACTGACAGATGTGTGAGGCCTGCCCTGTGCAAATGTTCACTGTCACTGGGTACGACTGTTAGGATATGCAACATCTATGAAAACCTCACACAGAACGAACCCCCTGCAGATATTTATCCACGGGTTTCAAACAGAATATAGCAATTAATACGGGTGTAACAATATCCAGGTCTCATGGTACGATATTTATTGCGATATCGTGGGAAAGCTCACGATATTACGATATTCTACATAATAACAAAATGGACATTAAATTATAAAATGCTTTAACCAGTCATTTGGTACAATATTTATTGTCATTAGGGTTGGAACGATATCCAAATCTCTCTGTACGATATTTTCACCATAAACATCTCACCGTACGATATTTATTGCAATATTTTGTGGAGGCAAAACTGTGAATCTGCTACTTTTTCCTCTAAAAACACCTTCACAAGACTTAATCCAAAGAATGAAGATGTAAAAGTGCTTAGAACAGTTATTTCTTCATGCCCAGAAACGGAGCAAAGGATCATGGTCTATGTCAGAGGTCACCAACACAGAGCCCACAGGCACCAGGTCGCCCCCAAGGGCTACATGAGGCCCGCAGGCCAGTTGTAAAAAAAAAAAACAAAAAAAAAAAACACTTCACTAGTGAGCTGCAGCTAAAACTAAATTTTATTCTGTTGCTTTTTTTTTTCATTTTTTCATTTATATAAATTTAAAAATGTTATTTCAGAAGACCGTATCAAACTGGTGCCCTGCGTATGACTCAGTAGCCATGAAGTAGTTCTCACCTTTTTGAAACTGTTCCCTCTGTTTTTTTTTAGCTATTTCTGCATCATAACTATTCATTTAAGCAAAGAGACTTGTGATTCGATATATTGTGATGGAATATTATTGTGAGACCTTTGACGATACAATATTTCGGTTATTGTTACATCCCGAGCGATTAACTATTTAAATTTAGAACAATACATTATATCTATAGAAAAAGTATTCATGATAGGACAAACTGCTGATTCTAACTAGAAAAGCTATAAACAACTACTCCTGGCAAATGGCTGTATACACTGGTGTCTTATTTTAACTGATTTTGTCGAAATATATTTGTTTTTATTCAGTAATTGATTATAGCACTACTGTAGCTGTTACTATTGACTTCATAATGTCATCTTAGATTGTCAGATGTAACAATACCATTATGTTCTGATGTATTTGTGCCATGTTACGTTACTTTTCTAACCATGGTGCATTTCAGGGCCGGCTGTAGCTGTAGATAAAGGAGGACATTGCTTATCCAAATGAAATTCTTCCCACCAAACCAAACCTACAAGCTAAAACAAAACATTTAGGTGGGCGTCCTGGGCATTTTATACTGCACCTTTATTGTATTGTATGAAACTGGTCATGTGCACTTTCACTCGTAACATCTCGTCTTTAATCTGTGTTCTAACCCTTACATTTCCCGCTCTCTCGTCTCACATCTTTAGTCTATTTGCCTCCACATACTTCTCTGCTTTGTTCAGATATCAGGCTCAGCAGAAGCATTAGAAAAATACAAGTTTGGAGTCCTGCGGAGAGAGGAGTTCACGCAGAGATAAGAACCAGATAAGAACGCTGCAAATATTTACTGTACGCTCAAGATTTCATAATGAAGGTTTTATCAGCGGCGCAGAGCTGCAGCCCCGGCCCTGTGGGAATATGGGCCACACTATTGACACAATCTACAGCCTCTAATGGAGGGCAAAGGGACCTGCAGTTTCGACCGGGCGTGTCAGACATAAACCTGTACTTATAGATAGGAAATGTTGATGGAAATCCAGAATTATTGCAGATTATTATGACTTTTGGTGGTTGTGGTGCGGTGTATCTCTGTTTGTGGTGTCAAATTATGGAACAACATAAAAAAAATGTGTTCAAAAGTGCAGTTAAAAAAAGTTATTTGTTGTTGTTTTGTAATGAAATGCATGTTCTGTGCAATCATAGCTTATAATGTACAGGAAATGAGAAGTCTATGTGCTCTTTGTTAATTTGGGACTGTAGAAAAAAGGGTGGGGTTAAAAAAGCGTTTATTTCCTCCCAGTCATTTTCGGACACTAATAAAATCTGCTGACATTTATTTTTGTTTATTGTTCTAGAAAAGAAGATTGTAATTATGCATGTTCTGTGCATTGCTCCGATTAAACATTCATTCATTTGCTTCAATCCTGATGAGAATATTCAGAAAGGAATTTAACAATCGCACAAAGACGACCCTGAAATCCACTTTTATTATGTCATATTTATTTTATCTAAGCTAACTGAAGGCTCTGCTCTGTCTGAGGCTCTGTTCCTCAAGTTAGACTTTAATCTGTGCTATTTTAACACAATCTGACCATAAAGAACTGATTTAGCTGCAACCGGTGACATAACAAGCTTTTTACACATAAAATTAGGTTCACTCTCAGTGTTTTTGTTAAAAGTCAAACACCTAAGGACCAAACATAGGACCATGAACGTTTGTATTGATCATATTGATTGAATTTTCAGACTGTCTGAAAACATTTTGGGCAGTGTTTGCATTTTGTCATGTTTGCATTTTGTCACTGTGTGTAAAATCCCTCCATCGTCCAGGTAGAATCCACGGCAAAGAAGAGAATTCAACTTTATTTAGTCGAAAATGAATAATTGTCCAGTTGACAAATTGAATTCTCTCTTTTGCCATTTTGTCACTGTGATACCTGCTGAACATTCCACCATAGAGATACATGCAGAACACCCCCAGCATCATGTCATTGCAAATCAGAATCCCTAAATCCCCCTAGATTCAAATTGATCTGAAACACAGTTCATTTTTATGTAGTACAGTTTGATTAGGTTAGTGAACTTGCACAAACTCCTTTCAGTGTCAGTATAACTAAACAAAGTTAAATAGTTTTTTTTTTCATATTGACTTCATAATGTGGTTCTTTTATCCTTTTATCTATTATTATCCACTCCTCAGATGTGATTGTTGTCCGCTGAAAGGACTTTAAACCATAATCTATATGTGGACACAACGATACGGTTCAACATTTGTCCATCGTAAGATTAGATATTATTTATACCAGAGAAAGTTCTGTTGGTCCCTGCCCTCCAGTAATTGAAATTATTAAAATTGTACAATGTGGACGCGATCTGAGCAATGGCAAAAGCGCAAAGTTTGGAATATGGGAAAAAAATAACAACACAAGGGATGAATACATAAATCAATGGTTTTTCACATTCAGAAATTCACGAGGAGGTCTTGTGTACTTGTTTGGGCCTGGTTTGAGTCCTGGTTTGAGTCCTGGTTTGAGTCCTGGTTTGAGTCTGGTTTGAGTCTGGTTTGAGTCTGGTTTGAGTCTGGTTTGAGACCTGGTTTGAGTCCTGGTTTGAGTCCTGGTTTGAGTCTGGTTTGAGTCTGGTTTGAGTCTGGTTTGAGTCTGGTTTGAGTCCTGGTTTGAGTCTGGTTTGAGACCTGGTTTGAGTCCTGGTTTGAGTCCTGGTTTGAGTCTGGTTTGAGTCTGGTTTGAGTCCTGGTTTGAGTCTGGTTTGAGTCTGGTTTGAGACCTGGTTTGAGTCCTGGTTTGAGTCTGGTTTGAGTCCTGGTTTGAGTCCTGGTTTGAGTCTGGTTTGAGTCCTGGTTTGAGTCCTGGTTTGAGTCCTGGTTTGAGTCCTGGTTTGAGTCCTGGTTTGAGTCCTGGTTTGAGTCTGGTTTGAGTCCTGGTTTGAGTCCTGGTTTGAGTCTGGTTTGAGTCCTGGTTTGAGTCTGGTTTGAGTCCTGGTTTGAGTCTGGTTTGAGTCCTGGTTTGAGTCCTGGTTTGAGTCCTGGTTTGAGTCCTGGTTTGAGTCCTGGTTTGAGTCCTGGTTTGAGTCTGGTTTGAGTCTGGTTTGAGTCCTGGTTTGAGTCTGGTTTGAGTCCTGGTTTGAGTCCTGGCTTGAGTCCTGGTTTGAGTCCTGGTTTGAGTCCTGGTTTGAGTCTGGTTTGAGTCTGGTTTGAGTCCTGGTTTGAGTCCTGGTTTGAGTCCTGGTTTGAGTCTGGTTTGAGTCCTGGTTTGACTCCTGGTTTGAGTCCTGGTTTGAGTCTGGTTTGAGTCCTGGTTTGAGTCTGGTTTGAGTCCTGGTTTGAGTCTGGTTTGAGTCCTGGTTTGAGTCTGGTTTGAGTCCTGGTTTGAGTCTGGTTTGAGTCCTGGGTTGAGTCTGGTTTAAGTCCTGGTTTGAGTCTGGTTTGAGTCTGGTTTGAGTCTGGTTTGAGTCCTGGTTTGAGTCCTGGTTTGAGTCCTGGTTTGAGTCCTGGTTTGAGTCTGGTTTGAGTCCTGGTTTGAGTCCTGGTTTGAGTCTGGTTTGAGTCCTGGTTTGAGTCTGGTTTGAGTCTGGTTTGAGTCCTGGTTTGAGTCTGGTTTGAGTCTGGTTTGAGTCCTGGTTTGAGTCTGGTTTGAGTCCTGGTTTGAGTCTGGTTTGAGTCCTGGTTTGAGTACTGGTTTGAGTCCTGGTTTGAGTCCTGGTTTGAGTCTGGTTTGAGTCCTGGTTTGAGTCCTGGTTTGAGTCTGGTTTGAGTCCTGGTTTGAGTCCTGGTTTGAGTCCTGGTTTGAGTCTGGTTTGAGTCTGGTTTGAGTCTGGTTTGAGTCCTGGTTTGAGTCCTGGTTTGAGTCCTGGTTTGAGTCTGGTTTGAGTCCTGGTTTGAGTCCTGGTTTGAGTCTGGTTTGAGTCCTGGTTTGAGTCCTGGTTTGAGTCTGGTTTGAGTCCTGGTTTGAGTCTGGTTTGAGTCTGGTTTGAGTCCTGGTTTGAGTCCTGGTTTGAGTCTGGTTTGAGTCTGGTTTGAGTCCTGGTTTGAGTCTGGTTTCGGTCTGATGTGGATTGGCTTGGTCCTGTTCTAGTCCGGGTTTAGTCCTGGTCTAGAAATTGTCCATAATGTGTGAAATATTTGCTTGTTGTGAATGCAAATTGGTTCATAGTCGACCTCCTTGGATTAATAATGTTTAAAGGTCCTAATATTATGTAACTAACTCTTGTGAGCTCCAGGTTTGTATTTGTTGAGGAAACAGCAGTATAATACTTTAAAAAAAACTGCCTCTTTAGCCTCTTTAAACAAAATAAAAATAGTTCTGGTTCTAATTTTGATGTATGTGTAAGTGTGAACGCACCTTTAGACCATTCATCCTAACATTGATTCACTATTGATGATTGTACTATCTATCTAAGGATGTAACAATAACCGAAATATGGTGATATTGTATCGTCAAAGGTCTCACAATAATATCGTGGACCAATCACAATATATCGAATCACAAGTCTCTTTGCTTAAATGAACAGTTCTGATGCAGAAATAGCTAAAAAACAGAGGGAACTACATAGACCATGATCCTTTGCTCCGTTTCAGTGCAGACGACATGAAGAAATAACTGTTCTAAGCACTTTTACATCTTCATTCTTTGGATTAAGTCTTGTGAAGGCGTTTTTAGAGGAAAAAGTAGCATATTCACAGTTTTGCCTCCACAAGATATTGCAATAAATGTTGTACCGTGAGATGTTTATGGTGAAAATATCGTACAGAGAGATTTGGATATCGTTCCATCCCTAATGACAATAAATGTACCAAATGACTGGTCAAAGCATTTTATAATGTCAGTCTTGTTATTATGTAGAATATCGTAATATTTCCCACGATATCGCAATAAATATCGTACTGTGAGGTTCATACCTTGACAATATCGTATCGTGAGACTTGGATATTGTTACACCCCGATCTAATAATAATAATAATAATATATTTTATTTATTAGGCGCCTTTCTGGACACTCAAGGTCACCTTAAAACAACGTAAAAAAAAGGCAAAAACTTGTTGCATCAAAGGAGGGTATGAGATTATTACACTTTAACCAAGACCCAAAATGATTAACAGCTTCTAGCACGCAGACTTTATTATCTGTCCATCATCAAAACAAGGTCTTAAAGCACGCACTAAAACAGCTTGACCCCCAGGTCAGGCCGAGCTTTCCACAACAATACGCGGACGAGGCGAGCTTCCCCGTGCGGCACAAATAGTCACTTGTGGAAGGTCTGGGCTGTGCTTAAAGAGGAGAGGGGAAGCTGGAGTCGCAGGAAAAGCAATGGGACAGGGCCGAAGGGGAAGAGGGTGGTGTCTTCCGGCTCTAATCACCACTCTGGAAGTTTCCTCTCATTGTGCCGGGCCCAGACGCAGAACCAGAGCCTGTGGAGCAAAACATCATGTCCTCAAGTAGCTCGCGGTGTTACAATGGAGATTACAGATTTGTGTGGGGCTGTGCTGAGGAGCAGAGGGCTAACTCAAAGCTCGACCCAAAAACAGGCACGACAGGCCAAATTCTACAGCTGAGGTGGTCCTGGCTCAAGATCAAGATCAGTCCCCATCCCCAGCCAGCGACAGAAGGACGGTCAAGACAAATGACCCTAAACTGCACCTTAACCTTAGCCTTAAACGTGCACTGCAGAACGTTTTGGTTGGGGATTTGTCGCCATTTGCTTTGAATGTTCCACAATGGCCACGTTTACATGTTTTTAAATTCACATGGAAAACATGGTTAAATCGCCTTTATTTAATTCCACTCAACGTCTGGGGGTGGGGAAGGGTTCTGATCGGACAAAGACACAAACGTATTTACGTCGACTGGAAGAAAACACACACTTCAGCTGCTCCCGGCTTTTCTGTCATCTCGGTTTGTCGTTACGCCGCCGACACAAACACGATTCAAACTTTTTCCGCAGTCGTTCCGATGAAAATGAAGCAGCAGCTGGAGAAATCTGTCCTCACGCTTTACGTCTGTGAGCTGAGGAGGAGAAGGGAAGAGTGTCGGAGGAGGAGGAAGAAGACAAACTGAGTCTGAGGCTGCCACACCTCAACCCACTCCCACATCCCGCTCACAAATCCAAAGAGACGTGGAGGAAAGTCCCAAGAGACGACTGGAGGAGCCGGATCAGGACGACCCAACGAGCACGAACTGAACGACCGGAATTATTTTTAAGATAAGATAAGATAAGATAGGACTTTATTGATCTCACAGTGGAGAAATTCAACAGTCACAGTAGCTCCAGGACAGTTTAGTGCAAAAAAGGGGGGAAAAGTGTGATGCAATCAAGATAAACAATAATAAAAATAGAAATAATAAACT
Organism: Odontamblyopus lacepedii; assembly: GCA_034769755.1. Classification (NCBI taxonomy): domain Eukaryota; kingdom Metazoa; phylum Chordata; class Actinopteri; order Gobiiformes; family Gobiidae; genus Odontamblyopus; species Odontamblyopus lacepedii. Next base: position 31,789,650 of record CM068354.1, on the reverse strand, counting down.
TAATAAACTTAATAAAATTAAGAAGAATAAACATTTACATGATGAGGAATATATTAATTAGGCTTTAAAATAAATAAACCACCCACTTACATCGGAATTAAGTTTAATTCCAAATAATCATTTTCATTAGGAATTAAGGGTTTACATGGTCTTTTTAAAGCGGAATTCATTTTTATTCAGAGTTAAATTATTTTGATTAAAGCTCTCATGTAAACATTGACATTAAACAGATCTACCTTACATTTATCATTCATCCTCTCCACAGATCTGATCAGAATGTTGCCCTAATTTGGTCTCTGACGTCCACCACACTGAAAAAAGTTTAAGATATAAACGCTTAAATCTATCAGAAAATGACAGTACATCTTGTTTTCAGATTTATTAACTACTTACTAGTTCTGAGACTGCTTCATTCTAGTCAAGAGGTCATTTATTTTAAAATCACTTGTCAAGTAAAATGAAAATGAGCTGCATGGAAAGATCATTTTACTACTTTTACATCATTTTCTGATAGATTTAAGTGTTTATATCTTAAATTTTGGCCAGGCTTTTTCACAATGTGGGCTTTAAGCTTCAATCAATCAATCAAACTTTATTTATAGAGCGCTTTTCATACAAAAAACACACTTGGAATTGAACTCACTACTTTAAGATTAGCAAAGAGAAATAACAAAGTAACCTGTGGCACGGTTAGTTGTTTCATTCTGTCAACAGTAGTGACCACATGACTTGTACAAATGTTAGCGCTTTCTTTCCAAACGGCTGCACCCCGTATAACCTACAGGAAATGCTTCATGTTTGTCTTCCAGCGCAGTTTGTTTGCTGTTCTAAACCCTACATCGTGTGTGTACATTTTGTCCCTTGTCCACCTTACGAAACGTTATCAGGCCGAGCGTTGAATGTATTTATGTGTGCTATAACGCCACACCTACTAGTAACACAGTCTTTATGTACCGGCAGCGCAGGGCAGTTATACCAGCGGTGTTGTCTTAGGCACAGCTCATTTAAGGCGGGCACAGTGGACTCCTCACACATGTGATGCTGAAAAGGTGCCAAGGCAGCAAGCACACTGCAAAACCCAATATTTAGGTATGTTAAAATGACTTAATTAAGAACATTTTACTTTATTTGAGACTCAACTTGACAAGTAAAATTATCTACCAATGGGAGAACTACATTTTACACTCGTATTGCATGAAAAAAGTTGTTTTTTGTGTATTTTCATATTTTAAGTCCAAAAAGTCTTATTCCATTGGTAGATCATTTTAAATTTTTACTAATTTGACTAATTTTACAAGTGAAATTTACACAAATCATGATAAAACTTTCTTAATTCAAGTTGTCTTAACTTGGCTAGATTTTATTTTTTGCAGTGCATACACTGAAAAAATTTTTAAACTTCTACATTCGTCAAATGACACACATTTTCAATATTTATCTTGTTTTTACAAATTATTTACTTAAAACTTAATTTTTTTCTTTTTATAGATCATTTTATTTCAGTATAATGTATGTTTTTTTTTTCTTTTTCAAACAAGTTTACAATATAGTTACATCCAATAAGTCAACATCACAGGAATCGGAGAAAAAAAAAAAGTAATTAAACATTATCATGTATTAAATAGTAAATAATAGTTTAAAAAAACTAGTTTAATATTCTCAAGCTTTAGTCCGGACTTTAAAGTGTACAAAAAGAGGCGTAAACAGAATCTGGTTTTTAGAGTGCAGGCAGAGTGCAGTACTGGTATGTGACTTGGCTGAAGTACCTGAAGTTTGTGTACTGTTCAATTATCAGTTTGATCATCGCTCAGTGCCAAACGTCTGACCCCTCCTGCTACAACAACACACGCACGTCCTCTTTGGAGCAGCCAGGAAGTTAACGCCATTGTGTTTGATGACACAGCGGCTTTATGGACTCACAACAGCCTAAATATACAGTCCCGCTACAAAGGAGTCATTACATACTCTTACTACAGTACTCCCAATACTTCAGCTTCAGTCAGTTTCAATTTCAGTTTGACTTTTTCCACAATTTTAAGCGATAAATTATAATCCCACAGTAGGCACACACTTATATGTATATATTATGTATGTCAATATGTGAAAACTGTGAACAACTGTGAAAAAACATGGACAATGAAAGAAACTGGGCAAGTTTGTATAAAACGGGATCCATCTCCACTGTGGGATGACATTAATGTCTTGACAGATTCAGTTTTTGGCTAAAGTACAACAGACAAGATCTTTTTTATTTTATTTTTTCTCTCTCATTTTTTTTCTGTTGCATTATTATTATTATTATTATTATTATTATTATTATTATTATTATTATTATTATTTTCATTATTATTATTAGTAGTAGTATCAAATATAATAATAATAATAATAATAATAATAATAATAATAATAATAATAATAATAATAATAACAATAATAATAATAATAATAATAATAATAATAATAATAATAATAATAATAATAATAACAATAATAATAATTGTAACAGGAAAAAATAAATAAGTGAGAGAAAAAAATAGAACATTTAAATATTAATATAATAAAATGAAATGGGAATTTTAATCAATAAAATGAATTAAATAGTTCAGAGTTTTTCCCTTTTTCTTTTAGATTAAATAAATTAGTGTTTATTTTATTTTATATTTAATGAATTAATTGAATGGTTTCTGTTTATTTCTATGTGGCCGCGAGCTTCTTTCTGTTAAATTTGCAACACCACTCGATGTCACTGACGTTATTGCTCTGTTTAATTCCATACTGTGGAACATTTTAGACAAAGCAGTGACAGTTGTGTCCTTGGGCAATACCCTTCCCCCGTATCGAAGCACAGTGATGAATGAGCGGCATTGTGTTTGCGAGCGCAGATACGCAGGGACAATGGATGGAAACGAGGCCTGTGGCAACAACACGACGTCTCTTATGTGTCCTGACAAACGAACCTCAGACGATGAAAAAAGCCCAACTCCAGATAGATTTGCGACGAGGAAATAACTTTACAGCTCGGTTTGAGGTTTAAAATAAGATGATTCAGCACAATATCGTCACTGTGAGTAAATCGGATCCCCCCAGCGGTGAGGTAAACCGAGGTGAGCCATACTCGGCCTGTTTGTGTGGTCATGTCATCTGCGGCGATGGGCGGCCTGTGGGAGGAGGAGGGTATCCAGGTGGGTGTGGAGAAGGAGGGTGGTGCCGGATGCGTCGGGTTGGTCCCTCTCCCTTCGTCCCTCTCGTCGGTAAATATTTACGGAGCAGCGTCTGTGAGGGGCGAGTGTTTACGCCGCTGCTCCGGCTGCGAGCGCCGAGTTACAGCAGCTCTGAGCGGCGAGAACTGAGCGCATTTACACTTCGGGACATTTTGTTTAGGACGCGCGACCTCAGCACACGAGGCCCAAGAAACATTCGGTGACTGCAGGCTCCGATATTAGGACGTGAAGGAAAACTCTGATATTCAAAATGTGCACGAATGCTCTTTTATTGCGTCTATGTCAAAAGAGTCACTGCACATTCAAGATTCAAGATTCAAGATTGGTGATTTGTCATGTGCAGGTTCAACACAAGGTCTGAGGATGAGAAGAACCGTTGACTCGCTAAGATATTCAAGAAGTACTAATAGCTGCAATAAACTGTACTGTTAAAAAGTGTTTGCAAATACAAGGGAAGTAACAATATAGTAAAAAATATAATAAAATACAGATAAAAATGTAATGAAATACAGATATAATTCATCTGCATATTCATCTATACTTAACAATAAATGTAAAATAAAGTTTCAGTATGTAACTTTCTGGATGTGGCACGTCACCCGCATATTTCCACGGAAAAAGAGAGTTTAAAAAAAACAACCAAAATGGCTAAAATTACTGATTTTACTAATTTAAATTACTAATTTTACAAGTGAAATTTACTCAGATCATGATCAAACTTTCTTAATTCAAGTCGTCTTAACTTGGCTAGATTTTATTGCTCTGATATTAGAACGTGAACAAATGCTCTTTTATTACATCTGTTTCAAAACAATCACTGCACATTCTTAACAATAAACGTAAAATAAAGTTTCAGTATGTAACTTTCCGGATGTGGCACGTCACTCACATGTTTCCACGGAAAAAGAGAGTTAAGAAAAACAACCAAAATGGCTAAATACTTACACATTGCAGCTTTAAATTACCATAACTTTTGAATTCCAGTTGCCAGATGTAAAGTAGTGCACATATAATGCCTTATAATTAGTGCTGGACTAAGTAAATAATATGTAATAAATAATATGTAATATTATATTTTAAGACATACTTAATTTAAGTTTTTCCCACAAGGCAAGCACACTGCAAAACGCAATATGGAGGTATGTTAAATGACTTAATTAAGAGCATTTTACTGTATTTGAGATTCAACTTGACAAGTAAAATGATCTGCCAGTGGAATAAGTGCATTTACACTAATATTGCATGCAAAAAGTTGTTGTTTTTTGTGTATTTTCATATTTTAAGTTCAAAAAGTCTTATTCCATTGGCAGATAATTTTACTTTTTTACTAATTTTACTAATTTTACAAGTGAAATTTACTCAGATCATGATAAAACTTTCTTAATTCAAGTCGTCTTAACTTGGCTAGATGTTATTGCTCTGATATTAGAACGTGAATGAAAACTGTGATATTAAAATATGAAAAAATGTTCTTTTATTACATCTATTTCAAAACAGTCACTGCACATTCATCTATACTTAATAAACGTAAATGAAAGTTTCAGTATGTAACTTTCTGGATGTGGCACGTCACCCACATGTTTCCACGGGAAAAGAGTAAAAAAAACAACCAAAATGGCTAAAATTACACACTGTAGCTTTAAATTACTGTAACTTATTTTTTTCTTTTGAATTCCAGTTACCAGATGTAAAATAATGCACATATAATGGCTTTTAATTAGTGCTTTTTAACAAGGATGTAAATACTATGTAATAATATATTTTAAGACATACTTAGTACCACAAGACGTCCCTTAATTTAATTTAGTTACATAAGTTACATAATCATACAGATGAATCTCATTTCCTGGTGTCCAGTCCAGCTCTTCACACGAGCGCATCACAGAAATTACTCAGGGATGTTCAAAATAAATGTCAATGAGCCGCATTAGCTGAGACATTTAAAATGTGGAGACATTTAAAATGTTGAGACATTTAAAATGTTGAGACATTTAAAAGATGGACATCATAAATGTGGTATTATATATTAAACTTGTTTTCTTGGGGCTGGCAAAGTGCAGCAGTCACAGGTTAAAACACTAAGTACTTGTGCTGGTCCTATAAAAAAAGGAGCATTTGCATTTGTCATAAAATCTGGACCAAATAAAAATGTAAATGACACAATTTGCTTTTCAAACCCTCGACTGGAAACTCTGGATTCAAACCTTAACCCTTTTAACCCTATAATAATATCTATATTTACTGAAACACCAGGTCTTTTTAGTCTGTTTTTCTTTTTTTTAATGATTATTCTTATTTTTTACATACTTGCTTAATATGAACCAGGTATTATGTGTTCTTAAAAAAGACTGAACTGAATTTAATCATCTATTTTTGTCAATAATTGTGTCAAAGAATGTCCTGTGTGTAAATAATTTACAGCCTTTTCCAGGAGAAGTAAATCTGTCAAGTATTTACCGCTCTTATGGAATTAACAGTGGGTTATAAGATGAAAAGGCCAAAAGGGAACTGAGTTTTCTTCAACTTTCAAGTCCCTTTTCAAGTCCCTTTTCAAGTCCAGTTTCAAGTCCAGTTTCAAGCCCCGTTTAAAGTCCAGTTTCAAGCCCAGTTTCAAGTCCCTTTTCAAGTCCAGTTTCAAGTCCCTTTTCAAGTCCAGTTTCAAGTCCAGTTTCAAGTCCAGTTTCAAGTCCAGTTTCAAGTCCCTTTTCAAGTCCAGTTTCAAGTCCAGTTTCAAGTCCAGTTTCAAGTCCCTTTTCAAGTCCCTTTTCAAGTCCCTTTTCAAGTCCCTTTTCAAGTCCAGTTTCAAGTCCAGTTTCAAGCCCCGTTTAAAGTCCAGTTTCAAGCCCAGTTTCAAGTCCAGTTTCAAGTCCCTTTTCAAGTCCAGTTTCAAGTCCAGTTTCAAGTCCAGTTTCAAGTCCCTTTTCAAGTCCCTTTTCAAGTCCAGTTTCAAGTCCCTTTTTAAGTCCAGTTTCAAGTCCAGTTTCAAGTCCAGTTTCAAGTCCCTTTTCAAGTCCAGTTTCAAGTCCAGTTTCAAGTCCAGTTTCAAGTCCCTTTTCAAGTCCCTTTTCAAGTCCAGTTTCAAGTCCCTTTTTAAGTCCAGTTTCAAGTCCAGTTTCAAGTCCCTTTTCAAGTCCAGTTTCAAGCCCCGTTTAAAGTCCAGTTTCAAGCCCAGTTTCAAGTCCAGTTTCAAGTCCCTTTTCAAGTCCAGTTTCAAGTCCAGTTTCAAGTCCAGTTTCAAGTCCCTTTTCAAGTCCCTTTTCAAGTCCAGTTTCAAGTCCCTTTTTAAGTCCAGTTTCAAGTCCAGTTTCAATCCCCATTTCAAGCCCAGTTTCAAGCCCCATTTCAAGCTCCATTTCAAGCCCTGTTTCAAGCCCCATTTCAAGCCCCGTTTCAAGCCCCGTTTCAAGCCCCATTTCAAGCCCCGTTTCAGGCCCTGTTTCAAGTCCAGTTTCAAGTCCAGTTTCAAGCCCCATTTCAAGTCCCTTTTCAATTCCAGTTTCAAGTCCCTTTTCAAGTCCAGTTTCAAGTCCAGTTTTAATCCCCATTTCAAGCTCCATTTTAAGCCCTGTTTCAAGCCCCGTTTCAAGCCCCGTTTCAAGCCCCATTTCAAGTCCAGTTTCAAGTCCAGTTTCAAGCCCCGTTTCAAGCCCCGTTTCAGGCCCTGTTTCAAGCCCCATTTCAAGCCCCATTTCAAGTCCAGTTTCAAGTCTAGTTTCAAGCCCCGTTTCAGGCCCTGTTTCAAGTCCAGTTTCAAGCCCCGTTTCAGGCCCTGTTTCAGGCCCCGTTTCAGGCCACGTTTCAATCTCCGTTTCAAGCCCTGTTTCAAGCCCCATTTCAAGCCTCATTTCAAGTCCAGTTTTAAGTCTAATTTCAAGTCTAGTTTCAAACCCCTTTTCAAGCCCCGTTTCAAGCCCCGTTTCAAGCCCCGTTTCACAGCTTTCAGGGCCAGTTTGAATGATTAAAATTGCACAAAGTAGCGAGGAGTTTTGGTACTTTGAAATAGTGAGGTCACCGGTGATCCCTGTGGTAGTAAAAAGGTTAAAATCCAAAATTTGTAATGGAATTGGATGAACATATAGTTTAAGGATACACAATGGAGCTCAGCAGAGACTTTCCCTTTTCCTTTCGTCTTCAGGGGCTCATCGGTTGCAGTAACTGATGACCACAAGACCTGTACAGACGGACAGAGACAGAAACATGGAGAAGAGTCCCCGTCCTGACCCTCCTGATGCACAAACCCACTGTACACGGCTCCTGTGTGCAGTTGGAACTCATAAAGCTGTTTTCTTTCCTCTGTGAGTGTAAATGATGCAAATGTGAGCGCGGCACTGAGGACCTGCTCATCTCTGCTGCAGGGTTTTTTCCGTCCTGGGCATTTTGCATAATTTTAATCACAATATTCAGTCAATATTTTAACTACGCACCAGGACTGTGCTCAAACGTGCTGCAAACGCTTGAAATTCAACTCTCAACTCAGTGTGAATGGAGCCTCACGTGGACCGTTTACACTTTAGTTTAGACTCGTGTTTGGGAGATTACACCGGATGTTTATCTTTTTAAGCATAGACGATATATCAATCTGCTAACTTTGCAGATCTCCAAACACACCCCGGCTCTCGAGGCAGAGTCTGTGTGAAGGACTTTCGCTGTGGTTAATACGACAGCCTTGGTTTTAGTGGTTTAATATTAGAGCTCGTGTTATCTGAGCGATACCAGATAAGAAACACACATCCTCCCACGAGCCCCGAGCAGATGCACAAGCCTGCGTAACAAATCTAAATATTAAAGCTGATACTTGTTTATACAGAAGGTTACCAGCCACGGCACTCACAGCGATTACACCTGATGCCCTTCCCTATGCTACAGACTGACATAAAGTTAAAAACACCTATTCAGTGCTTATATATTATGCAACTTAGAATCATATGCCATCAAACACAAAAACTGGTGAGTATAAAGGCCGCTACACACTACAGGATTTTTCGGTCTTAACAAGGAATATGTTTTATGGTAACGGGGAATATGTTTTATGATAACAGGGAATATGTTTTATGATAACGGGGAATATGTTTTATGATAACGGGGAATATGTTTTATGATAACGGGGAAGATGTTTTATGGTAACGAGGAATATGTTTTATATAACCGCGCATAACATTTGAACCGTAAAAGATAGAAACGTACTTTTTTCCCTCTGAAAGTGCAGACATATAGGTTTCTGTACATAGCTGCCTCATTATCCTACATCACACTCACGTTGCGTGGTGATGTGCGCAAAACGAGTGTCCAATAAGAACTTTGTTTTCAGGCAAATGCATGCGCTTCAATCCATTGTGATCGGCCCAAACTTTGCCAAAGAGTGAAGTGAGTCAAGATGGTCAACTCCTCTCGACTGAGTGTGTTTATAACAATTGAAAAAGCCGCTCTAAGTGCAGTTTTTTCTCAAATAAATGACAAATTACGCATGTTGGTGTGCGTAATTGTGCATCCCTTTCTATTTTTATTTGAAAGGATTATTTCACTCAAAATGAACAAATACAAATGTAATAAACACAGTGGAAATGCAGGAAGTGCTGTGGCTCTGGCCCTGGACCTGACAGGAGCTGTTTCCATGACTGGACCAGAAAAGTAATGGAGCGATTACACTTTTTTTTTTGGTTTTTAGGGCAATAAGGAGATTTTTAATTTACTTACAGACTTGATATTCTGCATTTTTGTAGTTAAGACCCTAAATTAAGCATTTCTTATGTCCAAAAAAGTAGTTTATACATGTTTGCTGTGTGTTTTGTATAAAAGAGTGGGAATTTTATTTTCAGATATTTTTTTTTCATCTCTATTTCTGGTCCTGTGGCTTTTATCACAGCCTCATGACACAGCTACAGCAGCAGATTGTGAAATAACAGGCTGTACTGAACAAAAGTATGTAGAACACTTTAGGGTAAAAGGGGAAGTTTTAAAAGCAAAATTAAGAAAAAAATCCAGGTGAGGAGAAATGTACTAAAATTGCCCTTAGGTCTTCAGGGGTTAAACGTGCAACAGAAAACGCACACCAGAGACATGAAAAAAACCTTATGAGACTAAAAGTCTCCGATCACAAACACTGCAGCAGGATCTGTCTGCAGATCACAGGATATAAAGTTGTGAGCGTGATCGCGTCAGCTGTTTCCTGTCTATAGCAAAACCACTTTGAGACTCTTAAGTGTTCAAAGATCAGAGCTCTGCACTTCTAGTTTAGATACAAGTCAAAAACTGTGTTGTTATTATTTGTGAAATGTGGTGCAATACTTCAGATACATGATTTTTAAAGCATAAAAGAGGCGATAAAGTCCACAGGAAGTAGAGTCTCGATTGCTAATCTGCAGCTCTGTGTAGTTGTAAACAGACACACGTGAGGAAACACTGTCTTTTTACTTTTAATAAACGCCTCAAACTGGATTAACAGCGCGGTTTTGTGGACTGGATGTCATTATTTGTGGAGGACAATTTCTATGGATAATGTGGGTGAGATGCTGCACTTTAAATGTACCACTTTAGTTCAGGTGCGTTATAAAGTCCTGAGTTTGTATCTTGCGTCTCTGTGTCCGTCGCTCCTCTGCCCCTGACGCTCTGTTTTATCGGCTGTTACTGTCGCGTTGCTGATGTTCGGTGGTTTTGATCTGACACTGACTCCACACACGAGGAGCAGCGGCTTCAAAATCAATTCAAAAGACATAAGGTCGGGTCACGCCGGGAACTCGGGAAGAAGAAATCGCCGCCAAAATCAGGCAAATTCTCCTACAGTGCGCGATGGCCTTTACACGTCCTTGAGTTTTTTTTTTATTGTACTTTTCAGAGTACTTGAGTAATTTTTGTATTGAAGTCACAGTGCTCTTACTACAGCATAACTTTTGGTTACTCTTCCCATTGTGTGTGAGTTTACAGGTGACAAATATGAAATGATGATGTTACCTCCAGAGTATTGTGTTTATTATTATTTTACTTTCTGCTTCTATTTCAGTAATATTATTTTGAAGTACCGTTACTCTTACTTGAATACAGTTTTTGGCTATTCCCACCTCTGCTAAAAAACAATGTTATGACTTTTTTGCCCTGATTCATTCACTTCCCATAGTTGTAAATCTGCAACAGAGGCCTGAATGGAGACGGTTTAGACAAAGTGGGTGAAGTGTCTTGCGTAAGGACACAACAATAGTCTGTACAGTTTTGTTTCACTGCTCGCACGTTTCAGTAATCCTGATTTATTAGACTGTCTGCATCCCCAAAGCTCAAAATGCTCTGTTCCACCTTGTGATGTCATGTAGTGGTTATTGATCCACAAGGGAAATGATTTGGACACAGAAGCTCACACATCACAATATAATAAAATAAAATAACAAAGAGTAAAAAAAATATAAACAGGAATAATACAATAATAAATACATTCTGAACAAGTAGCAAAAAATGGGTAAATATATAAAAGTACAGCACAGCGCAAAAGTTTTAGGCAGGTGTGAAAAATGCTTTCAAAAATATAAATAATGTGCGCGAACAAAAGAAAAAGCCAAAGTCATTAAGAACGATCTTCAGCATAAAGAAGAACAAGGAGTTTAGTTTAGTTTATTATTTATTTGTCAGGGAGAATGTACAAAAACATTAATCTCACAAAGAGCAGAGACGCTTTGGACCCGTTTTAGCTGAAGTTACTTCCTCTGCAGTCCCCGTAAAACAAATCACAACAAATTAGCTCATTTATACAAATACTTACTTCTATTCACATTTCATATACAAATACATGTACCAAAAGGGTTACGATACCCAAATTAATCAATATAAAGAATATTTAATACAAATACACAGTGAGCAATACACAGTAAAAGTAAACACAGCATTCGGGCCGATGTTGCACAGTTGATTAATAAGAAAATGTTTTTTTATGTCTTGAGCTGGTTCCACTGTTTGATGGTTTTAAATGAAAAGGCCGATTGTGCAAAAGCAGAGCGTCTGAGTTGTTTTTTCTGAATATAGTTGAGTGAATTTCTTTAATGGAAGTGGAGCGATATTAAGATAAGATAAGTTTTGATAAGGACTTTATTGATCTCACAGTGGAGAACTTCAACAGTCACAGTAGCTCCAGGACAGTTTAGTGCAAAAAATGAAAAAAGTGTAAACAATAATAATAAAAATAGAAATAATAATAAAAAAATATATAAATATTATTATTGATTGATGAAAATAAGTGAGTAACACTTGCATTTTTGAAGCATTCCTAGTGTACAGCATTTTTTCCACACCTGCCTGAAACTTTTGCGCAGAACTGTAAATGTACAAGTCAAAATAAAATAGAAGAATATTTAATAAAATATAAAATGTCAGCTATAGGAGGCCAGTTTTCAAGTTAATTGTCACCTTTTGCTAATTGCAAGCCGATTAAATACAATCAATCAATTAAATACTGTCTAATACATTGCTAAATACTAAATACTAATAAAATACAACACTAAATACAATACTAAATGTAATCAATCAATTAAATACTGTCTAATACATTACTAAATACTAATAAAATACAATACCAAACACAACCAGTTAATTAAATACTGCCCTACTTTAACTGTAGACTTTTAACTGTATGTTTTAATCATATTTAATGTGTTTATGTTGTTGTAAGGCGACAAGAAATGCGCCTAATAAATAAAATGTATTATTATTATGATGATGATGATGATTATTTAGTTCAGTAGAGAAAGGCAACTCTCTACTGAAGGTGTGTGGAGTTTAAAAACAGTGTGAATGAAACAAAAACCGAACTCCAGGTCTGTTTGTGACGAGGAAACAGCATTATAACAGATCAGAAAATAGTGTAATATGAAGTGTAATCTAGTTTTTCTCTCTTGTGGTTGTAATGTCCGCAGTGAAAGTGCAGCTGGTGGAGGTGAGCGCAGTGAGACGAGAGCGACAGTGACGATGTGACAGTTCAGTGTGTGAGAGACGCACATGTCGAATGTAACAGCTCCTCAACACCGAAGGGAGGAAGGACGAGGGACGAGGAGGGAGGGACGGAGGACAGAGAGAGAGGGTGTGAGAGAGGGACATGGAGAAGAGGAAAGAATCAAAATGGGAGAGAGAGGGAGTGAGAAAGGGTGAGGAGGAGAGAGGAAGGGGACAGAAGTGGAGAAAAAGAGAAGACAGGGAGTTATAGAGGAAAAGATGGAAAAAGAAGGAGAGGGAGAGAAGGGTAGAGGGAGTAAGGAGGGATAAGTGAGAAACAGGATGTTTGTGTGTGAGAGAGAGGGGGAAGAAAGGGAGAGAGGGTAAGAGAGAGAGAGAGGAGGGAGAGAGAGAGGAGGAGGAAGAGGAGGAGAGAGAGGGAGAGAGAGGATGAGAGGGAGAGAGAGAAGGAGAGAGAGGAGGAGGAGAGAGGAGGAGAGAGAGGGAGAGAGAGGAGGAGAGGGAGAGAGAGAGAGGAGGAGGAGAGAGAGAGGAGGAGAAAGAGAAGGAGAGAGAGAGATAGGGAGAGAGAGGAGGAGGAGAGAGGGAGAGAGAGAGGAGGAGAGACAGGAGGAGAGAGAGGGAGAGAGAGAGAGGAGGAGAGACAGGAGGAGAGAGAGGGAGAGAGAGAGAGGAGGAGAGAGGGAGAGAGAGATAGGGAGAGAGAGGGAGAGAGAGAGAGGAGGAGAGAGAGGAGGAGAGACAGGAGGAGAGAGGGAGAGAGAGAGAGGAGGAGAGACAGGAGGAGAGAGAGAGGAGGAGAAAGAGAAGGAGAGAGAGGAGGAGAGAGCGATAGGGAGAGAGAGGAGGAGAGAGAGGAGGAGAGACAGGAGGAGAGAGGGGGAGAGAGAGAGGAGGAGCGACAGGAGGAGAGAGAGGAGGAGAGAGGGAGAGAAAGATAGGGAGAGAGAGGGAGAGAGAGAGGAGGAAAGAGAGGGAGAGAGAGGGAGAGGGGGAGAAAAAGAGAGCGAGAGAAGGAGAGAGAGTGTAGCGAAAGAAAAGGGCGAGAGGGGGTGAGAAGGGGTGAGGAGGAGAGAGAGATACAAGAGAAAGAAAGGAGGGAGAGAGGAGGAAAAAGAGAGAAGATAGAGGAAGAGACGGAAACAGAAGGAGATAGAGAGTGAGGAAGAATAAGTGAGAAGTAGGATGTGTGTGTGAGAGAGAGAAGGAGAGAGAGAGAGAGAGAGGGGGGGATGAGAGAAAAGGAGGGAGAGAGAGAAGGAGGGAGAGAAGACCCAGAGAGGAATTTTGCATGAGTGATTTGACACGGTGCTTTTGGCTTTCTCCTGTGATTCAGTTTGTTTACAAGACAGAAGCCTGCTTAAAGTAGCAGTAGTAGTAGCAGTAGCAGTAGTAGTAGCAGTAGCAGTAGTAGTAGTAGTAGTAGTAGTAGTAGTAGTAGTAGCAGTAGTAATAGCAGTAGTAGTAATAGTAGTAGTAGTAGTAGCAGTAGTAGTTATTCTCACACCATTGTGGCAAATACACTGTGTCTCCTTTTTCAGGACATTATCTGTCATGTCCTTTTCATATGGATCGACAACGTTGCCTCATAACTTTTCTTAGGAGTTTCCTGCGTATCATTAAAGGTGCATTCTGTAACTTGCTGGTGGAGGATCCGCCGTCTGCTTGTATCCATGGAGACTGCGTTATTTAGCCTGGGATGTCATACAGTATAACATTAAACTGACTTTATTTCTGTGAAGCCCCCAGACCAAGTTGCAAGTCGAATAGAGGTGTAAATGTATGTAAAAGATAAAACCCTCATATTTTTTTATTTGTTATTATTTATTTTTTAAGAATTATAGGGGTAATGACAAGATTAGTGTTGTTGTTATTATTGCCATCATTATTTTTTGTTTAGTTTTTTGCATTGTATTTATTTTATTGTGCATACAAGGGTTTAGATTATGATTTGTATGGAAAATGTTTTCCTTAAAGCTTAAAACTAATGTATAAAAATATGTAGGGTTTGTGCACCTCTGAAGTGCAGTCATTTATACTGTGCTAATTCTGCTTTTAAATATACGTTTGTGTCAGATGCCCTTCCAGAAGCCCAGCTATATCCGAAGATACTGAGGTGTAATAAAAATATGGTAAATCCTGTGGTTTTCAGTCAGGGCGGTGATAAAATTTCTGCCGTTAAACCCCACAAAAGAAGAACAAGTGTTTTCAAAGCCGTACGAACGAACCAACAATATAATATTCTTAATCCAATTTCTTTGTGTTAGCCTTGCACCCGTTCTTTTTCAAACTTTTGTCTTACCTAAAGCTCAGAGTTAAACCCCGGAGGTCAGTTTGGTTTGGTGAGTCATGGTGCGTTGTGTAGCGCTCGCTCTGCCCTGTGTAATTACATTGAATCACATCGTGTTTATCCTGTACAAATAACAGAAGTGAGTGGAGAGGAGGAGGAGGCTGCTGCTGTTGTGAATGGGGACGGTCTCTTAGTGAAATACTGGGCACTGGATCATACAAAAGAAATATCCCAAAGCGCACAGGGCGGCGGTGGCGCTGTGGTTGGATCGTCGCTCATCCACGAACCGGTTTGGTCCATTGTGCATTCTGTCGTAGTGTTCTTGGGAAAAACACTTCACCCGTCTTGATTGGCGGTGGTTGGAGGAGGTGACGGCACAGATTGGCGGCCTCTCTTCTTAGTTTACCCCAGGGCAGCTGTGGCTATACTTGAGTGATTGGATAATGACTCGAGTGCAGAGTTTGAGAGGCTTTTTAAAGGTCTTATATTATGTAAAATTATTGACTCTTGCGCACAGAAGCCGGGAAGAGCCACAACAAATGCAAACGCTGCCACGAATACATATGGTGCAACACAACAAAAAGCAACAACACACCAAAAAATGCCACAACATACACAAGAAAGCCACAACAGACCAAAAAAATCTACAACACACCAAAAAAGCTACAACACACCAAAAAAAGCTACAACACACCAAAAAGCTACAATACACCAAAAAGCTACAACACACCAAAAAAAGCTACAACACACCAAAAAAAGCTACAACACACCAAAAAGCTACAATACACCAAAAAAGCTACAACACACCAAAAAAAGCTACAACACACCAAAAAAGCCATAACACACCAAAAAAATGCCACAACACACCAAAAAATAAAAAGCCACAACACACCAAAAAAGCTACAACACACCAAAAAAGCTACAACACACCAAAAAAAGCCACATCACACAAAAAACACCACAAGACACCAAAAAAAGCTACAGCACACCAAAAAAAGCCACATCACACAAAAAACACCACAAGACACCAAAAAAAGCCACAACACACCAAAAAAAGCTACACCACACCAAAAAAGCCACATCACACAAAAAACACCACAAGACACCAAAAAAGCCACAACACACCAAAAAAGCCACATCACACAAAAAACACCACAACACCAAAAAAAGCCACAACACACCAAAAAAAGCCACAACACACCAAAAAAGCCACAACACACCAAAAAAAGCTACAACACACCCAAAAAAGCTACAACACACCAAACAAGCTACAACACACCAAAAAAGCTACAACACACCCAAAAAAGCTACAACACACCAAACAAGCTACAACACACCAAAAAAGCTACAACACACCCAAAAAAGCTACAACACACCAAAAAACACAACACACCAAAAAAAAGCTACAACACACCAAAAAAAGCCACAACATACACTAGAAAGCCACAACACACCCAAAAAAGCTACAACACACCAAAAAAAGCCACATCACACAAAAAACACCACAAGACACCAAAAAAAGCCACAACACACCAAAAAAAGCTACAACACACCAAAAAAAGCCACATCACACAAAAAACACCACAAGACACCAAAAAAGCCACAACACACCAAAAAAGCTACAACACAGCAAAAAAGCCACAACACACCAAAAAAAGCCACATCACACAAAAAAAGCCACAAGACACCAAAAAAGCCACAACATACACAAGAAAGCCACAACATACACAAGAAAGCCACAACACACCAAAAAAAGCCACAACATACCAAAAAAGCTACAACACACCAAAAAAAAGCTACAACACACCAAAAAAAGCTACAACACAGCAAAAAAGCCACAACACACCAAAAAAAGCCACATCACACAAAAAAAGCCACAAGACACCAAAAAAAGCCACAACACACCAAAAACGCCACAACACACCAAAAAAAAGCCACAACACACCAAAAAAAGCCACATCACACATAAAAAGCCACAACACACCAAAAAAAGCCACATCACACAAAAAAAGCCACAAGACACCAAAAAAAAGCCACAACACACCAAAAACGCCACAACACACCAAAAAAACCACAACATACACAAGAAAGCCACAACACACCAAAAAAAGCCACAACACACCAAAAAAAGCCACAACACACCAAAAAAAGCTACAACACACCAAAAAAAGCCACATTACACAAAAAACACCACTACACCAAAAAAGCCACTACACACCAATAAAGACACAAAACACCAAAAAAGCCACTACACACCAATAAAGACACAAAACACAAAAAAAGCCACAACACACCAAAAAAAAAAAGCCACAAAGGAAGTGACTCTATTTTCCGACAGACCAAGTAAGGAGGATCAAGCGGGAAATTATTTACGACGGTCAGACAGTGGCATCGATCCTGGACACAAAACAATAAATTACTTTTACTTATGTTTCCAACTTTGTTCACTTCTCTGTTCCTATTTTTCTATTTTTCTTTATTATTATTAGGGGTGTAACGATATCCAAGCCTCACGATACGATATCGTCATGGTATGAACCGCATGATACGATATTTATTGCGATATCGTGGGAAAGTTCACGATATGATGGGGAGGCTCATGATATTTCGATATTCTACATAATAACAAGACTGACATTATAAAACGCTTTGACCAGTCATTTGGTACATTTATTGTCATTAGGGATGGAACGATATCCAAATCTCTCTGTACGATATTTTCACCATATTCACGGTATGATATTTACTGCAATATTTGGTGGAGGCTCACAAAACTGTGAATATGCTACTTTTTCCTCTAAAAATGCCTTCACAAGACTTAATCCAAAGATTGAAGAGAGTCTGCACTGAAACAGAGCAAAGGATCATGGTCTATGTAGTTCCTTCTGTTTTTTTCTTTTTTTTTAGCTATTTCTGCATCATAACTATTCATTTAAGCAGAGACTTGTGATTCGATATATTGTGATGGTCCATGATATTATTGTGAGACCTTTGACGATACGATATCACCATATTTCAGTTCTTGCTACACCCTTAGTAATTATATTCTCAAAAAGCCGCTCCTAAACCTGACTCACTGTTGCATTAGTCAAGCTCTAATTAAGCCTTTTCCTTTCATGACGCATTCCAACTGTTCTCCAACGCCGTTGCATAACCATCCGTGGATTTTCCTTTAATCAGCGAGCAATTTCACATTTCCTGATTCAAATTTTCGTGAATGCATTCTTCATTAAAAGATAATATTTCCTGATTGGGAGAGGTTTTCATTGTGTTTCTCTAAGCCTAAGGGAAGGAATAATCCAGTTATATTACAAACATATGCCCTATTGAAATGACACTCTTATTAACTCTGACATAGTGTTATCAAATGAGCCAATCAAACTCCGGATCAGCACTTTGCCGTTCAGTCACGATGTATAGTTTTTAGTTTTGATGCTTCAGTTTGGAACATCTTGATCCCAGATCTGCACATGTTGAAAATACATTGACATTTCTCCCAAAGAACATAGAAACCATATTTAGCCCATGGGTGAACATTTGGCTCTGTGGAGTTGTTAATGTCGTAGATCCATCATGGCGCGTTTGGGCTTTTGATCTCGCTCAGTTCAATCTATAAAAATATGGTCCAGTGATGAGGTTTATTTGGATCTTTGCTACTGTCATTCATCTGAGTTTTCTGCTAATTAGACAGGACTTGGCCCACGTCCTCTTTTCCAGTCCTGGTAGTGAACCGGATTAAATTGGGACTAAATCAGGACTAAACCAGGACCAAATCAGGACTAAATCAAGCCTAAACCAGGACTAATTCAAGGCTAAACCAGGACTAAACCAGTACTAACTAAACTAGGACTAAACAAGGACTTGATCCGGCCTAAATTAGGACTAATCCAGGACTAAACCAGTACTACACCTGGACTAAGCCAGGACTAAACCCAGACTAAACCAGGACTAAACTCGGACTAAACCAGGACTGAATCTGGACTAAACCCAGACTAAATCAGTACTATCTAAACCAGGACTAAACCAGGACTAAACTCAGACTAAACCCAGACTAAACCAGGACCAAACCTAGACTAAACCAGGACTGAACCCGGACTAAACCCAGACTAAATCAGTACTATCTAAACCAGGACTAAACAAGGACTAAATCGGAACTATATCAGGACTATACCAGTACTAAACTCAAACTAGACCAGAACTAAACTCAGGCTAAACCAAGACAAAACAAGAACTTGACCAGGTCAAAATCAGGACTAAACCAGGACTAAATCAAAACTAAACCAGGGCTATACCAGTACTAAACTCAGACTGAACCAGGACTAAACCTGAACTGAACTCAGACTAAACCAAGACAAAACAAGGAGGTCAAAAGGAGGACTATACCTGAACTAAACCAAGTCTAAACCAGGAGCAGCCCACAGGAACAGCACTAACCAGGACTAAACCAACACTAAATTAGTACTTAGGTCTAAACAAGGTCTAAACCGGGACTTATAGCAGGACAAAACCAGGTTTTAGACCTGGATCAAAGGCATTTCTCATGTATACCACTGTAGACAACTCACAATAACTGCATTAACCAGGGCTAAACCAAGACTAAATAAAGCAGAACTAAACCAGGTCTAAATAGGGAAATACTCAGAAAACCACCAAGATACACTAACACTTTATAAATTGCATTTGTAAAACTTTGTGAAGTTTGTAGTTTGCAGAAAGCCCAGTGATTTAAATGAAAACATAAAGTAAGGTCTGTGCTCTGTGAAATCCCTCTAAGCACAAACACACACAGCTCAGCCACAGTAGTGAAGGCTCATTAGCTCGTGTCATGATTAATGAAAACAGTGAGGGCATCTGGTTTAAATGTGGGGCTGGGGTCTTCTTTGAGGTTTGACCTGCATCTGGAGGCACATTACAGGGGTCTCTGGGTCACAGCGCCCGGATACAGCCCTGGTTCACCTCTTTGCTCCTCTGAAATGTGCTCAACTAAACCATATAACACAGTCTGGGCTTTGGTTTAGTGCTGAGAGTGGATATGCAATCAAATAGATCGATTACAAGAATAAAAACTGCTTATTAAAGGCCCTATATTACACAAAACTGACTCTTGTGAGTTTCAAACCATGTTAAAATACTATTACCTCAAAAACAGACCTGGAGCTGTGTTTTGTTTCATTCACACATGTTTGAGAAAAAGTTTTATTATTAGTCTGTTTACATCTGCACAGCTCAAAATATACTGAAGTCATGTAGTGGTAATTTTCAAGTTAACAGCTCCTTTTACTTTTAGTTCAGAACAGATCGGCAAATCCAGGGCTGAAAATATCCAAATGATTCTAATGAAGGTGAATGGAGTTTAGAAACACGGTGGAGCACAGTGTTTTCAGTTTGAGAAAAGAACTCTAAGGTTATGTTTACACTGAAATGAATCACTGTATCGGAAACGATTTGCGTCGTTTGTAGTTTTTGTGTCCACGAAACCGCCTGAAACGCTAGTCACATGACTACGCTGGCATGAGCGGTAAAAACAAGGAAGTGGAGCACCGTGTCTGAAGTTATAACAGCTGATTTTGAGCCAAAGAAAATGGCAAGTGAGAAAACAGCCTATTCGTGGGCCGACAACGAAGTGCAGTTTCTAGCTACGCTGTTTCTCATTTGCCTAGGGTTTGTTTAGGCTGTTTTCCACAATAGCGTCACATGACCGATGTTACAAACCCAGCGAATCAGGAAGGCGCAGGTCACAGTGACGTGGTCTAATAAGGACGGCAACTAGAGCTCCTACGTCAGCGGATCAGTGTTTTCAGGCGTCCACACGGTGCCGGGTCAGATCTGTCCTCAGATGAATCCGTGGGAGCCGGCGGCACCAGATTGTTCCGTCTCTGAAGCCGTTTTCCATCGGATTAGTGTAGACGAACACTGCATCCACAACGAAGGCGACTCAAATACGCACGAGTGTCGACGGGGCCAAAAAGTGCAGGGTTTGGTGCTAATCACGTGTGAATGAAACAAAACACAACTCTGGCTTATGTTTTTGATGAGGAAACATTATAACATAGATCTGAAAATAGCGTCGTTAAAGTACAGTGAAATAAAACGAGCGTGCAAAATAAACTTCAGTAATTGCACTTTGCTTTGTTCTCTCCGGGATGTGCCAGAGAAGTGGCTCGTGCATATTTCATAACTGCGTATTTCAAACAAAAGTCGTGTGTTGATACAATCTGCAGAGTGTCAGAGGAAACCAGTGTTTGTGAGATGCTAATGATCTCTACGGGTTTTAGAACGTGAGCCACTTTTTCCATTGGGGCTGTCATTTGTCAACACACACAGTCTAGACAAATTCTTCATCACTGAGAACATCATGTCTCAACTCTTTTGGTTCTTAAAGTGCACTGCGTAACTTTTCTGCTGGAGATCTGCGCCAGCTGCTTGTCTCCATGGTGATGCGTGGTACTGCACTGGCCAAGAATAAAAACAGTGTCTGGATCAGTGCCATTAAAAACATTCTCTGCAAGACTGTTCCAGTTTACGGCATCATTAAGCTCTCAAGCAGCAAGGCCAAGTTACGAGTCAGATCTGTGGAGAGGCAAGCCCATCACAGTGAGAATATGTATTGTCAATGTACAGGGTGCCTTCAGTGCACAAAAGTTCATCACTAAATCATCAATAACACCAATCAAAAAACAGTTATCGTGCCTCTTTCAATTTTGATATTTTATTCTTTTTAGTTTATTTGCCCCAGAAATTCTCCTGCTTATTGCGCCGCGTGTGAATTCAGAGTCAACTGAACAAAGTTTATCGTCTCGCTGCTTCCCGCTTCTCGTCATTCGTCGTTCTACTTTCTAAGACTCGAAAGTAAATGTTGCAATTTTCGTTGCTATAAAAGAAGTTTATAGCGATAAAAATGGTTGCAATTTTGTTTGTCCTCGAAATTGCAAAGATTTTTCAGGTAAGTCCTTCCAGCGGCAGAACATCTGAGGCAAATAAACCAAAGAGAATAAAATATCAAAATAGAAATAGGCACCAAAACTGTTTTTTGATTGGTGTTATTGATGATTTAGTGATAAAGTTTTTCCAAATTTTGCACTGAAGGCTGCACAGTCTTGGGTGACTGTGTGTGAGCAGATTCCAAGATGTAAAATGGCTTTTCTTTGGGAGTGAACGGCTCAACCTGAAAACAGAACAAACATAAAACATTACATATAAAATCTTGATCTTTTTCGATATATTTCGAGACTATTTTTTGATTAGTGTTATTTGAAACAAACTTTAAATTAAATATTGGAAATAAAGGTCAAAATCTGTTTTATGTTTGGCACTAAAATGGAATAAATAACAAATTGTTTTCCCACTTTTTTGTTCTTAATTGAAATTCAAAAGAACAAATGGTACATAGACCCAGTTTTAATAGTCACAATATAATACAATAAATGGCTTTGTGACAATAATGAATCCAGACTGAATATTTGAAAGGATCACAAATAAGCAAAGAGAAGTGGGCGGGGATAGGGGGTAGGTGAAAACATTTTCTGAGCACCCAACAGGATTATTCAACGAAATCTACCTCTGTGTAAGCCCATGATGATGGAGCGCTGTTATAACATGTTTAAACGCTCATTAAAGCTGGGAGTGGATTTCACATAATACCTCCCCTTTAAAACCAGATCTGGGTCAAGTCAAACCCGGCTGGAGACTCATGACTCCGCCTGGACAGGGTGACTGAGCACTTGTTCACACCATTGTTTTGTGTCTTTTCACAGGATTTGGAGCAAGGAGGAGAAACTAGATCTATTGTGGTGGTTTGAAGTTTGTAAATAAGAGTTTGCTTGATTGATGAGCTTGTCTTTTCGCGCTTTTTTATTTTTATTTTAGCGATTGTGACGTCTCTTTTCGAACAGTTACAACACAAAACCTGCAGTGATGTTGGTGTTTTTCAGTAGGTCATTCAACATCAATGGTTACAAAAGTAGTACAAAATTAGGTTGCACTTAAAGATGCATTATGTAACTTTTTGGTTGGCGGTCGGTCACCTGCTTTTTCTATGGATATGTCATGAATGTTCCACAGTGTGACATTAAACAGCTCTACATTACATTTATTTAACTACAGGTGGTTTTAATGCTGAAAATACCTAGAAAAACAGGCGTTCTCACTGTGAGCGGGGTCGCCTCTCCACAGATCTGACCTGTAGCTTTGGGCTCCATGATAATAGAAAGGTTTAATGCCACACGGTGAAACATTCCAGACAAAGGAATAACATTTCCCTGGTGAAAATCAGCTGGCGGACCTTCCAGCAGAAACGGTTAACTAATGGTGCAATTTTATACTATAGTGGTCCTTTAGTATTTGTAAAAGTAGTACTGACCGTGTATTTTGCTGCATTTTATTCTGCTCTGGACTCAGGAAAAACCAACCTCCACCTCGAGAAAGTGCAATGGAGCGGCCAATCAAATCAGAGTTCTGAAATACAAACGTGGGTGAGTTCTGTGCAGACAAAGTTGATTGGATTTACGTCACAGCAAGTTTCTTTTAACATGTAATGGTCAAACTGCCATAATTGAGTCGCCAAGCTAACGTTTGCTAACAGACTCTATTTATTAGCAAGAGCTACCGATACCTGATTTTACATTAAACTTTCTCGGGCATCCATATTTCCCCCAATTGTTGCACTGTTGGGACGCATTTACAACAGATGCCGGCTGAACTGACTCAGATTTATCGACTAGCGACATTCAATAGAGTGCAGCTTTTGTATAGCCACATGTTTGTTCCAAACACTTTTCCCCTTTAGTTTTTTCTGTTCATTAGCATTATTTGTAGATGTTATTTGGCCTAAACTCTTGCTGCAGACAAGGCAAGTTTATTTGTATAGCATAATTCATACACAAAATGATTCAAAGTGCTTTACAGAATAAAAAATACATTAAAATCACATTATAAACAAACCAAAATGTAACTGACTTAACTTAATAACTGAATAAGTAAAAAAAAGCAAACAAATGAGTACTTTATTGCCACTACTAGTATGAAATCCCTAAGCAAAACTATATGCACAATATTAAAGTCAATATTCTGATGAAATAACACACTTCATAATTCTAATATTTACTGCACACATCTGAGTACACAGACTGCAAACGCCCTCTCCTCCCCTCTTCCCCCGCTCCTCCTCTCTTCCCCCTGTCCTCTTCTCTTCCCCTGTCCTCCTCTCTTCCCCCTGTCCTCCTCTCTTCCTTCTCTCTCTTCTCTTCCCCCGTCCTCCTCTCTTCCCCTCTTCCCCCTCTCCCTCCCCTCTCTCTTTCCCCCCTCTCCTCCCCTCTTCCCCCTCCTCTCCTCCCTTCTCTCTTTTCCCCCTCTCCTCCCTCTCTCTTCTCTTCCCCTTCTCCCTCTCATCTCCCCCCTCTCCCTCCCCTCTCCTCCCCTCTCTCTTTCCCCCCTCTCCCCTCTCTCCTCCCCCCCCTCTTCCCCCTCTCCTCTCCTCCCCTCTCTCTTTTCCCCCTCTCTTCCTGTCCTCTCCTCCCCTCTTCCCCCTCTCCTCTCCCCCCATCTCACTTTTCCCCCTCTCTTCCCCTCCTCTCCTCCCCTCTTCCCCCTCTCCTCTCCTCCCCTCTTCCCCCTCTCCTCCCCTCTCTCTTTTCCCCCTCTCCTCCTCTCCTCTACCCCCCTCTTCCCCCTCTCCTCTCCTCCCCTCTTCCCCCTCTCCTCCCTGGTCCCATGTGGATGTCCCATAAACTGATCTGGAAGTTTGGTCTGGTCCCTGCTCCTCAATGGCTCCTTTAAGGTCAGAGACGCAGGCCTAGCACAGAACAGCTTTTTACCCTCCATCTCTCCTCTCCCTCACTCTCTCCTTCACTCTTTCTCTCGCTCACTCCCTATCTTCTTC
This sequence comes from Odontamblyopus lacepedii, assembly GCA_034769755.1. Taxonomy (NCBI): domain Eukaryota; kingdom Metazoa; phylum Chordata; class Actinopteri; order Gobiiformes; family Gobiidae; genus Odontamblyopus; species Odontamblyopus lacepedii. Next base: position 31,765,334 of record CM068354.1, on the reverse strand, counting down.
TTTCCCTTATCCCTCTCTCCTTGTTTCTCTCCTCCTCTCTCATCTCGTTCCCCTTATCTCTCACCGTCCTCCCTCTCGTTCTTCTTCTCTCTCCCCTTCTCCTCCTTCACTCCTTCTCTCTTCTCTCTCCACCTCCCTCTGCTTCATTTCTTCATTCATGCTTCAGCCTCCTAACCCAAACACTTCACATGTGCATCTATGAATCTCCACCTGTTTACCGTACGCACCGTCTGATTTATTTGATCAACAGAAATGTGTTTACGTTTAAATTATGACGCTTAAACGGGTTATTTATGCACCGTCCCGTTCGGCCGCTCCACCAAGACACCTCTGTGGGCCCCGTCAAAAAGAGCTCCTATAACCAGGGGAGAGTTTATAATAATATGACACAGATTTATATTTTCAGATTTGGGCTAAAGCCATTTCACATTTAAGGCTGATAAATAAATCCACGTTCACAGTGCTCTACAGTTGTGCACGTTTACCTGTGCCAGCCTGGTTTGAAAAGCATCTGTCTGAGATTTATTTTTGACAGATTTATTCTAGTGTCTGAGAAAAGTATTTTGCATCTTTTTCGGCATCGACTTGGCTATTGAGGTGTCCTTGCTTTGTCTAGAATGCTCCACAGTTTGCATTCGCTGTGGCGTTGTTTCGAGAAGCTTCTGCAATGTCACAAGATTTATTTCCATCCAGTGTTGCATTCATTTTTCATCATGATCTTGCGTTGATGATGGTCGAGTCTGAGCCTTCTCCAGCACATCCCAAAAATTCTCAATGGGGTTAAGGTCTGGACTCTATGGTGGCCGATCCATGTGTGAAAATGATGTCCCTGAACCGCTCTTTCACTATTTGAGCCCTGGCACTGTCATCTTGGAATATGCCCCGTGCCATCAGGGAAGAAAAAATCCATTGATGGAATAACCTGGTTCTTCAGTATATTCGGGTTCAGCTGACCTCGTTCTTTGAGCACACACTGTTGCTGAACCTGGACCTGACCAACTGCAGCAACCTCGGACCTGTCTGCTTAGTTAAATCCAGGTGGTGACTTTTTTCTGGCCAGGCAGTGTATTTCTATCTTGCATTTAATGAGTTACAAGTGTTTTATTGCTTATTTGTAAGTTCATAAACTCATGAGAATCCAGAGGCGAATATAGTGACGCTGGCTAACGTATTTCAGACTGTTTTAGTGAAAATACAGAATATTTTGTTTGTAGAAAAATGTGTTTGTCCATATGTGAACAGGAAAGATGTTTCACTGTTGTGACACTTCAACCAGAGTCAAACAATCCTTTAGAGTTTTCCCGTTAGCTTTGAACGAGAGCCGTCCCAGATTGATCATGTGTAGAGCTCAGTTCAGAGTGACACACAGATCAGTCGTGAGCCAGTTCAAGTCACTCTAGTAACATATTGTGATTCCTGTCACATGATTCAGCGGATATTCATAGCCCCACATGGAGTTTATTTGTGTTGGATACCAACAGTTTGCACTAACATACTGTGCCCTACATACGACTGGATTTAAAAAGTTGACTCATCTTTTAAACAGGATCAGTCCAGTCCAAACATGAGAGGGGAGAGGGTGTTGCTCATCAGAGAAGAATGCCCTCTTCACATGGAGCTAAATGGATTTGTGCAGCTCATATATTACATCACTGTAACTCAGCTCAGTCAGAGGCGGAAGGATGCTGGGATATAAGGACAGCGTTAACTCACTCTTTCCTGCCCCGTGGTCGAAAAAAGATGAAAAAAGGTCAAACAAATTCTATTTTTTGTTGTTGGTCGTCACATGGTCGCATTTTTATCCACTCAAAGCGTTTTACAACAAGGAACTCGCTCATTCACACACACTCATACACCAGTGTACGCAGACAGTGGGGGAGGTAGGTTAAGTGTCTTGCCCAAGGACACAGCGACTGCATTCTTCTGTGGGAGCTGGAATCAGACCTGTGGGTCAGTGGATCTGACCGCTTAACTAATGATGTTTATGTTGAGAGGAAATATTAAATTCACTAAAATATTAAAACATCTTTCAGTGCAGTCTGGAAAATTGTACTGTTTCCACACACCGGGCTGGTTAAGAGACAAAACTGACCAAAATCCCCCCAAAAGTGATTCTTTCCCCGTAGTGTCTCCCCTTCCCAAACCCTGTGTCGTGGGTGTCCTGCCCCGCACATGCATTGTCCTGTCGTCACACCTGATAAACAGGTTGGATCACGCTGAATTGTGCATGTGGAAACACAAACCAGTGTCAATAACGCAACCAATGACAGATGGCTGCTCATTAGCCCCGCAGCCTTTTGACGACTTGACCTAAATCACATCACAATCTGCCCTTTCATTAGCCTGAGCGTGTGTGTGTGTGTGTCTGTGTTAAAGTGAGCACAATGAGACATATTTACCTAAGGGCTGTGCTTATGCAACTGCTGTTTCCGAGAGGTTTGTGGACCGGTGTGGAAACTCTGTGACCCGGGGGTCCACACGGTCAGGAGCGTCTCATCAGAGCAGCCGGGGTGACCTGCTGCACAATAAGGCCCCTCTGTGCCATGACGGGGAATTCATGGTAATCTATGTTTTGTTGTGTTTGCAAATAAACATTCAAAACCATGGACATATTGTATACAGAGGAAAGACTGGCTGAATTGTACCAAAGTTCATCTTTCATGTCTTTATTCAGTGTATGTCTGTTAACACCACAGACTGTATGTATAAATGGACATAGCTAACCCACTAGCCGCCATGTTCCAAATAGGAAGTGAGCATGGGGGTAGTTCTGGCTCCATCGACTCCATTTGGCTCCAAGTGACTGCATAGAAAAATCGTCTATAACTTCTGCAGTGAGCCTTGTCATTTTGGTCTTAAAATGTGCAGCTCTACATGATCCTGGTGTTTTTATTTCACTATTTTGTCTGGAAAATAAATGTGGAACATGGCTGCAAATTCGCTCCTATAACTGCTAGCCTCATGAGCTTCATTTGACTGGAGCCGAACACTATGGACGATATCACAATCCATTAAGGCCATTATATATAGACCCTTTTAGTGTTAGTAAACAGTGATGACGTAGGCTCGGTTGCGCATTTTGGCAATAGAAGTACGACAGAACTCCGCAGTTTGTCGAGTTCTGCGAAATGATTATCGTCAAAAAATTGCGACTATTTCCTCAACAAGCGACTTTGACAAATGGTGTCCGGCTGCCAGATCCTTGTGAGTAAAACTTTAAAACTTTAGTTCGCTGGTAGAATATCGATTCTGACAACCACACACAGAACAACCAGACATTTTAGTGCTGGAAATGTTTTTATCTCCGTCTTCTTCTGTCTGAGTTCAGTCGGAATGAATCAGGATGGATAGGGAACAATGCCATTTCCGTTGCCAAAATGTGCACGCTGTTTTTTAAATCACTTCTGCTCTAAAAGGGTCTATGGTTCTGCGTCGACTCAACGTACACCGCCATCGTCGCCTTGTCGCCATCGTTGATTTATGGATCTGCGTAGATGCAAAGTAATTCACGGCCATAACGCTAGAAGGCTAGGATTTAAAAATGGCGTTTGTGTATACAAAATGAAGCAGGAAAGCAGAATGCTGGAAATGTTTGTAGAGCAGATGTAGAGAGGACCAATCACAGTCCTCATTTGCGTTGCTTTCCCTTTGCTGTCGGCATCGGTTCGGTCGATGCAGACGCTTTGTGGAGGGGGTTCAAAGCAGAGAATTTAACGCACGACCATAAATTGGGGTTTAGTCCACGTTTTTATACAGTCTGTGGTTAAAACTGTCGACTATGGGTTTCTTTTACATACAGATATTTAAGGTAATAATAATTAATTGATTTTATTAATGAAGTCTTGCATTTTGATTGAATTGTTCTACTTCTACTAGCTAATTTAGTCATATTCCCACATCTAACCAGCTCAGACTGTCATTGTGTCCTTGGGCAAGACACTTGAGTCACTTTTATCCTTAGTCACAGTCTGGCGAGCCTATTCCAGTGAAATGCCACATCCCAGGATATTGTGTTTACTCAATTGGCATGTTTAATTGAATACATTGGCCTTTTCCACTGCTTTCATTAAACGTTACATAAACTGCATCATATCCTTTTGCTAATCCCTAAACATACAGAGCGGAAATGAGAGGCCTAAGCTGTCTGCCACTATGATCCAGGTCCAGCCTCGGTCCAGGTTACACTGCAGGGTCTGAGCCACTGTCCCCGGACGCTCTCGTGGACCAAAGCCCCAGTGACCTCCTCTGGTTCTTACAGAGCAGCTATAGAGCACAACATTCACGCCCACGTCGAGTCCGCTGCCAGAACTGAATTTTCCACAAATTTTTCCCATAGACTTTTCAAAAAATTCTAATATTAACCAGCTACTGTATGCGCTAACTAATATCCATAATGTAGACTTGGTGAAATGCTTTAATAAAACAAAATTTAAATAAAGTTAAAGTTCGTCTTGTGCTCAGACAATGCAGCTGATTATGCCTGAGCAAGTGTTCAGACTTTAAATATGCATTTCTTTTGGAACATCAGTGGGAAAAATGAAAAAGAAATTAACTTTAAGAACCGGAGGGTGGGCCACAGTTGATCTCCAAACCAGAAGTGAGAAGAAATTATGTAGATTTAAAAGACTTCATTGCCTCATTCTATTGGAATTTGCCTTGTGCATTTGACCCATGCTTCAGTGCTGCTGGGGAAACCTGTCAGGAGCAGTGAGCGATGACAGACTGTGTAAAAAAAGTGGACTAAGAGAGTGTGACAGCTCCAGACAAATGAAGCTCACGGAGGCCATAGCACTTAAAGAGAGAGGGGTGACAGTTTTTCAATGTAAAGTCAATTGGAGGCAGAATCGATGAAGCCAGAAGCGCGCCCATGCTCACTTCCTACTTCAAATGCAGTGGCCAGCGGGTTATGTCCGTTTATATATACAGTAAATTCAGTAGTAACACTATCTAGACATGGGTAGAACATGCAAACTCCTCACACATGAGAAATGTCCCCCATGAGCCAAGAATCAAACCCAAAACTTTCTCACTTTCAGGCTTAATCTGCAAGTTTTTGAAAATCCATCATGCAACTACACTGCAATAAACAAAATCTAGTCAAGTTAAGACTTGAATTAAGAAAATTTGATCATGATTTGAGTAAATTTCACTTAACAAGTACAATTATCTGTGGGTGGAACAAGACTTTTTGTACTTAAAATATGAAAATACATCTTGCTACACTTAAAATAAGAAAAACAACAACTTTTTGCACTTAAAATAAGAAACAAAATTGAATGTTGCTTGAATTAAGAAAAAAACACTTATTCCACTGGCAGATCATTTTACTTATCAAGTTGAATCCACTCAGATAAAGTAAAATGTTCTTAATTTAAGTCATTTTAACTTACCTAGATATTGTTTTTTCCAGTGTATGTTTAGTTCAACTTGACTAATAGTGTTTTTTTAAAGTTATTCTCTGTTGACAATAATACAAAAAAGTAGCTTGATAAGATATTTTGAAATACCAGATTTTGAACAGAATTTGCTAGGTGTGACTCCAATACTCATTTTTATGTAATTCTAATGTACTTTTTTAACTTGTATGTTTATCCATCCATCTTCTTCCGCTTTATCCGGCTGAGTCATGGGGGCAACAGTTCGCTGACCCCTGTGACCCCCTCTGTGGGTGGTGAACCCACAGGCGGGTGGACCCGCCTTTCGGACTGAGCCCGACTGGGCACCGGGCGATGTCATGGTCCTGGATGTCAGTTCATAGGGGTTCAGTTTTTTAATTATTTACTAATGTGTACACAACAAAATACTTTCTTTTGCTGCTAAAATGACTTGGATTTGGATATTCCAAGTCAAAATGAGCGTCTGCTGTTGCATCCTTGAGCAAGACTCTTCCATGAGATTTGTCTTATAACTTGCAGCCCATGTGAGTGTATTATTAAATGCCACTTTTTTCTTTTAATGAATACTATTTTGAAGTAACCCTACTCTTACTTGAGTACATTTTATAGCTACTCTCCCCACCCTCCTGAAGAGCCCTCTCAGTGGTTCATTCATTTGGTTGTGTTTGAGTAACTCCGGCCTCTGCATTAATGCCTTGTCAAACATTTCAGCAGCAAATTTATATTCATAACCGTACTTTCCAGCATGAGGTTCAAGTGTGTGTTTTTCTCACTCGTAAAAAAGAGCTTCCAGGATAGGCCATCATAGTGCGCAGTTTGTGAGAGGAGGAAGAGATGGAGAGGACCCTAAAATACTGCCAAAAGGTCCGGTCCGTAACTACTGCAAATGTTATGAAGGATTTGCATGTGTCAGATTTCGCACCAAATGAAATACAAGTCCGTGTGTGGAGATGTTAGAGCCCATTTAGTATTAAGGTGGTCCCAGGACGTGCAGTAATAGTATGTGACAAATAGAGGCTTTACTTTGTGGTGTAGAAATTAATTTGAAAGTCAAAGAGAGTTATACAGAATTTGTTTACGACTGCACAATTTCGGAAAGAAACCTCACCGTGATTTTACTCACAAGATATTTTTTTTCTGTCTTAAAGGGCCCGTATTTTTGTAATTTTCTCATCTATGTTATACATATTTCCTCATCCAAATCATACCTGGAGTTGTGTTTTGTTTCATTCACATGTTTAACACACAAACCCTGCATATTTAGGCCTTCAGTAGAATTATTTAGCTATTATTATTATTTCAGCTCAGGAATTGCCAATATCTGCTGAACTAAAGGTACAAATTGCTGTTAACTTGAAATTTACCACTACTTTACATCACACGGTGGAAAAGAACATTTTGAGCTTTGGAGATGTAGAGAGACTAATAATGCGGGAATACTTAAACATGAGAATGAAACAAAACACAACTCAAGGTACGTTTTTGAGAACAACATTCCAACATGACTAAAAGCTCACAAGAGTCATTCACTAGCAAGGACCACACCACATTAATGGAATACGATAGAAATATTTATTGACGGCGGATAGATGTGGTGGAAAATCAAGGTGCGGGTAAAATCTCCAATCCAAAATGGTCACCCAGCTGAAAGAAAGAAGAAAATGATGGACGAGAGACACGGGGTGGGAGGTAGGAGGTCGAGAGCGCTGACATGGACGGTGTTGTCGGGATGGGCCGTATAAATAGGGCTTCTGGGTAATTAAAGGTGTAGTTGAGATAATCTGTGGTTGGCTGGAGAGGAGGCCAGTTAATCATATTAGCTCCATATTTTGCACAATATAGGAACTTTAAAAATGCAATTATTTCATTTTAAACAGTTTGCAATGGTCCAGTGTTATTCCTCACTTACTTTATGCCTTCCGAGCATCCTAATTATTCACCCTGATGTGTTTAGTCTGTCCCACTTTAACTGTATCTTTTAATAATATTTAAATGTAGTTAATATTAATTTAGGATTAACTTCGGTTGCTTCCAGACATGAAACGCCTACGAGGGGGGTCCCGTTCCTGCTGGGTCATGTGAATATTGAGACTGAACCCCCACCCTGAGTCTCAACCCAACCGACCCACCTCGTCTTCATATAATAAACACTTTTCACTTCGCACATGTGTTTGTTTGTGTGTGGCATGGTCCTTACTTGTGAATTTGGTTATGTTATTGTAAGGCGACCTTGAGTGTCCAGAAAGGCTCCTAATAAATAAAATGTATTGTTATTATTACTTATAAATGCTTTTCACAACTCTTAGAAACCAGAAAACCAACAACCACTAGCATGCTAATGTGCACATCCTGATTGGACAGTAAAAAGCGTTCTAACTAGGTGCAGACTTATTTGACCCCAACAGCTGCTTTTACAATACTACTGGGGCAAGACACATTTTTCTTTACTACATGCTTTTCCCATTTATTGCGAGTGACGCATTTGCATAGCATCTGCGCTCTTTATCTTTGCTTGTATCGAATGTAGCCGGTATTATTTTCCACGTTAGACACCTGGAATAACAATGAAACCAGATAAAGGAGGCGAGAGTAGTTTCACAAATGGGGCACATCTGAACCGCTCATGCTAGCCGCGACCTCCTTCAAGACCTGGAAAACAGTGGGCTACTTACATAATTTGAAATAAAAACACCGAATCAAAGTTAACCCGGTTACTTTTGTCCTGTGCCGAGCCGCTGTGACCTATATTCTCCCCCATAGGCTGGTTGAGCGCGTTTGCAGGGAGGTGATAAAGGACACAGGTTGCTGGTTCAGTTCCCTCTAATCTCTGAAGTTAGGCCAACAGTCTGAGGACACAGAGATATTGACTTACCTGACAGCAAACAGATGACGCAGTGTGTGCATACGAGACATGTGACAAGCAAAGATGACAATGATTTAAAGGTCCCAAGTAACGCAAAGTGGACTTTTATGAGCTTTTAGGCATGTTAGGATGTTGTTACTTTAGCAAAAACAGACACAAAGTTGTATTTTGGTTCATTCGCACATGTTTGAGTAATTCTTTATTAGTCTGTCTGCATCTTAAAAGCTCAGAATGCTCTGTTCCACCTTATGATGTCATGATGTAGTCACTTTCAAATTAACAGCTGCTTTTTTACCTTTAGTTCAGTAGTGATTGGAAATACCAGGGCTGAAATTATCAAAAATAATTATAGTAAAAAGTGTTTGGAGTTTAAAAACACCTGTATTACCCCACAACTTAAAGGGGCAGTTTGAAATTTTGGACGTAGGGCCTCATTTGTGTTGGAGACGTGTGGAGACACTTTTTTAAATATTCCATCCAGTCCTTGTATTTGCAGAGGTTGCTGGTGCTAGGCTAGTGCATATCAATGGCCATAGTCGCCCTGCCACTAAAAACAGTCTTACCCACTCCACAGACCCGAGGCAAAACTATTATAACTCCAGACTGTCGATGTGAATGTTTGTGTTGATAGAATAATTTTAGAAGTAAAACCAACCTTATATTTGAAGGATTTATGTCTGAGCAGCAGCAGTGAGTTGTACTTCCTGATAGAAATCTTAGCAGCGGCGGACTGATATATGAGAAAATAGTCCCTCAACATGCGACGATTCATGTGATGCAAGGTTAGTTTCATTTCAAACATTATTCTATCGACATAAACATTCACGTTGACAGTTTGGAGTAATAACTGTTTTGTCTCTGGTGCACTGTGGAGTGGGTAAGACTGTTTTTAGTGGCAGGACAACTATGGCCATTGACATGCACTAGCCTAGCACCAGCAACCTCTGCAAATACAAGGACTGGATGGAATATTTTAAAAAGTGTCTCCACACGTCTCCAACACTCTGGCTCACTAGGAAATGAGGCCCTATGTCGAAAATTCCGAACTGTCCCTTTAACCTCATGATGCTCCACTGTGTTTTTAAACTCCAAACACCTTCACAAGAATCATTTGCATAATTTCAGCCAATCTTGATCAAAATGTCAAAGAAACCTGTTAACTTGAAAAAAAACAAAACAAAACAAAAAAACACGACATGGCTTCACAAATTGGGACAGAGCATTTGGGCCATGGCCTAAAGCTCATAAGAGTCAATTTTCCGTAATATAGACCCTACTTAAATCTACTCAAAAAGTAAATTACAAAAAAAATCTCAATTAGTTATGATGAATATGTAAAAAGGGCAATTAGTTATGTTACACTCCTGCTCCTGCTTTGCTTTTTGTCATTTAAACTGAAACTACCATCAAATCAAACCAAAATGTTACTGGAAACTTGCTTTTTCAAATTTCCTGTTACACTTTTTTCTATTTTTAAGTTGCACATGTTAGTGGTTATAATCTGTCATATTTACACTTTTTTAATACCGATGCTCATTATAGTTCATTGTCCTTATTAAAATAAAATAAAATAAACACAGTATTGCCCTGCCCGGACCCTGTTGGCAGGAGGCAGGTTTCTCGGAGCCTCTTTCCTCACACTAATCCGTCCTTTTCCCCGTCAGACAGAGCAGAGACAGGCAGATGTCCTTACAGCTGTTCAGGTGACTAACATAGAGTTTAGTGCTAATGACACGGGCCCATGCACATACTCATTTACACTTGTTTGCCCCCACCGACCGTCACCCCGTCACTCCATCACCCTCCTCCTCCTCCTCGTGAGTCACCAGATTTATGTCCTGGACGGTTTTCCGAGGGTGCGTGTTTACCGGGTGCAGGAATGTACAGTATTTGGTGATGTGAAAAGCAGCAGCTCCGAGCGGCGCACGGGGGATATACAAACATGGGTTTATGGGAGAGAGGGAGGGGCAGGTGAGAGGGGAAGGGGTAAAAGAGAGGGGGAGGAGGGGGTGAGGGAGAGAGGGAGGGGCAGGTGAGAGGGGAAGGGGGAAAAGAGAGGAGAGGGGGATGAGGGAGAGAGGGAGGGGCAGGTGAGAGGGTAAAAGAGAGGAGGAGAGGGGGGTGAGGGAGGAGAGAGATGTAGAAAGAAAAAGACAGAGAGAGAGAGACAGAGAGAGAAAAACAGGCATAGAGACAGAGGAAGAGAATGACCCAAAGAAAGAGAGACAAACAGGAAGAGAGATAGAAAGAGAGAGAGATGCACGCACAGAGAGAGAGACAGACACAGAGAGAGAGAGAGATACACTCACAGAGAGAGGTGCAAAGAGAGACAGGAAGAGAGAGAGAGACAGAGAGGGAAAGAGAGAGAGGTGAGAGAGACAGAGAGGAAATGAGACAAACAAAGATAGAGACAGAGAGAGACAGGAAGAAACAAACAGGAAGAGAGAGTGAGGTACTCAGATAGATAGGGAGACAGAGAGAGAGACAAAGAGAGAGAGACAAAGAGACAGAGGAAAAGACAGAAAAGAGAGAGACAGAGAGAGAGACTCACAGAAACAGAGAGAGAAAGAGAGAGAAAAGAGAGAGATAGAGAGAGAGACACACAGAGACAGAGACAAAGAGAGAGAGAGAAAGAGAGATAAAGAGATAGAGAGAGAGAGACACTCACAGAGACAGAGACACAAAAAGAGAGAGATAGAGAGAGAGAGAGACAGAGAGATCAACATGCGACTGAACATGCAAAAATGTGATCTCCAACACATATGTATTGTATGACAAACTAAAAGACTAAAAGTCAAAATGAGAATACTACTACTATAATAATAATACTATAATAATACTTTAATATTTATAACAGAGTCTTGGGCCACTGCTTCTCTCCACTTTGACCACGATTAGTATTTAATAATAGTTTTACTGGTCTATTAAGCATAATAAAAACCTTCTTGAATCTACATTAAACCTCTGAATGACCCTGTCGTTGCCCTCAGACCCTTGACCTGGTTCCAAGTGCAGTATCTGGAGTTCACTGGGTTATCTGCACAGACCTGATCCACCTTCCCTCTCTTATCTGTCTCTGTGTGGGGTTTGTGCGCTGTGAGCTCGTGCCAGGGGACCAGATCAGTAATAATTCTGCAGAAATACCAGAAAAAAGAGAAAAGGATCGTTTATCAATCAATCACAAGTCATATAAAGGTCATGGGTTCAGTTCCCTGGGTTTAACTGTTTCCTCATGATCCTCCAGTTCACCCCAATAAACCCAAAAGCTAATTCTTATGCTAGAGGTGCTAATGACCATGACACGAGCTCAAAACTTTAAGAAAATTCAGTCTATGGGTACGTTAATAGCTTTTCTTTTTAATAGAAAGAAGGATGGAACTTCATTTTGTACTAAAATACTCGCAAAATGAAATGTTTTTAGTGAAAATCTCAATCTTCTAGGACAAAATAGTTTACAAGACACTAGCAAACACTCTCTCTGTGTCTCTCTTTCTTTGCCGTCTCTCTCCTCTCTTTCTCCAGCTCTTCACGGTGCATTCAGGGCCCAGTAGAAAACCACACGGCCTCCATTCACTGTTTATCTGCAGCATCAGCGGACAGGACAGGGAGACACATGGCTGTCCTCAGTTGTTGCTCCTCTGCTCCGTCGCTCCTATTTCAGCCCATATCAGCACATCTGCCACACCAGCCCCACATTGTGCCACAAGAAAAGCTCCTCTGCTCCCAGGGAACGCTCTTGGCACCAAATGAACCCAAGTTAGAAAAAGACTTTACAAAGAATACTACAGAACAAGAAGAAAAACAGAAGAAAACTGATACAGGCAGGTGAAATTTATTAGAACTTCACTATGTGAGTTTTCTCAGAAATCCACCTGCTTGTCTCCGTGGAGCTTTTGTTGCTTTGCCTGAAATATTTTACACTTTACAGTTCAGCTTAACACTGATCTGATCTTCATGGAGCTCAAGGTCTTTTTGAGCAATAAAAACACTGATAATCAAATAAACGCAAGATAGACTGGTTTAATTTTATGGAGGATATTTGCTGTGTCGTTCTGACTAATCAATACTGTGGCTGTGTTCTTGAACAGGGCACTTTGGTTTGGTTTTAGTGAGGTTAGTATGAGACAATTTGTGATGGAAATAGACGACTGTGACAATACAGCTCCAAAACTCTCTAACAGTAAATGTCACTAACTATTAGAGGGGCTTTAGACCTGGTTTAGACCTAGTCCTGGTTTAATAATGGTTGAGTCCTGGTTTAGTCCTAGTTGAGTCCTGGTTCAGTCTCTGTTTAGGCCTGGTTTAGTAATGGTTGAGTCCTGGTTTAGTCCTGGTTGAGTCCTGGTTTAGTCTTGGTTGAGTCCTGGTTTAGTCCTGGTTGAGTCCTGGTTTAGTCCTGGTTGAGTCCTGGTTTAGTCTTGGTTTAGTAATGGTTGAGTCCTGGTTGAGTCCTGGTTGAGTCCTGGTTTAGTCTTGGTTGAGTCCTGGTTTAGTCTTGGTTTAGTAATGGTTGAGTCCTGGTTGAGTCCTGGTTTAGTCTTGGTTGAGTCCTGGTTTAGTCTTGGTTTAGTAATGGTTGAGTCCTGGTTCAGTCCTGGTTTAGTCTTGGTTTAGTCCTGGTTCAGTCTCTGTTCATTCCTGGTTCAATCCCTGTTTAGCCCTGGTTTAGTAATGGTTGACTCCTGGTTTAGTCCTGGTTTAGTCCTGGTTCAGTCCTGGTTTAGTTCTGGTTTAGCAATGGTTGAGTCCTGGTTTAGTAATGGTTTAGTCCTGGTTCAGTTTCTGTTTAGTTCTGGTTGAGTCCTGGTTTAGTAATGGTTTAGTCCTGGTTTAGTAATGGTTTAGTCCTGGTTCAGTCTCTGTTTAGTCCTGGTTTAGTCCTGGTTCAGTCCTGGTTTAGTTCTGGTTTAGCAATGGTTGAGTCCTGGTTTAGTAATGGTTTAGTCCTGGTTCAGTTTCTGTTTAGTTCTGGTTGAGTCCTGGTTTAGTAATGGTTTAGTCTGGTTCAGTCTCTGTTTAGTTCTGGTTCAGTCCTGGTTTAGTCCTGGTTCAGTCTCTGTTTAGTTCTGGTTCAGTCCTGGTTCAGTCCTGGTTTAGTCCTGGTTCAGTCTCTGTTTAGTTCTGGTTCAGTTCTAGTTCAGTCCTGGTTTAGTCCTGGTTCAGTCTCTGTTTAGTCCTTGTTCAGTCTCTGTTTAGTCCTGGTTTAGTCCTGGTTCAGTCCTGGTTTAGTCCTGGTTCAGTCTCTGTTCAGTCCTGGTTCAGTTCCGCTTTAGCACAGCTCATTTGTTGCGTCCCTGATCTGCAGTCGTCAGTATCTCTCAGAAATGGTTCCTTCAGCAGCTCCAGTGTTTTCAGATGTTGTTGGTGGAAATGCAGGAGAATCCGTCACATCAGACGCTGCTGGATTATTGAACAGATCCTCATCATATTGAGCCCGATCCTCATAAACCTGCAGGACTGAGTGTGACTGTGCAGCTCTGTGTGTATCAGTCTGGAGCTGTTTGAGTCCAAGAGGAATGTGTGTGTTTGTTCTGTGGTTTTCCTCCTCCACCTGCTCCACTGCCCTCAGGTCTCTGCTCCCAGAAAGTCACAGCAGCCCATATACTCTATTTAAAACATGTGAAATGTACTATTAATGTAGTATTGTGTAGTATTAATTTAGTTTTATTACTGTTTTGTCATGGGTGGGTCCATATTAGGGTTGGGCGGTAATACGGTAAGATGCGGTATCAAAAAGTAGCAGCGGTGTCAGTTTCATTACCATCATTTAAAAGAATCTGCATAAGGACCTAAAACCACAGCCCGGACTTTCTCCCCTCCGCTCTCTCTCCTCTTCAAACGCCGTTACGCATGGAAATATCATTCGAAACGCAGCAAGTAAGAAGAAAAAAAACCTGACCGATACTTCGTGTGTGAAGTTGAGCTGAAAACTTCGCGATTGAGACGTTTTATTGAACGCTGAGAGTCGAGAGGGGACGAGGCGCCGAAGAGGAGAAAGTTCCCGCTTGAGAGTGAAGTCAGACTTTCACGGAGGAGACGGTAAAACCGCACAGAGTCCTTGTAGTTTGCCGTACACCTCAGAAACTTTCTAACTATACATCAAAACGACACAGACGAAAGGGGAAACGACGCAGACAATAAGGGCTGTGATTGGTCCTCTCCACCGCTCTACATTTCCGGTACTCCGCTCATTAAATGCTTTGCGTAATAATATGTTTAATGCAACTTTGCGCACATTTCTTTACATTTTACAGAAACAAAACTTAAAACCGCATGGCTCATTTGCATACAGTATAAGCGCTGATAAAAACAGCTCATGCTCTCGATCGAACACGCTGACAAAAGTTTATTTTGATCAGAACTTGTGCCTCATCTTCAAATATAAAGCTGCTATTCTGTTTCTGAATGCTACAAAATAATTCTTATTTAAGCCCGGTAATACTGTATACTCCAGTAGAATGCTAAGACGGTTTAACACTATCAAAATTTGTATACCGCCCACCCCTAGTAGATATCTCACGATCCCTGTCCACATATACCACCATTTTGTCCGATTTTCAGTTGATACTTTGCAATCTTCCCTGTGGGTGTGATGCTAACTGTAGGCACAACTGTCAGAAGCTGTTTTAGACTTTAATCTGAGTCTGTTTTAACACGATCTGACCAGAAAGAACTGACTTAGCTCGAACTACGACGGGGGATCTGAATATGCTGTTGAACAAGTTTCAGTTGCAGTCCAGGTACCATTAGCCAATAGTTTTCAGTTGTTGTCACTTTCACCATTTTTTGTCAAAACAATCACCTAAACAGGACCATGAACACTCGTATTTACCACAGGCTCCTGAAAATTTGCTGTTTAAATCCATTTTGTAGATTTTGTGTTTGCAATTTTGTGTTTGCGAATGTGTGCATTGTGTCTCCAAGGTATATCTTCAACATCTCCACTTCTGTCGTAGTAAATCTGAAGTGACTTTGTGTGGATGGAAAAAAAATCTGTGTGTCCTCATATACCTCCAGTACGACAGGGTTTGGAAAAATGTCCTTATAATACCTTAAAAGAACCATGTGTTTGTGGTGGGGGTGCGGGGGTCTTGTTACGTCGGGTCCCGGCAGGTGGGAAAGAGCCTGCTGTGTGTACGTTTGAGGTTGCAGGGGTCAAAGGTCGCGGGCTGCGTTGGATTCCTTCATGCCACTCTTTAGCTCCACTGCTCCACTCCCTGTGTTTTTAGCCTGACAGCTGCTAATCTCCGACAACTCCACCAACTGGAAACCAAACGCCGCCGTGGGGCAAGCTCGGACAGGCCAGTTTGTCCTGGTCGTACGCGGGTGCCTCTGGGTAAAGAGACACTTACTGCGTGGACTGAAATGCAAAGGGAATAACAATAGTAGAATAAAAATACACAAAACCTCTGTTAAGGCAATCAAGATATGGTTCCCAGACTAGTTCAAACTATGTACAAAGTGATAAGAAATACTCACATTACTTTAAAGGTGCATGACCCGACTTTTTGTCTTTTTGTGTGCGATTTTGAAGCCGCTGCTCCTCATGTGCAGGTGTCACTGTCAGATTGTAACCACCAAACATCAGCAACGCTACAGTAACAGACGATAAAACAGAGCGTCAGGGGCAGAGGAGTGACAGACACAGAGACGCAAGATACAAACTCAGGATATAGCAAAAATAAAGACTTTATTACGCACCTAATGTAAAGTGGTACATTTAAACAGCAACATCTCACCCACATTATCCATAGAAATTGTCCTTCACAAATAATGACACCCAGACCACAAAACCGCGCTGTTAATCCAGTTTGAGGCGTTCTTTAAAAGTAAAAAGACTGTATTTCCTCATGTTTGTTTGTTTACACCCACACAGAGTGAGGTGAAGCTGCAGATTGGTGATAGTGACTCTACTTCCTGTGGACTTTAGCGCTAATCTTTAATGCTTTAAAAAATCCTGTATCTGAAGTATTGCACCACTTTTCACAAATAATAACACAGTTTTGACTTGTCTCTAAACTAAAGTGCAGTGATCTTTGAACACTTAAGAGTCTCAAAGCGAGTGGTTTTACTGTAGACAGGAAACAGCTGACGTGATCACTCTCACAACTCATGTCTGTGGTGTGCAATGTTTATAATGTTGTTACCTCTTCAAAAACATACCCAGAGTTGTGTTTTATTTCATTCACACATGTTTGAATAATCCTTTATTCTTCGACTCTTAGACATCTCCAAAGCTCTAAATGCTCTGTTCCACCTTGTGATGTCATGAAGCAGTAGTTTTCAAGTTGACAGCTCCTTTTACCTTTGGTCCCGTAGATATGGGCAATTCCAGGGCTGAAATAACTCAAATGATTCTAGGGAAGGTGTGTGGAGTTTAAAACACAGTGGAGTCACGTGTATCACAACGTGGAAGTGTTGTTTTTTTTTTAGTTTAAGAGAAGAACTCAGCCTAAATATGCAGGCTTTGTGTGTTAAACTTGTAAGAATGAAACAAAGCACAACTCCAGGTATGTTTGTGATGAGGAAATGATTATAACAGATCAGAAAACAGCGTAATATGGACCTTGTGAGTGTGTAGATCTTTTGGTAATTGCACTTTTTTGAGTCATTTTGGATTGTAGCTTATGTTTTGTTTTTGTAGTGCTGAAAAATGACCAAATAAACTACTACTACTACTACTACTACTACTACTACTACTACTACTACTACTACTACTACTACTACTTGTACTTCTAATCAAGTTACAAGTGTAAAACATCATTGTCAACAACTGTTTCACTGCTGTTTCTTTCTGTTCTTACTATCGCACATAACACACATAACCAGAGCTCAAATAATGCTGACTATAAATTAAAACAACTTAGTTCATATTTAAACTGTTTAATTAACACGATTTGTTAAATATGACAAAATTTATGTTAAAACGCAACTAATTACTAGTACTGTAGTCTAATAGTACACTGACAACCTCCGGATAATGGGCAGCTACCTAACCCGCTGTGCCACTGTCAGCAGATTCACTTCTATAACAAAGCTTCTATAACATGGTTAATATATGACTTGGCATCCTAAAGTTCTTTATTACATTTTGTCCTGTTCTTTTTTGTACTTGTCCCTTGAGTGGATGTCCTTACTCAACCTCATGTTTACATCCACACACAGTTCAACATTAACCCAAACATTTTATATCTGCCGCTCCCAGGGACGTTCACAGAGTCCCCCAGGATAAACCCAGACACAAAAGTACAAAAACACTTCACTCACTATCAGTTCTTTGCATAAGTTCCCCTATATTACACAAAATGGATTCCCAGAAACATAGAGTTGTGTTTTTTTTTGTTTCACGTATTTGAACAATCCTGGTTTGTTCATCTGTCTACATCTCTAAAGCTATAAGTTTAATATAATGTGTTTACCCACAGCAGACAACTTTAAGGTCTATAGTACTATCGGCACTATAGGTATACGGGTATAAGGTTTTATCAGCTGTTATCAGACCAAGACAACCACAAAACATATGAGGTGAATTTAAACATTAACCTTGTCCTGATTTGTCATTTTCAGCTGAACTTAAATAACATTATGGTTTGACTGTAGATATTTAGCTTCCCTTCACTGCTGCCTGTGTGTTTTAGAATTGATTTTAAGGTTTTACTGAGCACTTTTAAAGCTTTTTAAAGTTTAGGTCTTGCACCAAGTTACATTTCAGAACTTTTAACCCCGTACGAGCCTCCCGCAGCCTTAGGTCCTCGAAAAGTGCTTTGGAACGACCTGCCTGAGGAAATAACCACCATCGCACCATCAGAATAATCTTTTAAATCACTTCTTAAAACCCATTTTTATCAGTTGGCCTTCCTTTAACTGGTTTTATTTCTTTTTAATTCCCTACTTCTTTTTATTCTATCTCTTTTACTTATTTATTTATTTACTAGAATGAATCTGATTTGTTGACTCACTGACGTTTTTTTTGTCTTATGTGCCTATTTTTATGTGTTTTGTATTGTTGATTGTGGCTTGTACAGCACTGTAAACGTAAGTTATTATGATTATATTTTATTTTTCAGACTTGCAATTACTTTTTCCTACAAATATGTGCAGTGCTCATGTCTAGCTTGGCATTTTATTGCAGTTTATTATGTGTTTTGTCATATTGTAAATGTGTGTAACTTTGATTCTAGCAGCTATTGTTTTTAGACTCATTTAAATGGCCTCACTGATGTTGTTTTGTACATCCACAAAATATTTTCTGCTCATAAAAAGTATTAAGTTTCCAAATTAGCTATGCATACTATTCACAAGAGGTTACAGATGGTTGTAGAAACGCCATGGAGAATTTATTGCTTTGCCTTCATGGAGAAAAGCAATTTATGGGTCATATCTGTGGAGAGGCTACACCGCACATACCGAGAATACGTGTTTCTCAAAGTAATTTCCACCTTAGACAAGACAGATAAGTTTAATACCATTCTGTGCGACTTTATAGGCTAAACATTACACAAAAGTAACACAGTGCACCTTTAAAACACTATATTTAAATGAGGTGCTCCCTTATATTTTCAACATGTCTTTATCACCTGCTTATTTTAGCCTTAAGTCTCATTTGACACAGCGGTGGGTGGACTGGTTTAGATGATTCACAGTCCGTTCTGTCGTTCTGTGCACATGTCCGACTAAAGAAGGTGCCATTCACACTGGGGCTCAGAAGTTCATTAGTGGGTCTATCACATTACTACCGGCTCTCGGCGCTGCGGTCAGGGCCACTCGCGTCTATATTTAATCTGCTTAGTATGGACTTTAGAACAGAGGTGACTTAATGCCGGGAGATTGAAGGTACAGAAGTTTATATCTAAGGTTTATTTGGACTGAAATGCAAACACTGTGGCTAACTTTACACAGAGACCAAAATTGGATTATGTTCTGATCTCTGGGCATTTAAAGTGATTTAAATGACATGAAAAGTGATCAGATGGACCATAAGAGCAATGAAAAAACAAAATAAACAAATATTATGTTTCTAGTGTTTGAAGTAACTACACTGGCTGCAAATATGGACTTACATATGGACTAAGGGAGTGTGACGTCACCCATAAAGATCATCTCCAGTCAAATGAAGCTCATTGAGGCTTGCTGTTATAGAAGTGGACTGAGCTAAATTCCAGATTAGGAATAGAAATTTAATGATGGACAAAATAATGAAATAAAAACAGCAGGATCATGTAGAGTGGGTTAATATGAGCATTTTAACACCAAAATGAGGCATCTGTCTGCAGCAGTTACACAGAGAGGGGCAGCGTTTTTTTCAATATGAAGTGAATTAGAGCAAGAGTCGATGGAGCCTAAAGTGCGTCACTGCTCACTTCGTATATTAAACACAGCAGCTAGAGAAGGCATGTCCAAACTATGGCCCGGGGGCCAAATGTGGCCCTCAGATCAGTTATTTTGGCCCTCAGGCTTTCAGGTGGCCCATACTACTGTAAGTCGTACTTTTTACTGCATGTTTGAAATTTACCTTGATCAAGCTAATTTAGTGTGACCTTTGGAGCATGAACAAAGGTCTGGAGGGTCATTAAAACCTGTTATAAATGCACAGATTTTAATTAGTCACTGTTTTGGCCATCAGTCTATGACCCATGATCGTCCCTCACGCTGATCTGTGTTTTAATATGTGGCCCTTGATGAAAAAGGTTTGGACACCCCTGGGCTAGAGGGTAGCTCTGTCCATTTACATGTACAGTCTGTGGGTTATATGCAAACATCTCTTAGCCCTGCTCAGCCTGACTGCTTTAGATCTGGTTTAGTTCTGTTTTACACCTGGTTCAGTCCCGGCTGGAACAGTTATGGCCTGGTTTAGTCTTATTATAAGGGGTGGGACTTAATAAAAAAAATCAAATGAATTCACTCATTTTCTTCCTGAAGCCCGTCATTTGTTTGAGTTTGGGCGCTGACACCTCTTATTTGTACTCAGACCAGAACTGCTCCCGCCAAGAGCTCCAGCAGTTTCTGAACTTCCATCGTGTAGTTTTCTGAATAGAAATTTACCGTCCAGCAGATCCAGAGTGATTTCATGCTCCACTCTTTGTAAAAGTGTGCGTCAGTATAATTGACATAATGCACTGACAAATATTCCACGTTGTTTGGCAAAGTGCAATAAAATGCGTTAATATTTTTAATGCATTATTTTGTTTATAATTAATGAATCATAACTACTTATTATATAACATAATATTAGATGACATGCACTAGTTTTATATGGTTTATAGACTTGCAAGTTAACATGTTCATTATTGCATCATGATATTATTACATTTATGCCCATTACATTATGCATCACATTTACAATATATATTAAAGGTCATATATCACACAAACTTGACTCTTGACAGCTTTATGTTAGAATATTGTTACCTCTTCAAAACCTGGAGTTGGACATGTTGTAAAGCTTTATTACGCTGGAGTTGTAACGCTTTATTATCACTCTGTCTACATCTCCAAAGCTCAAAATGCTCTGATCCACCTTGTGATGTCATGACTCGGTAGTTTTCCGTTTCAGTTGAGCAGATATGTGAAATTCCAGGGCTGAAATGATCCAAAATCACAAAACACCATGTTTATGATGAAGAAACATTACAAAACAGATAGGAAAATAGCGTAAAATGCGCCCTTTAAACAGTGTATATTCCTTGAATGTACTACTTTGAAAACCACACACGCCTCACCGTATCTTTCATAACCGGATTTACTGGAATACGCCACATACTCGCCTTTTATTATTACGTAAAACAGAGTGGAACTAACAGCTGGACCCCCATAGATAAATAGGACAGATGAGAATAATAACATATCTGGTGTGTTATTAAAGTGTGGAGCGATGTGGAGGGACGGAGTACAGTACGCGGTGTCGTCCAGACCGACCGCACTTCGCCGTGTTTGGGTCCCGTCTGCTTGTTCAGCACACGACTTAATGACAGTGTTTAGTTCTACACACCGTCCACAGACTGAAGACTGACAGAACCGGGGCACAGGGTTCACACACAGGCTATAAATAAAAAGGAGGGAAAGAGGGAGAGAAAGAGAGAGATAGAGGAGGGAAGAGGGGGAGGGGAAGAGAGAGGGAGAAGGGGGAAGGAAGGACAGAGAGGGAGAGATGGGGGAGAAAATAGAGAGGGGAGGGAAGAGGGGAGTGGAAGAGAAATGGGAGAAGGGGGAAAGGAAGGACGGACAGGGAGAGAAAAAGAGGGGGTGGGGGGTGGAGAGAAGAGAGCGAGAGGATGGAGTGATAAGAGAGGGAGGAGGGAAGAGGTAGAGGATAGGAGAGAGAGGAGGGAGGGAGAGAGAGAGAGGAGAGAGAGGGGAGGAAGAGAGAGGAGGAGGAAGGAAGGATGAGAGGGAGGGGGAGAGAGAAGAGAAGGAGAGAGGGAGAGAGGAAGGGGGGAGGGGAGATGAAGGTGCAAGGTATGAATGATGGAAGAGAGAGAGAGAGAATATGGAGGGACAGTAGAAGAGAGAGAGAGAGAAGGGGGAAGGAAGGACGGAGGGGGGAGAGAGAGAAAGAGAGAGATGAGATAACGAGAGTAATAGAGAGGTAGAGAGGAAGTGAGGAAGGGAGTTGAAGGTGCAAGGGGTGGATGGATGGAAGAGGGAGAGAGAGAAGGAGAGACAGAGAAGAGGAGGAAGAGAGAGAAGGAAAGGAGGAGAAAAAGAGGAGAGCAAAAAGGCAAGATGAAGACACAAGAGATAAATGAAACAGGAAGCGAGAGAAAGAAGATAGGGAGAGAGAGGGGAGGAGAGAAGAGATAGCGAGGTGGGAAGTTGGGAAGGAGGGGGTTGGAGAGGGGGATAGAGAAAGAAAAGGGGGAGTGGAAGAGGGAGAGGAGGGGGGAGAGAGAGAGACAAAGAGGGAGATGAGCGAGAGAGATGAAAGAGAGTAAAAAAGTGAGGAGGGGAGTTGAAGGTGCAAGAGATGAATGGATGGAAGAGAGAGAGGGGGAAATGGAGGGGGAGGGAAAGAGAGGGAAATGAAGAGGGGAGAGCAGAGCAAGAGAGGATGGAGAGATAGGACAGAGAGAGAGGAGGGAGAAAGAGAGAGAGGAGGGAAAGTGGAAGAGAGAGAGAGAGAGAAGAGGAAAGGAAGGATGCACAGGGGAAGAGAATGAGAAAGATGAGAGAACGAAAGTAAGAGAGAGGGAGAGAGAAGAGGGGAGTTGAAGGTCCAAGGGGTGTATGGATGGAAGGGGGGAGAGAGAGGGAGGGGCTGCAGAGGGGGAAGGGAAAGAGAGAATGAGATAGGAGAGAGAGAGAAGGGGGAAGAGGAAAGGTGGAAGAGAGGAAGTGAGGAGGGGAGATGAAGGTGCAAGGGGAGAGAAAGGAGGTAGATAGAGAAAGTAGGAGAGAGGGGGGTAGAGAGGATGAGGGAGAGATAGGAGAGAGAGAGAGAGGAGGAGGAGGGAGGAAGGATGAGAGGGAGGGGGGAGAGAGAAGAGAGAGAGAGAAAGTGAGGAGGGGAGATGAAGGTGCAAGTGGTGAATGACGGAAGAGAGAGAGAGAATGGAGGGAAAGTAGAAGAGAGAGAGAGAGAAGGGGGAAGGAAGGATGGAGGGGGAGAGAGAAAGAGAGAGATAAGATAACGAGAGTAATAATGCACAAGGGGAGAGGAAGGAGGTAGAGAGAGAAAGTAGGGAGAGAGAGGGGGTGGAGAGGGAGAGAGTATGGAGGGAGAGATAGGAAAGAGAGAGTGGAGGGAGGGAGAGAGAAAGTAGAGAGAGAGGAGGAAGAGAGAGGAGGGAGAAGGAAGGATGAGAGGGAGGGGGAGAGAGAAGAGAAGGAGAGAGATAAAGTGGGGCGGGGAGTTGAAGGTGCAATGGGTGAATGATGGAAGAGAGATAGAGAATGGAGGGAAAGTAGAAGAGAGAGAGAGAGAGGAGGGGGGAGGACGGACGGAGGGGGAGAGAGAGAAAGAGAGAGATGAGATAACGAAAGTAAGAGAGAGGTAGAGAGGAAGGGAGGTGAAGGTGCAAGGGGTGAATGGATGGAAGAGGGAGAGAGAGGAGACAGGAGATACAGAGAAGAGGAGGAAGAGAGAGGAGGAGAAAAAGAGAAGAGCGAAAAGGTGAGTTGACACAAGGGATGAATGAAAGAGGAAGCGAGAGAAAGAAGATAGGGAGAGAGAGGCGAGGAGAGAAGAGAGAGCGAGGTGGGAAGTTGGGAAGGAGCAAGTGATGAATGGATGAATGAATGGAAAGAGAGAAAAAGAGAAGGAAACGAGAAGACAGAGAGAGGCAAAGGGAGAGTCTAGGGGAGCTGAAGGAGCAAGGGGTGAAAAAGGGCAAAAGAAGGAAAACACATAGAAAGAGAAAGAGAGAAAGTGTGTGTGCGTGTCAGTGAGTGAGTGATGGAGACGGGATAAACTAGGGTCGGCCGACCACAGAGGAATTCTCCCAGCATGCCTTGGGGCCCACAGCTGATCACTGCACATGGCAATTAGTTTCCCTCAGTTCCACTCGGCTCCACCGTGGATCCGAGCTCCAGTGTGAGGAGAAAGACCAGAGCAGACGCTTCACCACGACACCGTCACACTCATGTTTTACACGGTTCTTAGGGACACTGGGCCTCGTCCGGGAAAGTTTCCGTCGGAAGAGCCCGTTCCGCTTTTTTATTACACATCACGGTCAAAGATTTGGGCAAAGATTTCATGATGTTCAGTCGGCGCCTACAATGTCACAAGGGAGAAAAATATGATACTGTTTTTTATACTGTTACACACAATCCACGGACAATGAATCGGGACATGTGATCCGCAGCCTTGTTTGATTTGCATATTTTCTTAGTTTTTCTTTCGTACGCCCTAAAGCTTTCTTAAAAATAGTAAAAAAATAAATAAACATGAAACTTTCTTGCGAACAAATATGTACTTCAGGCCTTTTTACGAACATTTTTGGCATTCGCAAAACTTTTTCTTAGCTGAAAATGTTCTTCTGGAAGAGCAAATCCTTCGAACAGTCAGGACCAAAAATTATACCGTTTTAGAATATTTTCACTCTGATAATGCAACAAAAAATTCTAATTCCTGCATGATTGTAAGCCATATATTTTTTAAAATTATTTCCTATAAACATATTATTATTTATGAAGTGTTTTATAGAGCATGTGTCTATTGAGCTACTGTCACAGCCCCCCGTCCCACTCTTATGCACCCCTTGGAAGTTCAGAGAGGGCGCTTCTTACCACATACATATAAATAAAATAAAAATAAATTAATTGTAAATGAGCGTGGAGGGGTTCGTAGCTTGGTCTTGGTGAATTTGGAGCAACTGTCGCGTAAGAAGGAATTTGGCTGCTCAAAAACATTTTGTGAATCTGGGGCAGAGTTCTCTAAGCATTTTCTTGGAAGTTACGAACATTTTTTAAGAACAGATTCATGAATGAGGCCAAATTACTTTCATTCACTTCCTGGAGACTGTCCTTATTTTAACCATAATGACTACTTTCCTAACTATAACCCAAAC
Source organism: Odontamblyopus lacepedii (assembly GCA_034769755.1). Lineage (NCBI taxonomy): Eukaryota > Metazoa > Chordata > Actinopteri > Gobiiformes > Gobiidae > Odontamblyopus > Odontamblyopus lacepedii. The sequence continues at coordinate 31,740,570 of CM068354.1, read as the reverse complement.
CCTGACTTTAAAGAGCCTATATTATGCTGTTCTCTGATCTGAGTTATAATGTTGTTTCCTCGTCAAAAACACACCCAAAATTGCGTTTTGTTTTTTTTCATTCACACATTTTTAACACACAAACTGCATATTTTGGCTGAGTTCTTCTCTCAAACCAAAAACACTCTGTTGTCGCAATACAGGAGGCGCTCCACTGTGTTTTTAAAGTCTAAACCTTCACTAAAATCACTTCACATCAACATTACTTGGTGGTGTGTTGCTGTCTGTAGGCTCTGCTCTGTGTGAGGCTTTATTAGACCTTAATCTGTACTTTATCTTAACACAATCTGGCCAAAAAGAAGTGATTTGGCTGGAACTACAACAAGTGAGCTGATTTGTGCTGTTAAACAAGTCTCTGTAAAACAAAATTACAATCCGATGATACCTTTTTGTTGAAAATTAAACTCCTAAACAGGACCACGGACGCTCGTATTGACCACAGACTCCTGAAAATCTCTTATTTAAATCCATTTTATGTTTTTACTTGAGTTTTCAGACTATCCTAAAGCTTTGTAATAGCTTTTCCTAATCTGCACTGTGTTGTGGTAACGCCTGAACATTTCGTCATTAGAGATAACCTACATGTAGGACACGCCCAGCATGACGTCACTGCAAAGTATCAGTAAATATAAGCGTAGTTGAGTTAATATACAGCATATTCAAGTATTTCTGTGTGTTTTGCAGGACAGTGAATCATTTGAAGTTCTGCTGTCAGTGTTTCCAAGTCTTCCCCCACTTCATGCCCTTGTTCTTGTTCATTAACAGTTATTGTCCTTGTTAAACTGTGCTATGCTACGCTGGTTTCCCTCTATAGGACGAGCCCAGAGCGATGACACAGGGATTAGTCACGCACACACATGCATGATAAGGCTCTGTGGAAGTGGGTCACCTCTCAGCCTTATGTTTGTATAGCCCATAGAAAACACAGCACAGAGCAGCACAGGGCAGAGGCCAAACCAGGACAGAACCAGGCCACGGTCAGGGTCAGCCGTGTGGAAATCTACAGACACAAGGAAATGTGTGACAGAGATTTTGCAATTACAGGTCTAGAACAGGACAGGACTGAGACTAATCGAGATCTAAACTAGGATTGAACACAGGGTTGAACCAGGGCTAAGGTGGGTTTAAATCGGGACTACTTACATAAGGGCCAAGTAAGGACTGAGCTACAGATGTGAATTGGTGGAAAACAGAAAGAAAGTTATGGGTTCAACTCCCAGGGCCTTTCCATGACTATTTTGACCAAATATGCAGCTAAAGCAAGACTGACTAAAGTCTTAAATATGTAAAGTGACTAAACTGACTTAAAGAAGAATAAACCAGGACTATAGCAAGAAGTGAAATAGAAGTACAGCAGGTGAAATGTCAGAAAAATGGCTAAAACAAAAATTATGTTGATTTAAGCCATGCTATAATGTTGTTACCTCCTCAAAAACATACCTGGAGTCTACATTTCTACATTTCAAAAGCTCAAAATGCTAAGGCCCCATCCACACTAGTACGTATTTGAGTCGTTTTGGTTGTGGATGTAGTGTTCGTCCACACAAATCTGATGGAAAACGGTTCCGGAGATGGAACGATTTGGTGTCGCCAGCTCCCACGGATTCACCTGAGAACGGATCTGATCCGGTGCTGTGTGGACGCTGAAAACGGTGATCCGCTGGCATAGGAGCTCTAGTTGCCGTCCTTATTGGACCACGCCACTGTGACTTGCGCCTTCCTGATTCTCTGATTTGTGACATTGGTCATGTGACGCTATTGCGGAAAACAGTTTAAATAAACCAAACGGGAAATAGCGTAGCTAGAAACTGAACCTTGTCGTCAGTCCACAAAAAAAACTGTTTTCACACTTGCCATCTTCCTCGGCTCAAAAATGGCTGCTGCAACGTCAGACACGGTGCTCCACTTCCTTGTTTTTACTGCCCACGTGATGTTGTGACGATGTGATGTCAGCCTAGTCCTGTGACCAGCATTTCAGGCGGTTTCGCGGACACAGAAATGACGTGTTTCTGCAAATCGTTTCTGATACGGTGATTCATTTCAGTGTAAATGTAACCCAAGTTCCACCTTGTGATGTCAGGAAGCAGTAGATTTTACATTAACAGCTACCTTTAGTTTTTGTTGAGTAGAGATGGGCAGTTCCAGGGCTGAAATCATCCAAACAACAAGTTGGAGTGTTTTTAATTTGAGAGAACTAAATACAGATTTTTGTGTTAAACATGTGTGAATGAAACAAAACACAACCCCAAGGATGTTTGTGAGGAGGAAAAAACTTTACAACACAGATCAATAATAGAAATAGCGTGTAAGGGCCCTTTAAACTAAGCAGACTAGACTACACCACATGGCCTCACAGTTTGAGAGCCACCGCTTTTTGGATGAGCTGTGTTTTTTATTCAGAGAAAGCCATCGCTGTGCCAACCTTAAAAATACAGTAAGCTCTTGTGGACTAAAATGGTCCATGACAATTCAAAGTCAACCACAAGTTGTAATTCAAATTTCACATGATTACACTGCCCATGTTTTCTTCTACAACTTAAAATACTCGCGTTCATTTGACTTTATGTGCCGTAATGATGTGTTTGAGAACAAGTGGTGAGACAACAATAAACACGACTGATCCCTTCCCCAGAAATAAGTCTGAATCAATTTAGAGACAGACTTAAGTAAACTGAACTTTTACTGTTGTGGTGAAGCCTTTTTTATGATTTTCTTGAGTTACTTGGCTTTAAAGTAGTGTGAAATGACAAAAATCTCGTGAATTTGTAGTTTTAAAGTGGGACTAATCACCTAAACTCACAACTACATTTAAAATAAAGCTGCAAAACTGGGCAGTACCTGGAAGAACAGAGAAAAGAATGAGGGCGCATTCACACTAGGACTTTAGGACCTTGCTCAAGCACGATTGTCTAGGGTTTCTGAAACGGGTTGTGGCCATTGACGTCATTGCTCGACGTTGTTTGTTTTCATGTGGTGCAGCAGAGCTAACTTTTAGTAGAGAAAATAAGTCCAGCGGCAGAAGTATTTATTAAATTGTGATGCAGATATGAGGCCTGCTGCGATACGAGCTCCTCTGTGAGATTATGGATACAATAGCAGCGCGAAGCAGTGAGGAGAGCCGGAGATGAGACTTTATTCACTGTTTTCCTCGTGAGAATAACATCAGTGCACACGCAGGGATCGTATAGTAAAGTTGTGCGTCATGAGCAACTGTGGCATGTTTTGGTCCACCTTCTCCAAATGGGTCAAAGTCTCAACCAGGGGATGGATCTATTACGCTCACACGGGACAAACGTATCACGCTTTAGGGGCGATCCATGGGCACGGCTCTAAAGTCCTAGTGTGAGTGCACCCTATCCAATCCACTTTATTTCTATAGTGCATTTCATAAACAAACAGTTTCCAAAGTGCTGCACAGATACAAAGCAAGGACAACAATAATAAAATCAGAATAAACACTCAGATTTAATCACACACAGTAAAACCAGCAAAATAAAACAAGAGCAAGAACCATACGCTCAGACCAAATCATACTAGTCCTAAAACAACAACTGTCAAACCACAGAGTAACACAAATAGATGAAAGCAATAGACTAAGTAAAGCATAAACAACACAGAGGGCCCCCAGCTCAGGTGGTACTGAAAGCCAAAGTATAACAATGTGAGATAAAAATAAGAATAAGAGATGGAGGGGCGGGTCTGTGGAAATAAACTTGTGTGATTGGTCTACCACACTTCAAGCTCCGCCCATGTTGCCAAGTGTTTAATTATTCACAGCAATGAGTTTATAAGCGTTTCACATGCGACTATCAGAGACCACAACAGTTTTGCAGCCATGGTATTGTCAACAATAACTAGCATGCTAACGAGAACTTCCTTATTTTCAGATAATATAACGCTTTATAATTATAAATGTAGCTAGTTTAAGTGACTTGCCGAAGGACACACCAGCAGTTCTCTCCAAACAACTGAGATAAGACAAGAGTTTAAAAATATCACATTAGGTTTGACATTAGTGTTATTAAATTCCATGTTTTCTTTGGTCGAACACAAATAAAAACAAAGCGGCCACACACCGGTTTCCTGGAGTTTTTATCCTAATTGAGAAACTGTGGCTCGGGCTGATTCAATAAATGTTAATCTAACGTGGACTTTCCCTCTGTCCAGCCCTGATCTCTGCGTCTCATGATCTGTTCGAGACTCATCAGGAGGTCGTCATGGTAACAGTGAGGTCTGAATCGTAATGCTTTTTCTTTTTCCTGGAAGAGCACAAGTAGTAATGCAAGTATCTTCTTTGCAGACCTAATGAATAAACAGCTATGGATTATTTTGTCATAAAAAGAAAGAAAATCAGTAGTGAGTAGGCCTATGTTTTTGTTGATTCTAGGGTTGCATATAGGCCAGGGGTCTCCAGCGGTTTTTCTCCAGTGTGTGACCTTTACAAAACAAAAATGCCAGAGAGCTACCAATTTCAGAAGTCGCAAAGAAAAGAAGAGTAAATATAAAAGCCATGGCAAGCCTTAGATGAGGAATAGATAGATGCCTATACAACAAAAACCATTATCCATTTATCGGTGCACCAAGTTAAGCATCAAAATTCTACATTTACAATCAGAATCGGAATCAGAAAGGTTTTATTGCCATATGAATGAACAGGCTCACAACATTAGGAAATTGCTGTGGTACTTGGAGCGAAACATAGACAAACACTACTAACCATGTAATAAATAAAATAGAATAAAATAATGGTAAAGAATCTAATTTGACTTATTATATAATTCAGAAATCTCTTGGCGAGCTATTTGGAAAGGGGTTGAGAGCTACTGGTTGCTCCTGAGCTACACGTTGGAGACTCCAGATATAGACTAATGCCACATTGAATGTCTGTAATCAATAAATCTGAGTCAGTTCTCCCGACATCCGTTGTAAATGTGTTCCATTGCAACAGATGGGGAAAATATGGATGCCCGAGAAAGTTTAATGTAACGTCGCTCACTCCTGCTAATAAATAGAATCTGTTAGCTAACGTTAGCTGTTGCCGACTCAATTATGGCAGTTTGACTATTACATGTTTAGAAAACACTTTTGTCTACTGTCAAATGGTATGAAAGAAAGTCTAAATGTCACTGCAAAGTTTTTAGAAGACACTTTCTCTACACATACACAACTGAACATATCAAAATGACGAAAAGACAGTTCTCCCTGTTTACTGTGTGTGCTGCCATTTTTGCTGCGCCAAACTAGCCCGAAATTTGTGTTTCAGGACCCTGATTTGATTGTCCGTTCCTTTGCACTTTCTTGAGGTGGAGGTTGGTTTTCCTCGAGTCTTGAACACAACAGAAAGCAGCAAAAGGCAGCAGGTCCCAAACTTTCAAGTCCGAGACCCCCCAAATAATTGTGCAACCAACTCGGGGCCTTCACAATAAAATTAAATTCATGCCAAGTTTAAAGATGCACTGGGTAACTCTTCTGGTGGTGGAGGCTCTGTTACCTCATCTCTATGGAGATGTTTTTGCTTTGTCCAGAATGCTCCACAGTATTGCATTAAACGTATCGATCTCCAGACAAGTGAGACAAAAGTGATATCACCAAGCTAAGTTACAAGTCAGATCTGTGGAGATGCGACCCTGCTCCTGTTTTTTTAAGCAATAAAAATGCCTGTAATTGAATAAATGCAAAATAGATGAGTTTTGATGTTTGATGTTTGAGTTTTAGATTAGTTTAATGCTACTGTGGAACATTTAAGGTAAATCAATAACATCTCTATGGCCTTCCACCAGAAAAGTTACTCAGTGTACCTTTAATATGAAATGGAAAAGTCTGTAAAATGAGGCATCCTAGTCATTTTATTTATTCATTCGTATTGCTACTTTTGCTTTAAATTCAGCGCCATCATTACATTTTTTAATCTTGCTGTCACTGGGTCAGAAATTTCCGCATGATGAAAAATGGGAACGGTTGCCATGACAGTTCAAAATAAAAATAAATCTTCTGAGTCGACCGAAGTCCTCAGAACAGCACACATCAAAGGTTGCATCATGCGCTCCGTTCTGTTTGTCCTCATGGAAATCCCAGACAGTGGTAGGTGCAGAACATGGGTGACGTAGTTTGAAGACAGTCTCAGATCTCCCTGTGTAAAGCCCCAGTCCCCTGAGCCCTCCACCCTCCACGCTCTTTTATATCCGAGTGCACTTGGAGAAAGACCTGAGGGCGTAGGCTCTGCAGGGATAATAACATACACTTCCTGTTTATCTGCTTCTGTTTTGCAGTCGTCCCTGGATACGGAGGTGCTGGTTTCAGATGGCATCACAACAATGTATAGGCCGATGATATTTTACACAGCAAAAACAAAGATTATTTAGACACAACATTTCCGAATTTACTTTAGATATTCCAACAGTACCGTGTCATCATCCTCATAACATTGTGTAATCTGAAATCCACCAATATGGGAACCATCTAATTCTGAATGACATGACATGTGTTTTTCCTCTGTTAGTTGAAAATCTTTTTTATTGGGAATTGGATCAACATTTCCTTGGATCCTGAATATTCACTTCTTCAATACTTTAAGAAAACACGTATGGTCTGCCCTGCACAATTAAGGAGTGAAGCTTGAAACTCCAACCAATGTTTCACGTGCGTCATTGGAAATCTGATTACGGGATCACTTTTCCACGCAACAAAGGGCGTAGGGATCAGACTGATATCCATCTCTATGAAACATATAGAGAGATATTACTCTGAAGTTGCCAGGCAAGGGTCAACAAATTTGCTTTACGTGTCTTACAATTGCCCCTGTCCCATTTGCACTGACAGAGAAGATGTTCAACTTTGTCCCAGTTTACGTATCATGTGAAAAGGCCCAGTAATCACTCTGATATTAACCATAAACCAGGTCAAAACATCCCATTTGCACTTTGTCAGGTAACTTATGTAATAGTGTAATTTATTGTGCATTAATGTTTTGATAACACTAAAAATCAACTCACTGTAGTGTGACCTCGGGGGACATGCTTTTATGTCGTACTAGAATAAAGTGTAATTGCACATCCACTACAGTAGTTGGCAGTGATGCTCTCATTGTCAGAGTGTGCGCTATAGGCCGAGTGTTGGGTTTTTTCAGGGACTGTAGGCTACTGAAGGCAAAGATGCGAGTTGTTGACGTTTGGTAGTGGTTCTGTGGTTCTTCAGAGCGTCTTCCTGGTTAGTCCCGGGTTTAGAGTCTGCGCACTGTTTCGCACTATTTTGCGTCAGGTCCCGCAGGAGTGCAGCACTCTACCCTGGTTTAGTCTTGGTTTAGTCCTGGTTTAGACCCAGGTTTAGTCTTGGTTTTGTCCCTGGTTTAGTCCTGGTTCAGTCCTGGTTTAGTCCCCGGTTTAAATGTTGGTTTAATCGCTGGTTTAGTCCCGGGTTTAGTCCTGTTCAGTCCTGGTTTAGTCCTAATTCAGTCCTAGTTCAGTCCTGGTTTAGTTCTGGTTTAGTCCTGGTTTTGTCCTTGGTTTAGTCCTGGTTTTGTCCCTGGTTTAGTCCTGGTTTAGCCCCGGGTTTAGTCCTGGTTCAATCCTGGTTTAGTCCCAATTCAGTCCTACTTCAATCCTGATTCTGTTCTGGTTTAGTCCCTGGTTTAGTCCCTGGTTTAGTCCTGGTTTTGTCCATGGTTCAGTCCTGGTTTAGTCCTATTTCAGTCCTGGTTCAGTTCTGGTTTAGTCCCGGGTCTAGTCCTAGTTTTGTCCCTGGTTCAGCCCTGGTTTAGTCCTGGTTTAGGCCTAATTCAGTCCTACTTCAGTCCTAATTCAGTCCTGGTTCAGTTCTTGTTTAGTCCCTGGTTTTGTCAATGGTTTAGTCCTTTAGTTAATTGAGAAGCCCTGCTGTAGTGTAGAATACAAGTCCACGCCTCTTCCAAGGTCAAAAACCAAACTGAAACGAGTTAAACATTTTCATAATTTTCAGTGAATATAGCATTTTCTAAACATTAAAAGGTAACATGGTGATCTAAATATGTTCTGTGTAACAATAAATACCAGCTCGAAGCATATTATGTCACTATTTTCCATGAACATCGGTGTTAAAACTTCAAATCTTAAAGTCAAAATTATATGTTTTGGATCAACTTTTTTTTTTTCAACAGTGTCCCATTTATTTTTACTTTAAAAAAATGCTCCGGGGTTCCAAATTCTGATGAACAAGAATCAAATGACCCAAACCGTGATATAATAAATAAAGTCATAATTGTCTATGACTCATATGGTTTCAAAGTCTCTCTTCAGGCTACAATAATCCCAACAAAGTCTAGACACAAAGTTAAAAACACATGTAGAAGCACACAAACAATCCTTCATTCATCTTTTTAGGCCCATTGTCAGCAGCTGATCCTGGGCTCCATCATGAGACTCCTGCAGAGCCCCGAGAGACTTCCGCTCGCAAACAGAAAAGCATCTCTTGTGAGGTTTTGTTATGATGTCAGGATGTAGGAGGATGTCCACAGACGAACATCACGCTGCTCTAATCACAGTCACCCTCAGGTCAACACGATGACCTCTGACATGTCACATCTTAACTGATCTAACCTGATCTGTGTGCTGAGGGACAGGTTAGAGAGGGCGGCAGAGACTGAGCACGACTGCAGTAGAGCTGTACTGTAACTCTGCAGGGAAACTGCCTTGGAAAATTACTTATGCACATTATTTTTTATTAAAATTACAGATATAGATTTGAGGACCACAGGGCATTGCCACAGATTCCACACAACAAAAAAGGATTTTCTAGCATAGTTAAACTGACTTGAATTAAGCAGATTCATCTTCATCTCAAGACCAATTTTTTTCTTATTAAGATTTTTTTTTACTTACTTTTATTTATTTATTTCATTCATTATAAAAGAAAAGGCTTTTTTTGTTTTGTTTTACATGACAGTACAATATCAGAATGAAAAGGAGCAGAGAGAAGAATGCATCTTATATTTTCTGCCCCTTTTTACAAAAAATATATTTACTTTTCACAATTGATTTCTGGTTTAGCATCTTAATTTAACTAAAATTAGTCATAAATGTTTTAATCTAATGTTTAACTTTGCCACAGACCACTATCTCATTTTACAGTTTCATAATTATTTAATACACTTGATTTAACAAGTTTTTTAAATATATTAAGCGATTTTGATTCTTTTATCTTATCATTTAGATTGTTCCATAAATTTACACCTTTTACTGCAATACTCCATTCCTTAACCTTGGTTCTAAATCTAGTTTTTAAAAAAAAAATACTTCTGTTCCCTTCAGACTGTAATTACTTACTCTTTTTCAAACATTGTTTGAATAATAATTGGTAATACATTTCCATTTGCTTTGTACATTATTTGTAATATTCTAAAGTCAACTAAATCATGAAATTTCAGTACCTTATATTTGATAAATAATGGGTTGGAAGGATCTCTAAAGCGACTGTTGCTAATGATTTTCAAGGCTCTTTTTTGAGATTGTAAATAAGATTTACACGTTGATCCCCAGATTTCTACACAGTAAGTTAAGTACGGCACAATCAATGAGTTGTACAGTGTTAGTAATGCAGAACTATTTAATGAAAATTTAACTTTGTGTAAAACACCAATGACTTTTGCGATTTTTCCTTTTGTATAATTTATGTGTGATATGTGTAAGTTCTTCGTCAATCATGACTCCTAAAAATTTGGTTTCATTTACCCTTTGAATTTCCCACTCATCTATTTTTAATGTTACATCATTTTTTATCCTAGCATTAAACATTATGAAATTTGTCTTCTTAAGATTTAATGACAGTCTATTTATATCAAACCAATTTTTTACTTTTTCCAGCTCATGATTTACTACCTGTATTTCGTCTTTTATGTTTGATCCTGTATAAAACAAAGTCGTATCATCAGCGAATATAATTTTACCAAGTAATGAAACGTTTATCAGGTCATTAATATACAAAATAAACAGTTTAGGTCCAAGAACTGACCCTTGTGGTATTCCATATTCAATGTTACACTGTGCTGACTTTGTGTTATTTATCTGAACATATTGTTTTCTATTTTCTAGGTAGCTTTTTACCCATTTGTGTGCTACACCTCTAATTCCATACCGATGTAATTTTTGAAGTAATCTTGAGTGATCAATAACGTCGAAAGCTTTTTTTAAATCAATGAAAATACTTTAAAAGAATTTTTTGTTGTCTATTGCTGTTGATATTTTCTCTGATAATTCCATAATTGCCATTGAAGTTGAGTGCTTTGTCCTAAAACCATACTGACCTCTATTTAAAATATTATGTTTTTCAATTAATTTATCCAGTCGTGTTACAAATATTTTTTCTATTATTTTGGAAAACTGTGGAAGCAATGACACCGGTCTGTAGTTTGAGAAATTATGTTTATCGCCATTTTTATATATCGGAATGACCTTTGCTATTTTCATTGTATCTGGGACGACTCCAGTTGATAATGACAGATTACATATATAAGTGAATGGCTCAATAACAGATTCTATTATAGTTTTTACAGTCATCATATCTAATTCTTCGTTATCAGTTGATCTTTTATTTCCACAATTGCTATGACATTATTTACTATTGTATCTAATTTATCTTCTATTATTGGTTTGTTTTTCATAAGACTTGAACCCACATTAACAAAAAACTCATTGAACTCATTAGCAATTTCTGTTACATCATGAATATCTTTGTTTTCCTTAACAAAATAATTTGGAAGTGTTGATTTTGCTTTATCACTTTTAATCACACTATTTATTACTCCCCATGTAGCTTTTGTATTTTCTTTACTCTTAATTAATAGATTAGATTAGATACTTAATAAAATGAGATTTTTTTTACTTGTTTCAAGATATTCCATCCTGATTTATCTTATTTAGATATTACAACTTATTCTAAGCGCTTTTTCTATTAAATCAAGCCAGGTTAAGCCTCTTTAACTTCCTTCCAAACCAATAAGGTGAAAAATCTTGCCATAAATACTTGAAACTAGTGTTTTCTGCTTAGAACAAGATTCATATTTCGTCTTGTTTTAAGAAAACTTGGTAAGTGAAAATTTCTTACTGCACTGACAGATAATTTCACTTAAAATCGGGCATTTTACCTCAAAACTGGTATTTTTTTCTGATTTTTTGACAGGCCTTTTTTGCTGTGCACTGATGATACTGAGATGCACAGTCTACAACGCTTCTACTGTATTTCATTTTTTAAAATATAAACTTCTCTCTCTTCTTCTGCTTTGTCCGGGTTGTCTGGTTGCGGAGGCAGAATCTAAGCAGGGTCCAGACCTCCCTGTCCCACACACTTCCTTCAGCTCTTCCGAATCCAAGGCGTTCCCAGGCCAGCCCAGAGACATAGTCCCTCCAGTGTGTCTTGGGTCTTCCCTGGGGCATGTGGAAGCAGATGCTCGAGCCTCAGCTGGTTCCTGTTGACGTGGAGGAGCAGCGGTTCTATTCTGAGCTCCTCACTCTATCTCTAAGGGAGGTCACCCTGTGGAGGAAACTCATCTGAAGCTCTTGTATCAGCGATCTTGTCCTTTCAGTCATAACTCAAAGCTTTATTAAGAGTAAAAGGTGCCCGTAGAGATTGGGTGAGAATCTTGGAGTAGACCCGCTGCTCCTTCACACCACAGGTACCAGCTGAACCTCACTATTTCATTATTCTTGTTTATGATGCTATTTTCTCCAGCAGTATATCCCACTTGACAATGTGCTACTGTGACAGGCCCAGATTATAGACTTAGGAGGGATGGAAGTGATGATTTCACCATGTTCCCGAATGTAACCAAACCCTAACCAAAACATGCACCACAGGTACAATCCTCCGGCTAAGGTCGTACTGACCAAGCCTAGCAACAAGATCAAGGAGATAGGCCCTCGGGAGTGTTACCGTGGCTCCTGATAGGCCCAGTGCAGAGTGTCATTTTCCTCTACAGGGACAATAAAATGTACCTTAACCCATTTTCCTAACAAGGATGTCTCTCACCTGGCCTTGGAGCACTTTGGTGTCTTTCTGGCTGAGCGTGAGGAAAATGTTCTCTGTAATTCAATTTGGGACATAAAACTTTTCCTCATATGAACCTGCACTGAACAAAAGCTTATACTGTAGGCTCAATGTAAAGTGAATTATTGGCTCTACTTTATAACGACTACACTTCAGCTTTCCTTTACAAAGCATCAACAAAGACCAAAAAGACTTCAGTAATTCATTAATACCCAAATCACATGATAAAGGAGTGACTAAGCCTGAGTCATTCTTTAAAAAAAATATGAATTCATTATGAATACAATCTTTGTTCGTGCTTTATTAAGGCTAATTACAGAGTTATTATAAAGTCATACGAGCTGAGTGCGGTGCCTGTATCTCGGAGGCAGTTGGCAGTTTGCCCGCTCATGTTTCCGACGGGGTGATAACTCGGAGATAAAGAAAGATGTTTATCTGTGAGGAGGGTTGTAGAAAATATGAGTCACTACTTTTACATAATGAATACAAGCTTCAGTTCTATTCTACCAGCAGCAGACGGTTTCATGATCAGCTTTAGTGTTGCTGTTTTAAAGACGGTTTATATTGGCCACATAACAACATAACAACATAACATAAACATAACATTTTGGTTAGCGGATTCTGTAATGATAAATAACAGAATTTTTATAGCGGCACTTAGTATTTTTACTAATTTACTTCAGTTTGTTTGTTTGAGTTCAGTTCTTAACTTTGTCTTGCTATTATACTGGCACCTACTCAGTCCAGTCCTGGTTAAATCTTCACTTTAAAAGTACATGGTGTAACTTTTCTGGGCTGGAAAATCCCACCTTCTTGACATTATTACTGTGATATATAATGGCATCAGACATAGCGTCCATTTACAGGTGTTTTTATTGTTCAAAAATACATAGACAGATAATTTAATGTCATACTGTGGATATTTTGAGGCAGAGCAGACCTTCCACCAAAAAAAGCATCTTTAAACGTATATTATGCAAAATTTTCTCTTGTGAGCTTTGTTATGATGTTGTTACCTCCTCAAAGCTCAAAATACTCTGTTCCAGCTTGTGATGTGATTCATGTTGACAGCAATTCCACGGCTGAAATTACCCAAATAATTCAAGTTTTGTTCTTTTCTGTTTGAGAGAAGAAGTCTATAAATATGCAGGGTTTTTCTGTTAAACATGTGAATGAAACAAAACATAATTCTGAAGAAGAAACGACATTAAAACATCAGAAAATAGCATAATATGATAAAACGTAACGTGACAACGAATGATTCTTTAAAAGCCACATCTGATCTTTCAAACTTACTAAATATACTTTTTTACATTATAAATTGGAGCAATACTTGTTCTGAGCCAAATACTAGGCCTATATTAACTCACTGCATCATTTTATCAATAGCGTAATACGTTTTGATCTCTTAATGTCATTTCCTGTCCTGCTGCTATTGTCCCATGTGCTCCAGTTAATTTCTGACCTATTTCTTGTATTATTTTCATTTCATGTGGGGCAGATGCAGTTACCATGTGACGTTTGCATGTTTCGCATTTGCATGTGAAGCTCTATAGGGACCCACAGCCGTGATTCTGACTCATCTATAACGACAATGCTTATTTTCTACTAACTTGTAGAAAATAACGCTTAGAACAGTGAATGTAGATACGACATTTTTTCATTATTCTGTTATTGTTAGGTACTTTAGATTAGTATTGCACTCACTTTCTTCACAAATAAAGAAGTTATATAAGAAAAACTTAGATAATGTTACGTGTATAGCTCTTCTTGACTTGTAATGCTGTTTTGTGAATAAGATTTGACAAAACAATCACATAAATCAAAAACTGCAGTGTCAGAAAGATTCACAAAAGCAATACTACAATAACCATGACCACTACTACACTACTACAGCTGCTACTAGTACTACTACTCTACAATCGAAATCAGAGTGGTTTGTCAATAAATACGATATGTTCTCTATCTCTGCACAGTGGCTCTGATTATACATCTAAGAATAGTCAGTTATACAAAGTAAAACATGTCACAATATCCACAGAGATTAGAACAGGCCAAACACACTTATGCAACGCTCACAGTGACTCAAAGTGAGGCTCGTGTTGCTGTCTCCTGTTCTGTCTCCTGAAATATGAAGTGATAAACATAGAAATATAAAGTCTGTACACTACTTTGTCATTTTGTTATGTTATTTCACGTTTGTTTCGTTGTTTTAAGCTCATTTAAAGGTAGGTAGCGTCCTGTATTTTCAAGCACGACTACTTTACACTAACTTTTCTCAGGGATTGTCCTGAAGCTGTTTAGCCTCCAACAAGCCAAATGACAGGTCAGATCGACAAAGAAATGAGACCCAGTTCAGCGTAAGAATATACAGTATATTTTTAAAGGTATTTCTAAGCAATAAAAATAAAAATAACCTCTGAAAATGAGGTTAAGGCGCTAATCCTCACTGCTAATAATCCAAAACCAACTAAGGGCTTAATGCTTAATTCAGATTTTTTGGTGAAATCAGATTTTTTTTGCGAGGTTGTTCACATTTCCGATTAAATGCGACTTGTCTGTGATCTCCAGTGTGAACTTTAAACGCTCCAAAAGTGTCCCACATGAGCATTTGGGCGACACAACGACGTCACACGCAGCGAGCTCAGTGTTTATGGAAGTCGCCTAAACATGGACGTCAGCGTTGAGCACCTGGAGATTTTAAAGTTGCTGTCGTACCAGAGCCAGAACATGTACAGCTTATTTATTTTAAGGAGGAGATCAAGAAGGAGAAGGTTTTTTGGCCATGGCGTTTTGTGGAGCAATGTCCATAGAAAGGAACGGAAGGTTGGATGAATGTGTCCTGGCTGTTCAGACTGAAATCGCACGACAAAAGATCGGATATGTATCGGTTTTAGGAGCACATATCCAAGTAGCCTGGGTTGCATTTGAAAAAATTGGATCTGTGTCGTTCAGACTGTCATTAAAAGATCAGATTCAGGTCGCACAGAGGCAAAAAAATTGGATTTGGGTCACTTCAGGCTGCAATCTGAACGTAGCCTATGTGCTTAAGTTTGTAATATTAAAGGAAATACTCGAATTATGACCATGAAATCCGAAATGTCCACCTACTTTCCAAAAACACACACGCATTGTCCCAGAAATGTGGACATCTTGTATTATTTTGACTGTAACCATAACTACAGAGGCCCAGTGGGTCAAAAAACCTTAAGGGTGGAATCAAAGAAGTCACATATCCAGGTTTGGTCATATCTGTGGCATCCCATAATACATTGTGTGGAACATTTTTGTCCTAGAGCGAGCAGGTTATGAGAGGTTGTGAAATTCAATCCAGGGGCCAGCTGTCTATCTGCTGTACCTGCCTCTGTGACAGGCTCCAGATTAAATGACATCTTTTAAAAAAATAGCCTTAAATACCTGGTACACTGTTGTTTAGAGAAAAACGAGCCTTCCTGTTGTGGCAGCTTCCTGGCTGGGGCTTTATGTATTAAACTGATTCATGCATTTAAGTCGGAGTACTGAGTTTACAACGGGTCCATCAGGTACAAAACAAGTAGGCTAAAGTTCAGCCTAATAAACCTAATAATATGACGCCAACTGTAGGCACTTTAGGCCCATCTGGGGCTTGTTAGACTTTAATTTCAGCTTTATTTGAGCACAATCTGGCCGAAATGAACTGACTTAGCTAGAACTGCAACAAGTTAGATGATTTTGTGTGCTGAAAAAAAAAGTTTAAAATCAAACACCTAAACAGGACCATGAACGAACGCTCGTACTGATCGCAGGTTCCTAAAAATGATGAAAAGAATGACGATTCTTTTCTGGAGGTTTCAGATGATCTAAAACCCTTTCTAGTAGTTATTGCTTAGAGATACATGTAGAACCGAGTTACAGGTCAGATCTGTGGAGAGTAGAGTGACCAGACGTTCCTATTTACTCGGGACAGTCCCAGTTTTGAGCCCTGTGTCCCCCTGTCCCAGCAGATTTATCCAAAACCAGTGATTTGTCCCATTTTTATACAAGAAATGTCCCACGTGTCCCTATTTTTTGACCAATTTGAGCTAAACCAGGACTAAACTAAGACTAAACCAGGACTACATCAGGTCTAAATCAGGACTAAACTAAGACTAAACCAAGACTACACCAGGTCTAAACCAGGACTAAACTAAAACTAAACCAGGACTACTCCAGGTCTAAACCAGGACTAAACTAAGACTAAACCAGGACTACATCAGGTCTAAATCAGGACCAAAACGGGACCATCACAGTTTCTGACTTATCAGATCTCTGCCAACAGTAAAGAGGAGCATAAATTGTCATTTGTTTCACCCAATTACACAAAACCATGTTTGCCTATGAACATAAAGCAAAAAAATGCAGGAACAGAATCCCACAGATTATGAAAGACGCGAAAATCCGCAATGTTCCACATTCTTTTTACTATTTTATTTATACCAAACATCCCAACCTGGGTGTGTCGCAGTTTAGACTTTTGAAAATCTGGTCCCCCTGGTGAATGCCGGTTTTTCTAGGTATTTTGAGCTATAAAACTATAAAATGTAAAGAATGTAACGTAGAACTATTTATTGCTATACTGTGGAATATTCCAGGACAATGACATCTCCATAGAAACAAGCAGGTGATGGACTCTCCACCAGAAAAGTTACACAATGCACCTTTAAAATAAACTGTTAAAACGTTATCCTGTTCCCAAACATGTGTAAGAAACAGAACGGTAACTAATGAAGGAATTTTCTAAACTTTCTGGATTTGAGATAGAAAAAAACCCTCCAAAATGACATCTCATTCAAAAATTTCCCAGTTGTTGTAAATTGTAAATATCAAAATGTGATAACAACACAAACATTTTATATTGTGACATTGAGAAAGCACCAGAGGAATGACACATGCGTCTAATCTGCAGCTGGTTTAATTATTTAAAAAAGAACTGAATAACCTGATTTCAAAATACTCCGGTAGTAAACATTTAGTAAGTACAGCCAATGAAGCAACACCAAACAAACACAGATATAGACCGACCTTTGAAATGTACAAATAGAAATTAAGATAGTACTCGAGTTACTGCTTCTAAGACCTATCGCTTATTCACTTGAGTTAAACCACAAAACGCCTTTAACATATTTACATTCGAGTCAATATTCAGACGTATCTTTATGTGTCGACCGGGACAGACGTGTTGAATCATTAAAGGTGCATTGTGTAAATTTTCTGGTGGAGATCTTATTGCTTTATGTTATGGCATTAAACCTTTCTGTCTTCATGGAGCCCAAACCTGACCAAGTTACAGGTCAGATGTGTGAAATTTGAATCGATTTTGTATTTTTTCTGGAGTTTTCAGACCATCTAAAAACCTTTTTAGTAGTTACTGCTTAGAGATACGTGTGTGTAAAATCCCTCAGTCGTCCAAGTAGAATCTATGGCAAAGGAGAGAGTTCAATTTGTCAACTGGACAAAAGTTTATTTAGTCGAATATGTTTTGCAGCTCATCCATCCAAGCTGCTTTTTCACTTCTGGTCAGAATGTTGGAGGACACTGCCTTAAATCTGCCTAAAGGGGAAGAGTTAGATACCAAGAAATTATTCTGAAACTAATACTTTACTTGTTTACAGTTTCTGTTGTTAGCTCGGCCTATTAAAATTGCCCTGAGTGTGGGGTCATATTAGCAGAAACATTCAGGGCCATAATGGAGCTTTCACACCTCTGGGCCTGACTGCCTACTCCTATTGTTTTCTTCATTTGTTTTGGTTTAGGATAGACTGGAGACAGATGGTGTCTGAGTCCTCCATTTCTGTTTAAAGAAGGATTTTCTCTCAAAAAAATAGCCTCTTTAACTCTCCTCTCAATTCAATTCTTCTCCCTGGCTAAGATCTCTCATTATCCTCGAACAAGTGGCTAATAAGGTACAGATATTAGACCCACACTCAGGGCAATTTCATTAGGCTGAGCTAACAAAAGAAACTGTAAACAAGTAGGTTTATGAGTTTCAGAGTAATTCCGTGGTATCTAACTCCTCCCCCTTTAGGCAGATTTAAAGCAGTGTCCTCCAGCGTCTGACCAGAACTGAAGAAGCAGCTTGGAAGAACGGCAAAACATATTCAACCAAATAAACTCCTGTACAGTTGACAAATTGAACTCTCTCCTATTGCCTTAAAGATACAAGTTACCGGTCAGATCTGTGGAGACCCCGCTCACAGTCTGAAGGCCTGTTCTTCTAGGCCTGTTTGTCTTTGAGCTGTAACACTATAAAATGTTAAAAATGTAAAGTATAACTATTTATTTAAACCTTTCTATCTTCATGGAGACCAAACCAGACAAAGTTACAGGTCAGATGTGTGAAAGTGAAATTTTAATCGATTTTGTATCTTTTCTGGAGTTTTCAGACCATCTAAAATGTGAATGTGAGTTCTTGAGAAGGTGTATCGAGTTTAAAAACACAGCGGCGCACTTCCTGTATTACCACATGACATCACAAGGTGGAACAGAGCGTTTTCAGTCTGAAAGAAGAACCTAAATATGCCTAAATATGCAGGGTTTGTGCATTAAACACAACTCTGGGTATGTTTACGATGAGGAAACGACACTATAACAGATCAGAAAATAGCGTAACGTGGCGTTTTTAAGCACCAAATGTTAATATCAGCAAAATTGTAGTGAAAAGCAGAATAAGTAGCTGATAAGTAACTATATGGGTCATTTTTTAGCCAGACGCTCACACCTTGAACTTGTCGTATGAGGCAGTATGTAGGCCAGCAGATAAGAGCTGGTCAGATAACGCGACGCTAAACAAATATAGAGCAGGTGTTAAGCAAACTCATGCGACAAGCAACAAAAAGCTTACACTGCCTCAGAGACAATGTTATATAATATTATGTAAACTTAAAGGGTCCATCACCTGCTTTTTTCTACAGATATGTCATTGCTCTGCCTGGAATGTTCCACAGTGTGACATTAAATAGCTCTACTTTACATTCATTCAATTACAGGTGGTTTTATAGCTCAAAAATACCTATAAAAACAGACATTCTGACTGTGAGCAGGGTCACCTTTCCACAGATCTGACCTGTAACTTGGTCTGGTTTGGTCTCCATGAAGATAGAAAGGTTTAAATACATAGTTATACGTTACTTTCTTTACATTTTATAGTTTTATAGCAAAAGGGGCCTAGAAATACAGGTGTTCTGACTGTGAGCGGCGTCGCCTCTCCACTGATCTGACCTGTAACTTGGTCTGGTTTGGTCTCCATGAAGATAGAAAGGTTTAATGCCGTACTGTGAAACATTCCAGACAAAGAAATAACATCTTGAAGGACCCTCCACCAGAAAAGTTACACAATTTTCTTCTTTAAAGGTACGATATTACACAAAATGTTGCTTTTAGCCTTTTCATAATGTTATTACCTTCTCAAAAATACTTGAAGCTGTGTTGTGTGTGTTTTTATTGGTCTGTCTACATCTCCAAAGCTCAAAATGCTCTGTTCAACCTTGTAATGTCATGAGGTGTTTTTTTTTGTTGAGTTTTTCAGATTGATGTTTAAGCCTCCCATTTATTCATGTGCCCAAAAAGCTTTACCTTAAATAACAGTGTAAGTGAAAATGTTTATTTTATTTTATATTTATTTTATTTTATTAATAATAACAATAATACATTTTATTTATCAGGCGCCTTCTGGACACCCAAGGTTGCCTGATAACAACATAAACAAATTAAGTATGATTAAAATATGTGGTAATAAGTCTACAGTTAAAGTGGGACAGTATTTAATTGATTGATTGTGTTTAGTGTTGTATTTAGTGTCGTATTTTAATTCGTATTTAGTTATTAGTAACATATTAGACCGTTTTTCTTCCAATGTGCATTTTTGTATGCATTCTTAGCTTTATGACATGCATTAAAAACAGAACAAAACAAAACAGGACAGAAAAGAAGAGATTTGGGCGCATGAGAAATGTGATAAGTCCTTGTTTTGCCCCATTTGATTTTGGCTTAATTTTATTTCTAATCAATTTATTTTTGTTTTTATTTGTTGATTGCCTGATTTTAATTATTTGTCGTTATCTTTTATATGTTTTTGTCATTTATTTATTTATTTATTTATTTATTTATTTATGCAGTTTTTGGCGGTGGTTTTTCATTTAAAAGCTACATTTTACCTTGAGTAGAGACTGGCGATTCCAGGGCTGAAACCATGGATATTTCTAGTGAAAGCGTATGGAGTTTAAAAACGCAGTGGAGCACTTCCTGTATTATCACATCACAAGCTGGAACAGAGTGTTTTCTGTTTGCGAGAAGCCTAAATCTGCAGGGTTTGTGTGTTAAACATGTGTGAATGAAACAAAACACGACTCCAGGTTTGTTTCAATGAAGAAACACTACAACAAATCAGAAAATAGTGTGATATGGGCCTTTAATTCCCGTTGTACTGTTTTCTCTTCGCATGTACATTGATAATGAAACTGTCTGGAGCTGAACGTTGGTCTAAAGTCCGCTCCCGTATCTTAACCAGGCTGGGTGTTCATTGGCCTGCATTATTTGTTACACAGTCAGCCATCTTGGTTAAAATCTAACCAGGAATCTTTGCATGGTCAACCTGTACTGTACGTGCCTATTGTATAGTCATCTACGGGGGAACAAAACAACATTGTAAAAGAGTGAACAATTATCGCAGTGGGTGGTTCATGCGAAATTGAGAATCCGATTTGACTTAGCAGATAAAATGAGTCATAGTGTGCAGATCTTTTTGCATTAGTTACTTGGAACAAACTTCATTCGCGCTTGTAAAAGTTGGCAAGAAACACTTTGAATATGCATAAGATATTAATCAGAACAATATAATGTGGAGGGTATAATGAATCATCTTTATGAGCCTTTTCTATTTTAAGTGAACCATACCGTTTACGGTAACAAGCACAGACCTTGTTTCCTCGCAACTATATATATAAAAAAAAAAGGAAAATCTCTAGTTTATGCATTCAGTATCGTCAATAATCAGATTTTAATGTCATGTAGTGGTAATTCAAGTTAACCTTTCACCTTTAGTACAACAGAGATGGAAAATTCCTCAGCTGAACTTATCCAAATGACTCTAGTGAAGGTGTATGGAGTTTAAAAACACAGTGGAGCACTTCCTGTATTATCACGTGACTGATTGTTTTGCGTTTGAGGGAAAAACTCAGTGTAAATATGCAGGGTTTGTGTGTTAAACGTGTGTGAATGAAACAAAACACAACTCCAGGTATGTTTGTGATGAGGAAACAACACAATTATAACATAAATTATTATAAAATACATCAGAAAATAGAGTAATATGGACTTTTTAAGTGAATTCTTGCTCCGTACCATAACCAAGAATTTATTCCTGCCGCAAAGATGAGTACAGAAGGAGCTTCAATAAAAATCTAATCATTACTTAATAAACTTAAACAAATATAAACACAGAATTTAACTGGCACAAAATCTGAACCATGACTTGGGTTTGAGCATGTCTTTGTTTGATTCTGTTTGGTCTTGGTTTGGTCCTAATTTGGTCCTGATTTGGTTCTTGTTCAGTTCTTATTTTGTTCTGATTAAGTCCTGATTTGGTCCTTGTTCAGTCCTGATTTTGTCCTGGTTTGGTCCTGCTTTAGTCCTGATTTTGTTCTGGTTTGGTCCTGATTTGGTCCTTGTTCAGTCCTGATTTTGTCCTGGTTTGGTCCTGATTTGGTCTTTGTTTAGTCCTGATTTTGTCCTGGTTTGGTCCTGATTTGGTCTTGATTTAGTCTTGATTTGGCCCTTGTTTAATCCTGATTTTGTCCTAATTTTGTCCTGATTTGGTCCTTGTTCAGTCCTGATTTTGTCCTAGTTTGGCCCTGATTTGGTCTTGATTTAGTCTTGATTTGTTCCTTGTTCAGTCCTGATTTAGTCCTGGTTTGGTCCTGCTTTGATCCTGCTTTGGTCCTGGTTTAGATCTAGTTAACTCATGATGTACACATGGTTTAGTCCAGTTTAGACCTGGCTTAGTCCTTGTTTCATTTCAGTTTAACTCCAATTCTCAATAAAGTGTGGGAAAATCGCACCTTCCATCGTTTGGTTCTGGTTTGTTTCCAGCTCTGTTCTGACATAGACTTGGTTTGGTCCAGTTTAGTCATGGTTTAGTCTTGGTCTGGTCCTGGTTTATGCTGCTTTCATGTGGTCTTAAATTGTAAATACGACGTTCTGAGTGGAAGTTGCACATGAAAACTGCAGCTCAAGTCTGAGAAAATGTGAATCCTGGAAGCAGCAGTTGTGGCATTACGGGTATTTATTAGTGGAAGACAAAATAAAGTTCACAACAAATAAGAACGACAGCAAGAAATTTAGTATGAAGTCATAGTTTCAGCTCAAAATGATTATTTATTATATTTATTTTCATATTATTATTATTATTATTATTATTATTATTATTATTATTATTATTATTATTATTATTATTATTATTATAAGTAAGGCCCTTGAAAAAATCTCCCATCTGAGCGAACCCACATTTAGTCTTCGGGTTAGTCCCACTTAAGTCCCTAAAACAGGACTAGAGCAAGACCAAACCAAGTCTACATCAAGACCAAACAAGAACCAAACCGGTACTAAACCAGGCCTAAACCAGGACTAAACCAGGACCAAATATGAAGCCTTAGTTACTGTTTTAGTTCTGGATTGAGCCCTGCAGAGTCCTCATGTAGATAGGGTCTTTTCTGGTTCTAGTCCTGGTTTAGTTCTGGGCTAGTTCAGGATTAATTTGGAGTATAGTCCCAGTTTAGTTCCAGTTTTGATGTGGTGACTGTGCGAGTCTGAACACACCCATAGTCTGGGTCTAGTTCTGGTTTAGTCTTACCTCAGTCCCAGTTTATGTTGTGGTGTGTGTGTGGGACCAAGTCTACAGCAGGACCAAACCAGGACCAGACCAGGACTAAACAGAACCAAACTAGGACCGAACCAGGACCAGACAGGACCAAATCAGGACCAAATCAGGACCAGACCAGGACTAAACCAGGACTAAACAGGACCAAACCAGGACTAGACCAGGACCAAACAGAATCAAACTAGGACCAAACCAGGACCAGACCAGGACTAAACAGAACCAAACTAGGACCGAACCAGGTCCAGACAGGACCAAATCAGGACCAAACAGGACCAGACCAGGACTAAACAGAACCAAACTAGGACTAAACCAGGACCAAAAAGGACTAAACAGGACCAAACCAGGACTAAACTAGGACCAGACCAGGACCAGACCAGGACCAAACCAGGACCAAACCAGGACCAAACCAGGACTAAACTAGGACTAAACCAGGACCGGACCAGGACTAAACAGGACTAAACTAGGACCAAATCAGGGTCAAACCAGGACCAAACCAGGACCAAAGCAAGACTAAGCCAGGGCTAAACCAAGACTGAACCAGAACCAAATGATGACTAAACCAGGACTAAACAAGGACTAAAAGAGGACAAGATCAGGACCAAACCAGGACCAAACCAGGACCAAACCAGGACCAAACCAGGACTAAACCAGGACCAAGTGTGACGCTCGTAATGATTCACCAGAACCAATAAAGCAGTAAAATCCTGAAGCAAAAGCTCCTTCAGCAGATCCAGCAGCGACGCTCTTTACACAACAACATCTCAGAAGAGTTAAAATGGAGGTCAATGAGATCCTATCCTGATGTAACCCTTTTCCTTCCATGACGCAGCGGCGGCAGCGGCGGCAGCGGCGGCGGCGGCTCATCCAGTATTCAGCGCCACCTGCAGACTGACACAGGTATTTAATATGGAGCAGATTCAAACAGATGATAAGAGCGGATCAGGGGGACCAGAGGAACAGAATCACATGGAAAATTAGACTTATTCATGGGAAAGGCAAAAGAGCACCAGGATGAACTGGGATGAACTCTGTGGCCACTGGTACAAAATACTTATGAGGAATTAAAGGCCTGGAAATGGGCAATACAATAGGTGACTTTTGTTTCAAACCGATACTGTATGGGAAGTATTGCAATATTAATTCCATACCACCAATGAGCTTTGTATTTAAAAGCATTAAAACTCTTATTTTTTAATTTAAAGTATAGATTTTTTATGAGAATGAGTACTTTTCGATACCCTGGAAGTATCGATATATCAATATTTTGGTATCGATCCACATATTACTTCACTTCACCCACCTCGCCCACGTATGTATGTGCGTATGTGGCATTAAAATGTATTTTGTAATGTATTTTAAATGCTGGGCAGTAGTGGAAGAAATACTCAATTGTGTTACTTAAGTAGAAATACAGATACCAGAGAGAAAAATGTAAAAGTAACACATGAAAAACTCACTTAACTAAAAGTATTAAAGCACCTGTTTAAAAATGCACTTAAAGAGCAAAAGGTAACAGTATTTTGCACAGATTTTGAGCTCTAAAGCTTCAAATGTAACGATTTTGATACAGATTTGTTGTATTACTGGGTCTAGTTAGTGCACTGTATTCTAAATATCTAGAATACTTTCACACTGAGTTGCGTTATATCGTGTATGTAAAATATAGGATTAATATAACTTAAAAAAATAATAATTACAGAGCCTCTGAGCATAAATAAATAAATAAATAAATAAATAAATAAAATAAAAAAATGTAACTGACAAGAAACTTTTTTTGTTTGTTTTTTTGGTTTATGCAAAAATAAATAAATTCTAATAAATTTCCTAAGTGTTTGTTTTTCACCAAAACTCAAAAAAATTCTTGTCAGTTACATTTATTTATTTACTCCTTTTTTTGGAAGCTGTCGGTGAAAAAAAACAAACAAAACAAAAACACTTAGAAAACACAGCCCAAATTACATGTTTTTTTGTTGTTGTCGTATCACTCAGGGCTTCTGTAGTTTATTTATCACTGGAAGAAAAATTTGACCCACACTCACCACATAAGCAGTGTTTTATACAATACTGTGCAAAAGTTTTAGGGATTTGTGAACAAATGCTGTAAACAAAGAATGCTTTCAAACATATAAATAATGATTTTTATCAGTTTACAAAATGCAAAGTGAGCGAACAAAAGAAAAAGCCAAAGTCATTAAGAACTCTCTTCAGTGTAAAGAAGCAGAAGTTGTGTTGGTGATGGTCTGGCCCCACAGACCCTGACCTCAGCATCATGGAGTGAGTCTGGGATTAACATGAAGAGACAGAAGGATGTGAGGAAGCTCCATCCACACAAGATCTGAGCTTAGTTCTTCAACATGTTTGGAACAACGACCAGCCCAGTTCCTTCACAAACTGTCTGCAAGTAAACTTAGAAGAACTGATGCTCTTCTGAAGGCAAAGCTCACACCAAATACTGATTTAATTTAGATTTCTCTTTTGTTCATTCACTGCATTTTGTTGATTGATGAAAATAAATGATGAACACTTCCATTTTTGAAGGCATTCCTAGTTTACGGCAGTTTTTCCACACCTGCCTATAACTTTTGCACAGTACTGTCTTCACAGCAAAAAAGGCCTATCAAAAAATAAGAAAAAAATACCAGTTTTGAGGTAAAAATGCCCTATTTTAAGTGAAATTATCTGCCAGCGCAGTAAGAAATTTTCACTTACCAAGTTTTCTTAAAACAAGACAAATTATGAATCTTGTTCTAAGCAGAAAACACGAGTTTCAAGTATTTATGGCAAGACTTTTCAGTTAAGTTAAAGAGGCTTAACCTGGCTTGATTTAATATAAAAAGTGCTTAGAATAAGTTGTAATATCTAGATAAGATAAATCAGGATGGAATATCTTCAAAAAAGTTAAAAAAAATCATCTTATTAAGTAAAAAAATCATAAAATTGATCTTTTAAGATGAATCTGCTTAATTCAAGTCAGTTAAACTATGCTAGAAAATCCTTTTTTGTAGTGTCACTTAATAAAAAATGTGCTATCAAATACCACAATGTATAAAACAGTATAAACCAGAATACAGTTCTACTCAAATGTGTACATACTTTTGGTACATGTACATACTGAACCGTGGTGCTGGAGGGGCTGACGTTCCTGCAGAGCTGCGGGAGGCGCTAACTGACCCCTCCACTCCCTCAGCGCCTGTGGAATGTGTGTGGGAGGCAGGAGAGGGCGGAGGTGGGCAGCGGTATGAGGGTGTGTGGGGGGCCGTTAGAGCTGAGAGGGCAGAGGGGGCAGAAGAGGCATCCCGCTGACAGTCCTGCCCCATCTGAAGTGCCCCGCCGCAGGTGCTGACAGGCTCATGTTGTGGCAGGCTCCTACAGGGGACAGTCACACGGGGACAGGGGCATAAACACCCAAACACCCCCGGCCCCCGCCCCCTTCTGTATGTTCCACTGACAGCTACTGCCCACAGAGGTGTGGACGCAGTTATTTTTACTCAAGTGTAGTACTAGGGAATGAGATTGTACTTCTTAGACCACATACTTTTTACTTTTACTTGAGTATATGTTGTAGGCCCACGACGAGTGACTCTTTAAGCGACAAACTCTGTATATTGGTGTTACTTAAGTAAAAATACAGATACCAGAGTTTAAATTATTACCATATTTTCAGACTATAAGTTGCACTATTTTTCAGGATTTGGGTGGTTCTGCGACTTATACTCAGGTGCGACTTTTATATTACATTTTTCACACTGACAGTCCATACACCAAATATATGAATCGTATATGAATCAAAAATGAAAAACAAATAATCGTTACCTGCCAGAAAAGAGTTTTTTCATTTTCTTATTTTTGGCTCTATATTAAAAAACAAATGATACACGGATTCTTCTCTATTTGGTTGTTTTTATTACTATAACTTCTATAATTTGCCTTTCAAGATGAAATCTTGGTTCTTGGTCTCTCATTTTATAAAATAAATTTCCCCCAAAAAGTGCGGCTTATACATGTTTTTTTTCTTCTTCATTACGTATTTTTTGGCTGGTGCGACTTATAGTCCGAAAAATATGGTACATGAAAAACACTTAACTAAATGTATTAAAGCACCTGTTTAAAAATTTACTTTTTTTTTCTTTCTTTAATGATTATTCTTATTTTTTGTACATACTTGCTTACTAACCAGATATTATGTGTTCTTAATAAAGACTGAATTGAATTGAATAGTTTTAGTCAATAACTGTGTCAAAGAATGTCCTATGTGCAAATAATTGACACCCTTTTCCAGGAGAAGTAAAACTGTCAGGTATTTACCATCCTTATGTAATTAAATACTTAAAACTGTGTGTTATAAGACAAAAAGGTCAAAAAGGAATGACATTTTCTTCAACTTTCAAGCCCCATTTCAAGCCCCGTTTCACAGCTTTCAGGGGCAGTTTGAATGATTAAAATTGCACGAAGTAGCGAGGAGTTATGGTACTTTGAAATAGTGGTGTTTCCAGTGATTCCTGTGGTAGTAAAAGGGCTAAAAGAGCAAAAAGTAACAGTATTTTGCACAGATTTTGGGCTTTAAACCTTCAAGCGTACCAATTTTGATAAGATTTGTGCTGTATTTTGTTCAAAAGAAACAAATGAATTATTATTTATTCATTATTATTTGTATATTTTTGTTTCCTCAAATTAGAGATGTGTTAAAAATGTTTAAACTTTAAAATCTACTTAAAAAGTAAAGCACAAATACCTAAACCATATACAGTACTTTATTACTTTTACTTCATTACGCTCCACCACTGATGTTGGAAATATTTACTGATTTGAACTTTTCTGTTTCTTGTACTCTCTCAAATTTATTGTAGCCTTTCTCATTTTGGTGTATCCTCTTAAAAGACCAGATTTTTCTCAGTATTTCATGTTTTGTTAAGATTTACTTGTCTGTTCTTGGAAAAGTGCTCCTGCCCTTCACCCCTTCAGCACTTCTGAACACACGTGGATTTGAATGTGTTTAAAAGCTCTGAAGGTGACAGTGGGGTTTCGTCTGAAGTGTCAAACAAACGGGAAAAGTCAGATTCTTTTCTTTGCGTAAGAAAAATGCAGTAATTACAGGACAAGGTGTTAACTCGCTGCGGCGGAGATGACACAGGAGAGGAGATAAGTCAAAAAGCTTTCAAACATCTCGTGTTACTCAGTTGACATAAATGCTCCAAATATGCGATTCTGTAATGCACAAAGAAAATAAGGCACCATAACTTTAAAGGAGACTCCTATATGTGCCTGCTATAGTCTCAAATCTATGACGCCCGTGGAACATTATATATAATTTGTTATAATTTGGACATTTTGAAGCACAATATTGATTTAAAACGACGTAAAGATGCATTTTGTCGCTTTTCTGGTAAAAAATCCGTCAAATGCTTTTCTCCGTGACGTTATTGCTTTGTCAGGAATGTTTCACAGTATGGCATTAAGCATTTCTATCTCCACGGAGACCTAACCAGACCAAGTTACAGGTCAGATCTGTGGAGAGGCGACCCCGCTCACAGTCAGAATGCCTGTTTTTCTCTCTATTCTTGAGCTTTAAAAGCACCTGTAATTGAATAAATGTAAAGTAGAGCTGTTTAATGTCGTACTGTGGAACATTCCAGGCAGAGCAACGACGTATCCATCGAAACAAGCAGAAAAGTTACACAATGCACCTTTAATAAAAGAAGCAAATCTGCCTAACGGGAGCTGACGTCGCCATAAATGCCGTCACAACAAAGAGCTGTGAAGTTGTCCTCTCCTCCTATGGATAGATGCACATAATGAATACAGGATTAATTTTTTTTTTTGTACCAAAATGATTACGAGACGCTGCCAAATTGGAAATGAAATGAAAGTGGGCTAAAGTGGCAGTGAAAACAGGCTTTGATCGGAAACATCTTGAAAATAAGTGATGAAGTTTGCTCAAACACGAGCCACTCCAAACACAACTTCTGGTGAGCACAACTTTTACTTTTATGACAGTGTTTGCTAATGTGTGCATCTGTGTTTAACTCCTAAACATGTTTCTCTTCCGTCTCTGGAAGCTTTGCACAGTTCCCACTGCCTCAGACTGCAGAAAAAACAAAATCTGGCCAAGTTAAGATGACTTGAATTAAGAAAGTTTTACCATGATTTGAGTAAATTTCATTTGACAAGTAAAATGATCTGCAGTGCAATAAGACTTTTTGTACTTAAAATATGAAAACTGGTAGATAATTTTACTTGTCAAGTTGAACGTACTCAAATAAATTAAAATATTCTTAGTTTAAGTCATTTTAACTTACCTAGATATTGTTTTTTTTCAGTGCAAAAGGGTCATTTCCATCCTGAAAGACTCATCACAAACTGTTCAAACTGCTGCCGTTAGGGGGGAAATACAGGTCCATAAAAACAGGACAAACAAACAACAAAACAGTTTTTACCCAACACTAAATGGTGCTACCAAAGCATAGTTCTTATGTTTTAGTGTGTGAGGTTGTACACGCTTTTTAAATGTCCATAGTGACTCTTTTTATCT
Organism: Odontamblyopus lacepedii; assembly: GCA_034769755.1. Lineage (NCBI taxonomy): Eukaryota > Metazoa > Chordata > Actinopteri > Gobiiformes > Gobiidae > Odontamblyopus > Odontamblyopus lacepedii. The sequence goes on along the minus strand of CM068354.1, from coordinate 31,711,099 downwards.
ATTGTTTATTGCCTCCTTTGCTGTGAACGTGGACCGTACTTAATTTAGTCATGTCTGTTACATGACAAATACAGATATTTTATACATCCCATCACTAGTGACACATGTAGAACACCCCCAGCATGATGTCACTGCAAAGTAAACCCATAAGGTGCTATAAATACCCTTCAAATACTCTCATTTTGGCCACTGTAGCCAATAGTGATCTACATAACTAAGAATGTGCTGTATCACTTTACCTGATGCATCGCTGGAAAATAGTCGCCATATTTGATTGAGATGAACGAGAGGCGACTTCTTCTTTGAGTATCTTTAGGTTTTCCTTGCAGGGACAGGAGAAAGGATGGAAACAGGTGTGTGCCAGGTCTGCGGACTGTCCCCACCCCAGACCCAAACATCCCAAAGCTCCCAAACACTTAACACATGGAAAAGCAGGGTCAGCTCGTCTATGGTGTCAAAAACAGACACGTGCCGAAGGATTTGTGCAGAAAATATAAGGTGCAACGTGAGAGAATGTGACAGTATTCAATAGTTTACAGTAAAATGTAATCCTATATTATGCATTTATTAACACAAAATGGATTAGGTGGCCAGGTGATGGGTATTTAATTCTAATATTGCAAGGTTACATTAAAAACTTAAATCAAATGAAACAGAAAACACACACTAAAGTTATTTTAGAGGCGCAAATGCAAGGAACAGCAAAATAAAAGTGAAAAATTGCATAGCACACTCAGATGGCCGATGTCCAAAAGCTTTTTTTAATGTTTAAATAACGTTTCAGCAAAAAAATCCTTCGTCAGATCATTTTTTCTTGCTTTGGACCAGAGTACAGATATACAAGATGTTTAAGTGGATCATTATTTGAACACAGTAGCTAATAAAACTAAGCAAACACAGCAATATTTAGACATTGAGAACACACCCTCATTAGTGGTGCAAAACAATGAGACAATTTTTCTGTTGCTGATAAAACATTCTAGAGAACCCACGTCACCTGCATGATTCAGTGGAAATGAAAACGTGAAGAATCACACGTAGGAAGATTCTCCATCAAGACAGGCCTACGTATGTTTAATGCCATATTGTGTGATATTTTAGAGGCTAAGGAACAATATTTCTTTAACAACAGAAGTAAAAAGAGTAGAAAAGAGTAAAAAGGATCAAAAAAAGTTTAAAAAAAATATATAAGTTGGATGCCCTTCCTCATACAAACCCTCAAGCAAAATATTAAGTCTTGGGACAGTGACTACACTGCCAAAAAGGCCTATCAAAAAATAAGAAAAAAAATACCAATTCTGAGGTAAAAATGCCTATTTTAAGTGAAATTATCTGCCAGTGCAGTAAGAAATTTTCACTTACCAAGTTTTCTTAAAACAAGACGAAATACGAATCTTGTTCTAAGCAGAAAACACTGGTTTCAAGTATTTATGGCAAGATTTTTCACCTCATTGGTTTGAGAAGGAAGTTAAAGAGGCTTAACCTGGACTGATTTAATATAAAAAGTGCTTAGAATAAGTTGTAATATCTGGATAAGATAAATCAGGATGGAATATCTTTAAACAAGTAAAAAAATCTCATCTTATTAAGTAAAAAATCTTAAAATTGGTCTTTTAAGATGAATCTGCTTAATTCAAGTCAGTTAAACTGTGCTAGAAAATCCTTTTTCATAGTGTGTGTGTCCCTACCAAAGCTACGTCCTTGGACAAAAACTTCTTGTGGGTCAGTTCTCTGGTATTATTATAATACAAGATTTAAATACAATTAAATACAATCAATCAACATACTGTTCCACTTTAACTGTGGGCTTTTAACTGTGTGTTTTAATTGTATTTAACTTATTTATGTTGTTGTAAGGCGACTTCGAGTGTCCAGAAAGGTGCCTAATAAATAAAAATTCTTCTTCTTTTTAGATACTGTGAAATTAGCATTGAAAATCTCCATCACCACTGCCGTTATTATTACTTGTGTGTTCGGGCGAAGTCTGTATCATTTCGCCTATTAAATCTATACATAAACTGCGCACTGAGGTAGTTATAGACATAGGTTCTGTCAGTGGACTGTGTTACAGGCCTGTTTGTGCTATTGTTATCCCCGGCGTGTGCCCTCTGCTGTCGCTCAGGTTTATGTTTGACTCGACAGTTGTAAATCTCAAAGTCCAGAACAACCAAATACATGTGTAGAAGCATGTAGCCACGTTATAGCTGTACTCATGCTGTACTAAGGGTCGTTTCCTGCACGGGCAGAGCAAATGTTCAATTAAATTATGGAAAGAATTACTTATGATACTTCCTTTCACTGACAAAACTCAAATTCTTCGACATTATTTCTGAATTATCTAGGGTTATCTCAATGTTCGCTGGGTGACTTTTCTAATCGAAGGTCTGCTGCCTGCATGGAGATGTTACTTCTAGCCCCAAAATGTCCCACATTATGGCATTAAACGCATCGATGTGCGATGGAAAAAGCAGGTTTCTCCATGGAGTGAAGGCGTAAAGTGAAATTTTCTGAACTCTCACGCCTCAAATGAAGGACAGAACAAGACGATTCAGACATGCATGAATCAAGTAAGGATTAAACTACACATTTTACAATAGTTAGAGCATAATTTAAGATTTTACTTTTTAAAAAATCCCAGTTTGGACATTTTTTAGGTTTCAAATTTGACTTCCTGGTTGGAAAACATAACATCACACCAGGGAATTCCATAAATGTTATCTAATAAGCATATTGTACTGGTCCAAAACTAAATTATTATGTGACAAATAAAATACAAGTAAACCTTCACCTTCAACCTTCAAGTAACACCTTCATTCAGAAAAAAACGTGCTTTGTAAATATAAAATGAACCAAACTTTGGGACAGAATTGTACTTAGTGTGATGTCCTCAATCAACTCTCCAAAATATAATTCTCTACTTCCTGTAATTTTCAACATGTTTTTCAACTTTTGTTCGCAAATTGCTTCTTGATTTGTGCAGAACAAGAGTCTCCAGCCTTTTTCCTTCTGTGAGCTTCTTTCTGGAAAACAAAAATGAACGAACGAAGAGCTACTAGTTTTAGGCGGTTGCCAGAAAAAAAAGCCTCAGACGGGCTCCAGTTAAAGGCCTATAAAACATAACCCATTGTCCAGTTATCGGTTCACAAAGTTAGGCATCAAAATAATACATTTACAGTGGAAATAGGCAGGTAATCAATCACATTTTACTTATTCAGTGCAATAAATTAAAATAACCCTTGCTGAACTACAAGGAAGGGGATGGAGAGCTACTGGTAACTCCCGGAGCCACAGGTTGGAGACCCCTGGTGTAAAACTATAATTTATATTTACAAAAGGTAATATCGCACCAAATTAAACCAAAATGAGTGACTCCCCAGTAGCAGTTTGCATTAGAATTCTCACTGACGCTATAATCAAAATACAACTTTGAGTAAACTCCTAATAGTCACTTTTACATAACGCGTCCTCTTTAAACAAACAGAGACGGCGCACCCATTAGGTAAAAGTGGGCAGCTGCCTGGGGCCCCCAAACCTGGAGGGGCCCCCGACCAATTGCCCTCAGTGCCACCAATGTCCGAGGCCTCAGAGCAGTTTGATTTTCTCTCAATATGACATTAAATGAGCGTAGTTTACTTTAAAACCATAATCATACGAAAAATAATAATCAAATGTAACAGATGTAAACAAAAATTGTACTAGCAAAAAAATATAGTAGGTTTTGCACTCCTCAAAATGATAACAATAGCAAAGCTCCTTCTTCACCATTTATTTTAGTGCAGTTTTTGAATACAGAAGACGAAGAAGAATGAATAATGAAGAATAAATGAAGACTGATCGAAGAACCGGCGATAACGCTATACGTCCCCCATGTAGCACGAGTCTGCTCGCTACCACTACCAACAGGTGTAGATTTTGACTTAAGCCCTATTCGCACGGGATTAGTTTTTGTTTTTAGTTTTTTTTGTAATAATTGCTGAGAATGTCTGAGTCTTAATCCCGTGCGAATGTGTCATGTCTGTAATTTGTAAAGTAAAAATTCCATCGCAAATGACCTACTATATTTCACCAAACACAGACGTCCGGTAATAATACTCGTCCCGTGTGAATCTGCATCTCAGTGTTTGTTGTTGTAATTGCGTCTTTTCTGTCTCTTCCTTTTATTTCCGCGGTCTTTTCTCTATATATTGCGTGCATTTTATATCTTTTTGCTTGCATTTTATATCTATTTTTGTCTTGAGTAATGGAGGCTGCAGTAGAAATTTTGATTTGCAGTTTTGAGCTTTTTAGGGGCAAATTATAACACAGCCTCATAGCCGCTGCATGGAAACTGATCCGCAAAAAGGGCAAGAGATCCAAGAGGAGAGACAATTCTCACAGGATGTTGACCTGGATGACAGGTGTAGCAGCATTCGGTCAGGAACCTTTTTTTATTTTATTTTTTTAGCAAACTTTATAAATTTACTTACTTAGCAGCGCGAAACATATAGAAACGGATGTGATGTTACGACATATCCGGTCGTAATTTCAGTAAAATAGAGTAATTTACGGACTTTGCTTATCCCGTGCGAATGCGCTGCCAGTAACACAGAGGTGGGGCGGGAATTTGCAAATGAGCAGACGTCCCCCAGGTTATACTTCTATATCCCCTGTGAATAGGGCTTTAGGCTATCTTACCTTAAATATCTGTAGTGGCGGTGATGTACTTAACTATCTCCTGGTCGTGGGGCGCTAATATTTACATTAAAACAGTGAATCAGACACTAATGAATCAATCAATAAATAAATATTGTTATATACAGTGAACCAATACAAATAATAAAAGTGCTATACAATAAAATACAGCGCTAAAATAACGTGCGGGCAACAGAGGCTCCCTAACTAATAAGACCTAATAAGTTTCCAGTCTATCCATCCATCCATCCATCCATCCATCCATCTTCTCCCGCTTAATCCGGCTAGGTCGCGGGGGCAGCTTGCTGCCCAATACTCATAGCACCTGACCCCCCCTATGAACCCCTCTGCAGGTGGTGAGCCCACAGGAGGGTGGACAACATGGTCCTTGATGTTAGTTCAGTTTCCAGTCTACCATAATTCAAATAAATAAAGATGTGCATGTCTCAGGAACAGTGGGGAAAAACAGACAATACATTAAAAACGAATCAAAACAGTGGATTATAGTGAGGGCCCCAAACTCCAGCTCAATTAGGGCCTCCAAATCGCTAACTCCGCCACTGTGAACAAGTGGTCTAAGAATAAAGCTTGGTCCTGCGGTCTCGTATCTGGAGCGACACCTTCCACTGGAGAGTCGCAGTGAGCCACGGGCCCCTGTTCCCGGAGCAGGGCCCCCGCGCGGTGCCAATGTGTTGACTGTTCATTACGGTTCTCGTCCTTGGCTCCGATGGCCCACATTTCTATAATTAGCCCGTTTCTTATCGTACGGTGAGGCTCCTATCACAAGGGCAGGAAGGGAGCGAGGGCCACTTGAAAGAGAAGAGAGAGCCGCTCCGAAGTCCTTCAGAGGAGCTATGGTTTAATATAAAGTAGCAGCTGCGTAAACTCATGAAAGGGCCTATTGTGACATAATGAATCAGACGGATCTTCAAAGCCGGTTCTGCAAAGATATGAGGCCAATAAAATAATATAGCAAATGTAAAAGTGATAAAAAGTGGGATGAAAGTGCAGACAAAGCGTCTTTTAACTCGTTCCGACGATAATTATGATACCAAATTATTGCCGTAGTAAAAGCTAAGCAGAAATCTATCGTCTCAGTGTTATTACTTTTCCTGGAATGCCTCATAACACATCATTATATTTATCTCTCTTGCATTTAGATTTCCACATTTCCACAGGTTCACCAGAAAAATATCCAACATTTCCACTGAGTTAGTTCAAGGTTCCAGAAATAACCAGAGGTAGATTCGTTGAGCAGCCAGTCCTGAATCCAGAAGTGTCTGGAGTCGGACCACAGGACGTGAAAAAACTCTTTCCTAACTTGAAACAGTCTGACCGCAGCTGCTAATATGTAGCACGTGTCACTAAATGCTGAAAATTCTTGTATCATTCAGAACAAAATATATCCTCCTGGGACCCGAAGACAAAAAGTGTATTGCAATATGTATTTTTTGGTGATTTTCTATCTGTTTTGAGGTAAATTGACACTTTAGGATTTAGATTTTGTTCATTTTATTTTTATTTATAATTTTAACATGTCCTCTGTAATGGCCACTGGGGACATTTTGGTGTTAAATCCACATGAACAGTGCAAAAAACAAAATCTATTCAAGCTAAAATGACTTGGATTAAGAAAGTTTTATCATGATTTGAGTAAATTCAACTTGACAAGCAAAATTATCTGCCTCTGGAATAAGTGTTTTTCCTTAATTCAAGCAACATTTGATTTTGTTTCTTATTTTAAGTGCAAAAAGTTGCTGTCTTTCTTATTTTAAGTGTATTTTCATATTTAAATTACCAAAAAATCTTATTGCACTGGCAGATCATTTTACTTGTCAAGTAAAATTTACTCAAATCATGGTAAAACTTTCATTTAGTCATTTTAGCTTGACAAGATTTTGTTTTTTGCACTGTTCATGTGGATTTAACACCAAAATGTCCCCAGTGGCCATTTTAACTTACCTAGATATTGTTTTTTTCCAGCCCAAACAAATAAACAGGACCATAAAAACACTCATATCGATCACAGGCTTCTGAAAATGAATAGTTTTTTTTTTTATATATATAAAAGTCTTTCTAATGTGTCATGATATTATGCAGTATATTTCAGTAATCAGTACTTTTGGGGCAGTACTGGGATGCAAAGTACTTCAAATATCTAGTAGCCCAGGTGAGATTAGGGCCAATCTGAGCCTGTGAAGTTAACAACTGAACAAAAACAGCTTTTCTGATGACCAACATCTCTGAGAAGCTTCAAAAAGTTTTTAGACTCCCTTTTAATGTCTTAATTTTTTAAAATCATTGTGCAGCCACGAACCAACTCCTATTGAGTAAATTTTTTATCCTGGACAAGATAATCTCCTATAATCTCCAGTCCCGTTTAGGCAGAGGAACCAAGTCTATCTCAAAACACTGAAGAGTCTATCTCAAAACACTTAGACGGGTTAATTCAGAGTCGACTTTAAACGACACAAATGAATGGGCCGTGTCTCAGGAGGATACAACGTCTTTTACCTCAGATAAATAAGAGTTTGATGTTTTGATTGTTGATTCAGCAGAAAATCAGCTCCGTTTCTCAATTCCCTGCGTTATTTTTCCCCTTTTTGACATAAACTGACATGTTTTTAGCCGAAGAGAGCATGAGTCTCTCTGATCCACCTGGTTAATCCACCTGTCAGTCAAGTCACTCCCCTCAACTTACTGTTCCAGATCTACTCGTCTTTGTCAAGTTTTGTCAAAGTGTGTACTGCAGATTAGCCTGGAATCAGAATGGTATTAAATGGATCTAACATACATTATTTAATTACAGGTACAGACTAATTTCCTCTACTTATTTTACTGCAATTTGGTTACTGTTTTTTTGTTAGATTCCTGGCAAAGCAATACCACGGACAGTACCACAGAGACAAGCAGGTAGGGGACCCTGAAGCAGAAAAATTACACAGTGCACCCTTAAAGTAACTGACAGGTTATTTCTTACCCAGATATTAAACTTTTCGGTATAACATTTTATACAGATGCTCCACTTTCCCCCAGGATAAACTGTGAGCATGATGAATGACACTGAACGGAAAACTGGACTTCTGTGATGGAGTAAATCAGTGTCTGTGTCAGTCCGGGACGTCCCAGATGAGGACAGATGCTCCTGGGGCTGTCACCGGCTACGTCCTGGAGGCTGTCTGTCACTGTCTGTTTCCTGGAGCCGGCTCCACTTTATTTTTCCATCCATGTCTCCGGCTTTGAGGAGGACGACGGCGTGTGATGACAGTTGACGCTCGTAAGAATATTTGAACTGGTGACAAGAGAAAAGAGAGCTAATATTTCATAAGGTGCTTTAAGTCTTAAACATTTGGTGGAAAATACAAGATTCTTATAAAACGTAGGAGGTAAAGAGCTCCCAACAGTGAAACCATTGACAACAACTACACTAAACTACTTCTTTATGGCTAGTCTGGAATAGTTTTAGGAAATTTTACAACATTTTTCCCTTTTGATCCAGGACCAATCAGGTCAAGGCCACTCACAGTAAGAATGTACAGAGCTTAACAAATGTATTATTCCACCTGTCATGAAAACAAGAAAACATAAATCACTTCATAGTAGATCAAAAACTTGTTTCAAATTAACAGTTTCATTGTTAATCATTAAGAAAATGACCAATTGGAATAACAAAATAGTCCTTGTTGACAAATAATAACCAAAAATATTAATATTTTGTGCGAGCACCATTGCTTGTATGACCCGCATTGTTTTTATATCGTTTTGGAAAATCTCTTTTGTTATTGAGTTGCAAATAGTTTCTTGCTGTTCCCAGAGACTCTTTGGATGCGACTTTGGAGTCATTTTTGGAAAACAATAAACTTAATTGTTTAACAAAATTTATGGATAGCAACAGTAGTTATTTTCGCATTAGAGATATAGTTTTGATAAAGAGATTTTGCACTAGTGGATTAACCATTATAGAAACATAAAAATATATTTTGATAAATTACGTATGGCAACAGTGGCAAACACCTTCTACCTACTACTATTGTTTAATAAATTTGTTAAGCTCTGTGTGTCTTTCTATTAGGACTGTCAATGTTAACGCGTTAACGCATGCGGTTAATCACAAAAAAATATTGAACTAATGTTTTTTTAATGCATATAAACGCAATTTATTCTGAACGCACATGCTCCTCTATGGAAAGCGCGGATGTGACCTGAAAGGCGGCGCAGGTTATTAGGTCAGTGATCAGTTCTGTCCATACGCGGATGTGAAGAAAAGACTGTGACTGGTGCTCAGCGGCAAATTTCTCTGCAAAAAACTGCCCGATGGGACTTTAGATAAAACTAAGGTAGTTTGCAGATATCGCAGTGATGAACTCTCTTTCCACAGAAGCACAACAAGTTTAAAATACCATCTTAAAGCAAAACACTTTTGATTCAACGGCAGCAACAACGTGACTTGTACCAACAACAAGCCGAGCACGACAAACAACACTGGAGAAGCGCACCCGCAGCAAAACTACCAGTGATAGAAAAATGTTAATAATATATAATAATAATATAAGTTTTTGATAATAAATTGCATTTTTGTCAAAATATTTTGTTCTTTTTTTTCAAGAATAATTAACTGATATTAATCATGACTAATCAAAATTTTAAAGTGTGTTTAATCTGATTTAAAAAAAATCATTTCACAGCTTTCTATACATATATTACGCCATTTTTCTGAAGACATACCTGGAGTTTAGCTTTGTTTCATTCACAGACAACACACTCACACAAACCCTCCGCTCCACCTTGTGATGTCATGATACTGTCCCACGTTATCTGTGGCTTTTAACTGTATGTTTTAATTGTACTTAATTTGTTTATTTTGTTGTAAGGCGACCTTGGGTGTCCAGAAAGGCGCCTACCATATTTTTCGGACTAAAAAAAAAAAAAAAAACATATATAAGTCGCATCAGACTATAAGTTGCACTTTTTGAGGGAAATTCATTTTATAAAATCAGAGACCAAGAACCAACATGTCATCCTGAAAGGAAAGTTATAGTAATAAAATGTTCAGGTCCACTCAAATGAAGCTCCTGATGCTCACGGTTACAGGAGCGAATCTGGAGCTAAGAAGATTTTTTGGACGCACAAAATAGCAAAAAATAAATAAAAATCAGGACCATGTAGAGCGGGTTCATATGAACATTTTAAGACCCAAATGACGAGGCCACAGCAGCAGGTACAGAGAGAGAAGTGATAAGATCCTAAGCGCTTTAGCTCTGTCCATTCACAGATTTGGTCTATGGACTGTCAGTGTGAACAATTTAATATATGTCGCACCTGAGTATAAGGACCACCCAAACCCTGAAAAAAAGTGCAACTTATTATCCGAAAAATATAAATAAAATGTATTATGTAGTAATACAGCAGGGGCTCCACTGTGTTTGTAAAAACCTTACACCTTCCCTGGAATCATTTGAATAATTTGAAGTGTAAATTTGTATTAAACTAAACGTAAAAGCTAGCTGTTAACTTGAAAGCTACCACTTCATGACATCACAAGTTGGAACAGGGCATTTTGAGCTTGCGACATGAACACAGACTAATAACATGTGTGAATGAAACTAAACTCAATAAGAATAGATAGAGTTATAAGCTGGATAGATAAGTTTATTGCAGTGAAGGATTCCAGTGAAAACATTGCAGACGAGCGTTACGTAGACGGGAAAAGTTACGTAATGCGTCTTTAAATGATCACGGAGACCAGTAACATCTGTATAATCCATCAGTCATTGTCAATCACAGGGCAGCTTTGTCTATGTTTGACTAGACTATTTTTTTTTTTGCATTTGGAACATACTTTTTGGGGTTTTTCTGTTCATAATCTGGTTTTAAACGTGGACTTGTCCATGTGCCGCTGTGCTGTGTGCGAGAGGAATGCAGCCGAGCGGAGGAGGCCCATCTGGATTGAAGATCGGACCTGGAGATGATCTACAACCTGCTGGAATCCAAGACACATGCATGCAACGCAACTATGCACCAAACACATAAACAGCTTTCACATGGACAGAGGATATGAAGCAACCCCGAGTACTTTCACACTTACATCACCTTCTCTGACCCCGGCCAATCGAAAACACAGCCCTTTATTTGTCCAAGTACGTGTTTGTCGATGCAATTGAAAGCTCCACGGATTAGCTTTAGGCAGATAACAGACGATAAAATGGAAATGTTGTGGTGGTGATTTGAATAACTATAAACAGGACAAAGTTAGGGCCTAATAAAATAAAATGCTGTAAGACGTTTTAAGTTGTTGCTAGTTAACTTCAAAAATAGAAGGAAGAACAAAAAGGAAAGAATGAAAAAAGACGGATTAGTTAATGTAAAAAACCTGTTCTGAGGGTCAAAAACAGGCCGCGATATCTAATCCTGGATGATGTCTTTTACACAGAGGAAAAATACAATATCTAGGTAAGTTAGAATGACTTAAATTAAGGACATTTTACTTTATTTGAGTGGATTCAACTTGACAAGTAAAATGATCTGCCAGTGGAATCAGTGTTTTTTCTTAATTCAAGCAACTTTCGAGTGCAAAAAGTTGTTGTAGCAAGATGTATTTTCATATTTTAAGTACAAAAAATCTTATTCCACTGACAGTGAAATTTACTCAGATCACAGTAAAACTTTCTTAATTCACATCATCTTAAATGTTTTTTTTTTCTTAATTCAAGCAACATTCGATTTTATTTCTTATTTTAAGTGCAAAAAGTTGTTTTTCTTATTTTAACTGTAGCAAGATGTATTTTTCATCTTTTAAGTATAAAAAGTCATATTCCACTTGCAGATCATTTTACTTGTCAAGTGTCAAATCATGGTAAATCATCTTACCTTGACTAGATTTAGTGGGAAATATAAAATTAGGAATAAATAAAGAATTGTGAATCTCTGCGATGTCATTTTGGAGGATCTAGTCAAAGCTAAAATTTACCTTTTGCAATGGGACCTGCACTTTTCTCTTAAAAGTCCTATATTACTATATATGACTTTTGTTTTAAGCTATGTTATAATGTTATTATCGACTCAAAAACATACCTGAAGTTGTGTTTTGTTTCATTCTCACAAGCCTTTATCATTATTAGTCTGTTTACATCTTCAAAGCTCAAAACGCTCTATTCCACCTTGTGAGTTTTCACGCTAACAGCTGCCTTTTTGCTTTTTTTCAGTAGAGATGGGCAATTCCTCGTCTGAAATCACAAACGCAACTGCAGGTATGTTTGCGATGAGGAAATAACGTTAGAAAATAGCGTAAAACGGGCCCTAAATTCAGTGTTATCTACCAGTCCCACACGTAGACAGGAGGAATGGACTGGATTGCCCCCACTGACCCCTTTAAGGTCAGAGGTCAGAGGTTGTACAAGCAGTGACACATGTTGAGATGAGCTCATCGGACTCACGCCGTTTGTCTGGACACGAGGAGAAAGCCTGGTAAAAGTATAGGTCTGGAATGGATCCTCTGAAGGGACACAGCGTGAAGTCTGACCTGAGTAAGGCCACGTGCAGACTGCAGGGCTTAATGCTCAATTTGGATTTTTTGTGTGAAATCCGATTTTTTTGCGGTTGTTCACATTTCCAGTTAAATGTGACTTGTTTGTGATCTCCAGTGTGAACTTTAAATGGCCCAAAAGTGTCCTGCAGGCGCATTGGAGGACACAACAACGTCACAGCAGCGAGCTCAGTGTTTACAGAAGTTGCCTAAACATGGACGCTGCATTGAGCTCCTGGAGATTTCAAAGGTGCTGCCGTACCTCTCACGGGAGGAAACACATCTTCGGCCTATTTCAGTGAGCAAACGCATCAACGTTGGGTTGTATTGGCTCACAACAGATCTTTGTTACAGCACAATAGCCAAACTCTCACTTTTTGATGACGTGTAGGTTGGATGTAGGTGTGACCTCGCCGTTCAGACTGAAGTCGCATGTCTAAAGATCAAATATGTATCGTCCTGCACGGGTCTGATTTTGACAAACCGCACCCGCTCATACCCGTCATATCTCAATCCACAATCCGACCCATTTTCCGACAGAAATTAAATTAAATTCCACACTCAATCGACCCGCTATAAACACATACCAACACCCGAACCGCACCAGAATGAAAATCAGCCTGAGAGTCAAAAAAGAGCCTCAACTTTGTTCTCCCCACTCTCTAATTTTTTTTGCAGCTCCTCGGGAGTCATGTTGAACTGCAGGACGCCGCATGCGTGGTTAGAAAATTAAAGTGGCAGAGATTTCGGGGAATGCGCACGTGCAAAAACATGTGGATTTTACATTCAATCATCTTGTAACAACAATGGCATTTTTGCATTTCACTAAAATACAGCCCCGTGTTTTGTTCGCACATGATGTTTTGTAAACCGTAGATTAGACTCGCGCTCTCCTGCCTCCGACCCGAACCCACATCCGACGCAGCACAACATTTTTCACCAGTTTCATTCAAATTTGTGGCGTATCTGCAGGGACCTGAACCCATGCAGGACTCTGATGTTTCGGTTTTAGGAGCACATATCCAAGTAGCCTGGGTCGCATTTGAAAAAATCAGATCTGTGTCGTTCAGATTGTCATTAAAAGTTCAGATACAGGTCGCAAAGGGGCGAAAAATCAGATTTGGGTCACTTCGGGCTGCAGTCTGAACGTAGCCTTAGCACAGTCTAGACCCGTCTCTGCCAGAACGTATCTTCTGGAAGGACAGTCTGGGTTGAATAGGTCTGCTCCCCCCTCTGAGAATGGATCCGTCGGACGCCCACAGGGGACTGGCCTGAATTAGACCGCTCCAACAGTTTGAGGTTTGATGAATGAAGTGGTGAAGGGAGTCTGAAGAGGCAGTTATAGATACTTAGACGTGTATACGCTTTACCATGTTCTAAAGATCAACACCCTACTCCACGAATGTCATCTGCTATCGTAAGCACTTTAATATATGGAGTTTGCCAGTTGTGTGTGGAGTTTAATTTACGTTTTGGAAGATCTGTGGATAGTTTTGCGTGTTCTCTGTCAGAGGAAATAAACAAAAGTGAAATGATTTGTTCACAGTTGCTTCGTTACTCAACACCAAAGAATAATAATGATAAGATTCCAATCGCCAATGAAACTGTGAACGTGACCTGTCAGGCAAGAACTGAAGCAGCTGTTATCTGGTTGGAGAAGTGGACTAAAGGAGTGTGATGCCACCCATAGCGTTCAGCTCCAGTCAAATGAAGCTCACAGAGGCCAGCAGTTATGGGAATAAATTTGGAGTCAGTTCCACACTGGAAAAAACAATATCTAGGTAAGTTAAAATGGCTTAAATTAAGAATATTTAACTTTATTTGAGCAGATTCAACTTGACAAGTAAAATTATCTGCAGTGGAATACGTGTTTTTTTTCTTAATTCAAAGAACATTCAATTTGGTTTCTTATTTTAAGTGCGAAAGGTTGTTGTTTTCCTTATTTTAAGTGTAGCAAGATGTGTTTTCATATTTTAAGTACAAAAATCTAGTACTTGTCAAGTGAAATTTACTCAAATCATGGTTAAAAAAAAGTCATTTTAGCTTGACTAGATTTAGTTTTTTGCGGTGCATATTAGGAACAGGACTTGATTTATGGACAAAATCGCAAAATGAAAATACCAGGATCATGTAGAGTGGGTTAATACAAATATTTTAAGACCAAAATGATGAGCCTGACAGCAGCAGTTACAGAGAGAAGGACGATGATTTTTCAATACAAACTGAACTGGAGCCAGAGTCAAGGAGCTACGTCCATTTATAGCCACAGTCTATGGGGTGAAGGGCGACGGCTTTTACCTTTTGCACCACTGTCCATTGCACAGAGTGTCCCAACAAATTTGATTTCACAGGTCAATAATTTGGGGAATTCTTGTTGAAATAACCTCAAATTTTCACAGAATGTACAGAAACAGATCAGGATTTTATTTTTAATGTTTGATTTTTGTTCTGTTTTCAGGTTGTGCCGTTCACTCCCAAAGAGAAGTCATGTTTTTGTGTCTTGGAATCTGCTCGCACACAGTCGCCCAAGACTGTGCAGCGTTCAGTGCAAAACAGGAAAAACTTCACCAACTGGAAAACAAATTTGGCACCAAAAAGGTAAAGAGGATGTTTTTGTGCTGTATTTTAGTTTTTGTCCTTTGTGTTATTATCATTATTATTATTATGATTATTATTATTTTGACAATGTGGTTTAACCTTTGGGTGTAATATGTTTTTTTAATTTTTTTTATTTTTTTGTGTTTCTTGATTAATTAAAAAAAAAAAATGTAAAGAGCAAGGATGTTTATGCAGGACAAAAGGATCTAATAGACCAACATCAACATCACCACTGAGCTACACTTAGTAGTTTTCAAGATAATTGCTTTTAAAATGAAATTATGTCTAATGTATTTTCTTAATTCATGGATTGGATTCGTAAACATCAGAATTATGGGGAAATGGGGCCGTTGCCGTAGTGATTAACAATTTAAAAGAAGTTCTTTAAAATGTTGCAGACAATAGGAAGCTGAAATCCATGAAAACATATAATACTTGTTCCGCTCCTATGTCGTCGTCACGCTGGAGGTGTTCAGCATTTATCTCTATTGGGGGAATGTTCAGCAGTTACCATGGTGACACAACGCACACAAGAGCAAAAACTACCCAAAATGTCTGAAGATAATATGAGTAATGCTTCTGGTAACACGTGGATGTAACTTATTGTTTTACAGTTTTGCCCTGAAGTAAATATTTGTTGTCATACTGAAAGTTTAACCGTTAAATGTCCCGATAGTTTGTGATCTTTCGGTTCCTCTCTTGATTTTACTGTCGTCTCTAATCAACATTCGTTTATGTTGAGGCGTGTAAGATTATGGACCACATGTGAAACGGTTTCAGGACTAAATGAATGTCTTGGGTATGACTAAGTATAGGATTGGATTTTAACACTTTAGCCACAGTTTTTAAATTGGTCTCATCTATGTATACTTTTATTTTTTAATTTATTGTAGAGAACCAGTCAAAAGTTCGGACGCACCTTCTCATTCAGTGTTCGTTTTCTTTATGTTTAGTCCTTTCCACATTTCAAATACACATGGAACAAAACACACCACTGCAAAATGATCAGTTTCCCTGATTTTACTACTTATAGGTTTGTGTTTGTGTAAAATGAACATTTTTGTTTCATTCTCTAAACTACTGACAACATTTCTCCCAAATTCCAAATAAAAATATTGTCATTTAGAGCATTTATTGGCAGAAAATGACAAATGGGCAAAATAACAAAAAAGATCAAATGTTTTCAGACCTCAAATAATGCAAAGAAAGAGATTTCAGAAAAAAAAAAGCAGCGTTCTCTTATTTTTTTTCCAGAGCTGCATATATGAAGCCAGATATATGGAGATACGTCACAAAGAAGTTCCATTTTAATAACTAAATTTTTATATATTTTAGATTCAAACTCCAGTAGCCACCCCTTGTTTTGTTAACAGCTCTGCAAATTCTCTAAAATAAGTAAGTAAGCGTATATTATTTCACAGACATATGTCACAAAGACGCTTTACAGAGCATTATTTACAAAGCATTTAAAAAAAAAAAGTTTTGTCAGGGTCAAAAAAGTCCAAACCAGGGCTCAAAGCAACGGGTAAAGGTTATTTTAATTTATTTTATTTTATTATTACTATTTTCTTTAACAGATTTTGAGCTATTTTGAGTGTATTTTTTGTTTACTACACTCACATGAAAATCTTTTGCGTCCAATCTCTTGACTGATAGTGTCTATATCTTGTTGCATTTATGTTCTTGAATTTGCAGCTCTACCAAAACAACACTGAGACAATATCAGACAAATAAGACTCTCTTATCTCATCTTTTGCCCTTAAAGGTTATTTGTATCTCAAAATAAAGTTAGCCAAACATTTAACTCTGACTGATCTTTTAGTGAACGCAGTAATAGACCTGGTTGACACAGTATAAGCATTAAAAGGGCAGTGCTGGACCCATTTTTTTCAGTTTGTCAAGTAAAATTTGCTTTTCCTAAATAAAATTATGCAAAATTTAAATTGATTTCTAACCTGGAGGTCATGCTGATGTGCTGGTTGCAGATTAGTATTAAAAAAAGTAATTACGGTGAAGAATTATGAAGCTCGGAGCAAGTTTGGAAAGTGAAGCAAGAGTTTGGAATGGTCCACTACAAAACCGCGTATTTCTGCACGCACAGTGTAGTTTCCCATTGCCTTAAAGCACTCTGCTCCTCATATAGTTCAGAACACTGGTTATAGCTGTGTTGTCCTAAAACTGCAGCGCGGGAATTACCCTGGTCTCTTTTAGGGCTGAGTTCTCATTCTGTGGAGACTTTACCCTGGGCTCGTATGGGCCACAGTCAGACCAGGGCTCATGTCTAAACATACAGCGTGTAATATAAACTATAGGCACGTCTGTCTGTCTGCTCAGCCTCAAGGACTCGACGCTCAGGGCTTTTTATAGCTCCAGGGACTGTTTTCTAAATAGGAAATGGTCAATGAGAGAGGCAGGAGTTGTGCGCTCAGAAAATCGTCTGTAGTTTGTTTTTGTAAACCTGTGCTGAAATGTGTCTTCTGCGTTTGAACCGTCCTTTAAAGACCTGCTGTTTTTCCGTGTATTTGAGCGAAATATGTCTTGTCCCAGTGCAGATATTGTACAAGCAGCTCTTGAGATCAAAATAGTGTGCGTTAACATGGTAGTCGTGGTGAGCTTGACTGTTTTCTGCACGGCTTTACTGTTCAGAACCGCAAAAATGATTCGTTGCTGATGGTCTTTTCTCTTCATACATTGCAAAAAACAAAATCTAGACTTGAATTAAAAAAAAGTTTGACCATGATTTGAGTACATTTCACTTGCCAAGTAAAATTATCTGCCAGTGGAACAAGACTTTTTGTACTTAAAATATGAAAATACATCCTGCTACAATTAAAATAAGGAAAACAACAACTTTTTGCACTTAAAATAAGAAACAAAATCAAATGTTGCTTGAATTAACAAAAAAAAAAAAAAACACAATCCACTGGCAGATAATTTGACTTGTCAAGTTGAATCTACTCAAATAAAGTCAAATGTTCTTAATTTAAGTCATTTTAACTTACGTAGATATTGCTTTTTCCCCCAGTGTAGTGACCATATCAAGCAGCAGATTTTTGTTATGAATTGTTTTTATTTTTGATCATTTGTGCAAAGTTCATAGTCTTAATCACAAATAAATAAAGTACAGTCATGGGTGGAGATGGGAGGAGGTGTAAACAAAGACTTTTCGAGCCTTCAAGCCTTGAATGCAGAAGAATACAGGATTACTCAGGCAAGGCAAGGCAAGTTTATTTGTACAGCACAGTTCGCACACAAAGTAATTCAAAGTGCTTTACAGAATGAGAAATACACTGAAATCACAACACAAACAAATCAAAACATACATAATCATCAACCTTTCAGTCAATAATCACAGTAAATACACTATTAAATCACACTAAATGCACTAAATCCATTGAGCGTTACCTTATATTATTATAGGAAAGACCATTATAACATGGTTGCTTATCAAAGCCAATAATATGTCTGTTTAAAGTTTCTAAATTACACAACATTGACTCTTATGAGCTTTAAGCCATGTTATAATGTTAATTCCTCAAAAATATCTTACCTGGGGTTGTGTTTTGTGTCACTGACATAGAGTCAGTTTGAGTAATGCTTTAGTATTAGTCTGTCTACATCTCCAAAGCTCAAAATGCTCTCTGTATGGAGTTTAAAAACACAGCGGAGCACTTCCTGTATTATCAAATTATGTCATAAAGTGGACCAATGTTTTCTGTTTGAGAGATCTGTGAATAACAACAAAACAAAACAAAACTCCTGGTAAAAATCTTGAACTTGAATTGAACATATTAAAGAAACAATAAGAGGAGGAGGTTGACTGAACAAACTACTACTACTACTACTACTACTACTACTACTACTACTACTACTACTATTACTGGATTTACACTCTCCAGGTTTCCCAGTTTCCAGGACTCAACGGAGAGTTAGATTTCTCCCCCTTCCTTTAAAACCATAAGCTTCCTATTTTACATCTGTATGTCCAAGAAATTCTTTAAGATTATTCTCTAATATATCATACAAATTACACATGTATCTGTAGCACGTTTGTATTTTTACACTATGTATTTTCTGTATTTATGTTTTGGTTGTTGGGAGTTGTACTTGTTATATCTTGTGCGTTGTATAATATCTTATCTTATGTCGCTTATCACTAAAACCTGTTCTGCCTACATGTCCCATCATGCACCTGGGGACTGCGGGCCAGCCCACTTTGGACATGTGACCTACACCTATTAACTTTAAATTTGCACTGTGATGCCATCTCGAGTTTGCCCTGATGAAGGCCGGAGGGCTGAAACTGGATTTTAGTGATTTTAACCGTATTTAGTGATTTTAACCTTATTTTCCAGTATTAAACAACTTTTTTGGTACTTTTTGAGTGCCTCAGTTTTTTCAACTTTGTATCTGAGACTGATCCCTACACCGAAGAGCACCAAAAAGACAATTTTGCACAACCTCTGAAAAAAAAACAATATGAAGTTTGTTTACAGCATTGTTTTCACACCTGCCTAAACCTTTTGCACAGTGCTGTATAAAACACTGCTTATGTGGTGAGAGAAGTGTTTTTTTCCCAACAGCAGGTGCCAAAAAAAAAAAAAAAAAAAAGAATCAATACTTAAATAAAAAATGTAACTGACAAGAAACTTTTTTTTGGAGTTGTTGGTGCAAAAAAACTTAGAAAACACTTACACTGCAAAAAAGGCCTATCAAAAACTAAGAAAAAAATACAAATTTTGAGGTAAAAATGCCCTATTTTAAGTGAAATTCTCTGCCAGTGCAGTAAGAAGTTTTCACTTACCAAGTTTTCTTAAAACAAGACAAAAAAATAAGCAGAAAACACTAGTTTCAAGTATTTATGGCAAGATTTTTCACCTTATTGGTTTGAGAAGGAAGTTAAAGAGGCTTAACCTGGCTTGATTTAATATAAAAAGTGCTTAGACTAAGTTGATATCTCATAAATAAGATATATCAGGATGGAATATCTTGAAACAAATAAAAAAAATCTCATTTTATTAACTAAAAAATCCTTTAATCTTTTGAGATGAATCTGCTCAATTCAAGTCAGCTTAACTATGCTAGAAAATCATTTTTTGCAATGTTGTTGGTGCAAAAAAACTTAGAAAACGTAGCCAAAATGACATGCCGTAAATTAAAATGACTTAAATTAAGAACATTTTACTTTATTTGTGTAGATTCAGCTTCACAAGTAAAATGACGAGATTTTGTTTTTTGCAATGCACTCAAACGTTTTGCAAAACTCCAGGTATGTTTGTGATGAGGAAACATTAGGAAAACAGCGTAATATGGGCTCTTTAAACACGTCGGCTGCAGAAAATGACTGACAGTGTATGAACACCTGAATCGAGCGTGTGTGCGTGCATGCGTTTGGTGTGTTTGTTTTTCCACTGGAGTGTGAAACCTGTGCACAGAGGATGACTCACCTGACCTTCATCACACTCTCTGCGCTCACCCGGGAAACAAACAGATCTGTGCAGCTTTACACGGGTCCAGATGTCGAACCCGGAGCCACGGCGGGGCTCTCCTGTACCGGTCTGAGCTCATCCTGAACTGTTTTCATCGTCTACTTTTGTCTTTTATGACCAAATATGACAATACAATAAACTGAGCTGCACCAATAAAGCTGCAACACTCCAGGATTTTATTACCACAATAATGATGACAGTTTTTTTTAGACAATAAAAGCTTTCATCATACAAAAAGTGCTAAAAGTGGTTTGAGCAACAGGTTTTAGAGGCCCTATATTACGCGAAATGGACTTTTGTGAGCTTTAAATCATGTTATGATGTTGTTACCGCCTCCAAAACATACCCAGAGTTGTGTTTTGTTTCGTTTATTATTAGTCTGTCAGCATGTCTAAAGCTCAAAATGCTCCGTTCCACCTTGTGATGTCATGTAGTGGTAGTTTTTCATGTTTACAGCAAAATTTTACCTTTCGTTCAGGAGTGATTAGCAATTCCAAGGCTGCATGGAGTTTAAACACTGGTAAAAACAATATCTAGGTAAGTTAAAATGACTTAAATTAACAACAGTTTACTTCACTTGAGTCGATTAAACTTGACAAGTAGAATGATCTGTCAGTGGAATAAGTTTTTTTCTTAATTCAAGCAACATTAAATATTGTGTCTTATTTTATTTTAAGATGTATTTTCATATTTTAAGTACAAAAAGTCTTATTCCACTGGCAAATTATTTTACTTGTCAAGTGAAATTTACTCAAATCATGGTAAAACTTCTTAAGTCAAGTCATCTTAACTTGACTAGATTTTTTTTTTTTTTTTTTTTTTTTACAGTGAAACCACTTCCTGTATCACCACATGACATCACAAGGTGAAACAAACTGTTTCTTGTTGGAGAAAAAAAACCCTCAAGTGTGTTAAACATGTGTGAATGAAACAAAATACAGCTCCAGATCTGGTTGTGATCAGGAAACATTATAACAGCACAGAAAAGAGTGTAAAATGGACCTTTTAGTAATTTTTTGCACTAGTTCTGTTATGAAGGCCACTCTATAGATATTTAGAAAAGGTCCAGTGATGACCTACTAGGGATGGTGAAAACTAAACCCACTGAGCCTCGTTAACCGGTTAAAATCGGTTAATCGTTCAGTGTAATCTACTATAAATCTAATTTCTATTTGAAATAACAGCATTTGGACTGGAGCCGCGCTGCCGTCGACTTTCACACGTGACAGCGCTGACGATAAAGGTGTTAGTCAAGTGTTAGAAGCTCATTTGAAACATCGATGTGGCTCATTTCAGGAAATGACCAAAGAGACGCCACTTATAGACTGCGGAGCGCAAGACTGACAGTGCCACATGAAGAATTTATACATGGACACGCACGTAAGGCTCAGGTTAACCCAGCAGTCATGACTTCAGTCCACAATATGCAAAAACATCGTCCAAAACATCCAACGCCTACACAACAAAAGCACTTCTGTGGAAACTCAAACAACTGCTCATAACAGCACTGAAGCGATGTAGAGATAAACAGAAACACAGAGAAAGTATTTGACAGTGCAGAGTTAGCATAGTTAGCACGGTTAGCATAGTTCGCCCGGTTACCACAGTTACACGGTAGGTTGGCTTTTGTCACCTGTAGAAGAGGCTCGAGCGTGTCGCATTTTGAGGTGAAACATTATCGATGACGTGAACATCGAGTCTTGAGCGACAAGACCTCGCGCCACATAAAATGCGCGTTTAGGCTCCTGTCTGTGACCATTTAGGGCGACTCACACTCGGACTGTAGAAACATTTAACGTCGATTGGTTCAACCACTGGTCAAACGGTTACCGGTTAACATCCCTATGGCCTTCTTTAAGTATTGATAACAGTTCATATGTGGGTAGTATCTGTCTAAATTAAATAAATGTACCATATAATTATACGTTGGTTTTCAATAAACAGGTGCTTGGTTCCAGTGAGGATGTTAAACTTCTCTTGATCGTGTTGTAATGGTTCTGGCTGCAGGGCGTAGTCTGTGGACCATCAAAGCTGTAATTATTTAGGGTGATTCCATTGGACCGTGCCAACTATTCCCTATTAAAACTCTTCTGCGAGCACATGAAACTTGCCCCAGCAATTATTCAACTGTATCACTACAACAACAAGATTATTATTTATTATTCACCTTATTGTCCAACTGTTTCACTGGAACAGCGAGGTAACATTTACAAAAGTACAGCTAAGAAGGACAAATGGACAAGAATTTGAGCATTATCGGTGAAGTATGAATAATAAAAATATCTACTTGAGTTTAGAAAGAGCCATACACATTTTATAGTTTACAATTTGACCAAGAAAGTTCATACAAGCTTTGAAAATCCATAAATGTTGAACCTCTTGAGATGTTAAAGGGCCCATATTACGCAGACCTATGTTATTATGGTCACGTTTACATGATGTTTTTATAATTCTGAATCAAATAGTTTGGAATTAAATTATTTTCCTTGGAGTTGACATGGAAATAATAATTCCAAATTGCGGTTTACATGGAAAACACGTTAAATCACCTTTATTTAATTCCGCTCAACGTCTGGGGGTGGGGAAGGGTTCTGATCGGACAGCGACACAAACCTATTTGCGTCTTTGGGAAGAAAACCCACACTTCAGCTGCTCCCGGCTTTTCTGTCATCTCGGTTTGTCGTTACGCCGCCGACACAAACACGATTCAAACTTTTTCCGCAGTTGTTCTGATGATAATGAAGCAGCAGCTGGAGAATTCTCTCCTCACGCTTTACGTCTGTGAGCTGAGGAGGAGAAGGGAAGAGTGTCGGAGAAGGAGGAAGAAGACAAACTGAGTCTGAGGCTGCCACACCTCAGCCCACTCCCACATCCTGCTCACAAATCCAAAGAGACGAGGAGGAAAGTCCCAAGAGACGACTGGAGGAGCCGGATCAGAAGAATTATTTTGAAGAAGAATAAACGTTTACATGATCGTGGAATACATTTATTCAGCATTAAAATTGTAAAAAACCACCCACTTACTTTGGAATTACGTTTATTTGGGACGAATTAAGTGTTTACATGGTCTTTTTTAAAGCGGAATTCATTTTTATTCCGAATTAAATTATTTTTATTCTGAATTAAAGCTCTCATGTAAATGTGGCAAATGTTTCTTCATCATAAACAAACCTGGAGTTGTGTTTTGTTTCATTCACACATTTAAACAACAAAAATCCTGCATATTTAAACTGATTTCTTCTTCAAAAAACTCGGTTCCACTTTGTGATGTCATGTGGTAATATAGAAATCGCTCCACTGTGTTTTTAAACTCCACACACCTTCACTAGAATAATTTGGATAATTTCAGCCCTGGAATTGCCCATCTCCACTGAACTAAAAATAAAACGTAGCTGTTAACTTGCAAAACTACCACTTCATGACATCACAAGGTGGAACAGAGCATTTTGAGCTTAACGGGGTAATAATAAAATTTCCTCAAACACAACTCCAGGTCCGGGTATGTTTATGAGGAGGTAACAGCATTACACGGCTTAACGCTCACCGGAGTTTATTTTTGTAGGCATAATCACGCCACTATTTAACCATAGAGTAGTTACGAGTCAAGTTTGTGGAGCGGCGAGCCCACTAAGAGTACATTTGTTGTTCAAGTCATAATGAAATAAACGCAAGATACACATATAGTTTATTGCCAGGTCGTGGGGATTTCCAGGTAAAGCAGCAGCAGTACGGTCTCATACGGAAAGTGAACCACCCTCCACATGAAAAGTTTCACAATGCACCTTTAAAATGATCAGAATTTTACTGATCATTGTCACGGTGCAACTGATATGCAAATGTGTGTTTATAAATTTGTCCTCCTTTGTAAACCTTGAACCACCGTGACGTTTGTGGATTATTATGATCTATTGTCCTCCCGTTTCATTAGAACCGTTTAACTTTGGCCCTGGTCCGATTTGAAAACATGTAATTACCATGACAACAGCCTCCTCCCCTTCACCTTTAGCTCACTTTAAGCTAGTTTTTGTTTCTTCGCGTTGGAAAAACACCAGTCTCTCTCTTTCTCTTTCTCTCTTTCTTTGTACCCCCTTCCCCCTGTTCTTTCATCTCCCAATTTCTCTCTTTTTTGCCACCCCCTCTCCTTTCTCCTATCTCTTTTTCTTGTATTCACTTCTCTCATCTTTCTGCCTCTCTTCCTTCTCCCTTTTCTCTCTCCCTTTTCACTCTCCTCCCTCTATCTAAGCTCTCTCTTCTCTTTTTCCCCTCCTCTCTTTCTCCTGTTGCTCTCGCTTTGGTTCTCTCTCTTTTGCCTCTCTCTTTCTCTTGTTGTTCTCTCTTTCTTTCTCTCTCTTCTCGTCCTCCTCTCTCCTTCTCTTCTCTTTTTCACCCTCTCTTCTCCCTCTCACACCCTCTTGTGTCTCTCTTCTCTTCCTCCTCTCTCCTTCTCTTCTCTTTTTCACCCTCTCTTCTCCCCCTCACACCCTCTCGTGTCTCTCTTCTCTTCCTCCTCTCTATTTCTCTTTCTCTCTCACACCCTCTTGTGTCTCTCTTCTTGTCCTCCTCTCTCCTCTTCTCTTTTTCACCCTCTCTTCTCCTCCTCTCACCCTCTTGTGTCTCTCTTCTCTTCCTCCTCTCTCCTTCCCTTCTCTTTTTCACCCTCTCTCCTCTCTCTCACACCCTCTCATGTCTCTCTCTTATCTTCCTCCTCTCTATTTCTCTTCTCTTTCTCTCTCACACCTTCTTGTGTCGCTCTTCTCTTCCTCCTCTCTCATTTTCTTCTCTTTCTCACCCTCTCTTGTCGCTCCTCTCTCTCCCTCTTTCTCAGTCCCTCCTCTTGTTGCTCTTTTCTTCCTCCTATCTCTTTTTCTTCTCTTTCTCTCTCTCCTCTCCTCTCTCATCTCTTTCTCCCCCTCTCTCTCTTCCTTTTCTCCTCTCTTTCTCTCTTCCCTTTCTCCTGTTGCTCTCTCTTTCATTCTCTCTATTCTCTTTGTCCACTCTCTTTCTTCCCCTCTCTTTCTCTCTCTCACACATCCTCTTGTGTCTCTCTTCTCTTTCTCACCTCTTTTTCACCCTCTCTTCTCTCTCTTCCCCTCCTCTCTTATCTCTTTCTTTCCATCTCTCTTGCTTCCCTTCCTCCTCTTTCTCACCCTCTTCTCTCCCTCACACCCTCTCTTGTCTCTCTTCTCTTCCTTCTCTCTTTCTCTTCTCTTCCTCACCCTGTCTTCTCTCTCCCGCCATTGCTCCCTCTCTTTCTCTCTTTCTTCTCTATCTCACACCATCTCTTGTCTCTCTCCTCTTCTCTTTCCCTCTCTTTTTCTTCATTCTCTCTCTCCCATCCCTTCCCTCAACTTTCTACCTCTCTCCTTCTCCCTTTATCTCTCTTTTCACTCTCCTAGCTCTCTCTCCCTCTGCAGTGCCTCTCTAATCTCCCTCTATCTAATCTCTTCTCTCTCCCTCTCTTCCCTCTCTCTCTTCCCTTTCTTCTCTCTCTCTCACACACACACCCTCTCTGGTCTCTCTTCTTTTTCCCCTCCTCTCTCTCATCTCTTTCTCCCCCATCTCTCTTGCTTCCCTTTCTCCTCTCTTTCTCCTGTTGCTCTCTCTTTCTCACCCTCTCTTCTTTTCTGTCTCTCTCTCACACCCTCTTGTGTCTCTCCTCTCTTCCTCCTCTCTCTTTCTCTTCTCTTTCTCACCTCCTCTTCTCTCTCCCTCCATCGCTCCCTCTTTCTCTCTCCCTCTCTCTCACACCCCTCACACCCTCTCTTGTCTTTCTGTCTCCCCTCCTCTCTCTTCTTTCTCCCTCCACCTATCTCTCTCTTAAACACACACACCCTCTCTCCTCTCTCTCTTCTGTCTCTCTCTTCTGTCTTTCTCCCTCTGTCTCACTCTCTCTTAAACACACACCCCCTATCCTTTCTTCTCTTCTGTCTCTCCCTCTGTTCTCTTTCTTTCTGTCTCTCTTCTGTCTCTCTCTTAAACACACACACCCTCTCTTCTCCCTCTCTTCTCTCTCTTCTGTCTCACTCTCTCTTAAACACACACCCCCTATCCTTTCTTCTCTTCTGTCTCTCCCTCTCTTCTCTCTTTCTTTCTGTCTCTCTCTTTCTCTTAAACACACACACCCTCTTCTTTCTCCCTCGGTTCTCTTTCTTTCTGTCTCTCTTCTGTCTCTCTCTTTCTCTTAAACACACACACACCCTCTCTTCTCCCTCTTCTGTCTCTATCTCTCTCTTAAACACACACACCCTCTTCTCTCTCTTCTGTCTCTCCCTCTCTTCTCCCTCTTCTGTCTCTCCCTCTTTTCTCCCTCTGTTATGTGAGGAAGGACACATTTGGCCGAGTGTCAGTCATGTCCCAGTCACATCTCCAGTTTCGTGGAGCATGAAAACAAAAGCAGAGTCTCTCTTCGGTTCATTCTTCAGTGAAGCCTCCAGGGCTTCACAAGAGTCTCCACTTGTGTGTGCACAGACTCTGGAGCCCGTTTAAAGTGCTTAAAAGTGCATTATGCAACTTTTAGCTGGAGAGTATGTTGCTCGCTTGTCTCCGTGGAGATGTTATTGCTTTGCCCTAGATGTTACACTGCAAATTTCTCTGATCTGGCCAAGATTTTAAACCTTATATCAGGTTATTTGTCTTGTTTTCAGATTTATTTTCCACTTACTAGTTCTGAATTGGTTGTATAATCTTAAACATTGTCACATATTTCTTCCATGGCTCAACTAGTCAGAAAATCTTAATTTCAGACAATAAATGTTTAAAAGACGCTACACATGGCAAAAAACAAAATCTAGTCAAGTTAAAATGACTTGAATTAAGAAAGTTTTATCATGATTTGAGTAAATTTCACTTGACAAGTAAAATGATCTGCCAGTGGAATAAGATTTTTGTATTTAAAATATGAAAATACATCTTGCTACAGTTAGAATAATAAAAAACAACTTTTTGCACTTAAAATAAGAAATAAAATCAAATGTTGCTTAAATTAAGAGAAAAACACTTCTTCCACTGGCAGATAATTTCACTTATCAAGTTGAATCTGATCAAATAAAGTAAAATGTTCTTAATTTAAGTCATTTTAACTTGCCTACATATTGTTTTTTCCAGTGTAATCTATTTACCATAGTTTCCCCCTGCAACACTTCACTTGTTTTTAGATTCAGTGATACAGATTTTATTCATCCTCGAGTATGTTTATCGAAAACTTAACATCCATAAACTTATTTCCAGCTCATGAACACTCACCAGAGACTCATAAATCTAATCTAGAGGTCGTTTATTTTAAGATAACTTGTGGAGTAAAAGATCTTGCTGCAGGGACAGATTATTTCACTACTTTTAAGTCATTTTCTGATAGATTTAAGTGGTTATAGCTTATAGTTTGGCCAAGCTTTGTGATATATCAGACAAGAAAAAACAAAATAAAACATGCATTCCTATTGTGAACATGCTTTAATTGACTCGGCATCATTAAATATTTATTTGTTTCGCTGTTTACCTGACGCTGGGTTGTAGTTTGAGGACAATAGAGAGAATATGTACGCACCAGCTAACAATGACTCAACATGGCACTTTGAAAGGACAGAAGTGTTCGCTCGGTGTTGTACAACTTGTGCTTCATTTCTGTGATCAGACTCTGGTCGTATATTATGGAAAATTGACAATCGTGAGCTTCAAATCACATTAAAATATTGTTTCCTCATCAAAAACATACCTGGAGTTCACACATTTGAGTAAGCCTGTGTTATTAGACTGTGTATGGAGTAAGACTGACCAGAAAATACCGTAATATGTCCACTTTTACGACCGATGTAGTATTTTTCATCCGTGGCCTGTAGTTAGACGAGCACAAGACCCAACAGGGAGCAGACGGAGCTGTTTCGGAGTCAGTGTTTACATGATACCACCTGGGTGTGAGTATAGTGCATGTGTTAGCTTGTAGTGATTTGTGTTTTTAGGCTAATCATACACAATAGGAGCCAGAGATAAGGTCAAAGAACAAGCAAGTCCAGGCAGCAGCGTGAGGGACAGGAGGGGCTCCGTGAAGGGAGACTCGACCTAAACTCACATCAGATTTGTGGCTTCGAGAATTCAGACTTTGGTTAAATCCAGAAAAAGAAGAGAAAAGTACAAATATCTTTACACAAATTTAACATGAAAAGTCTTGTACATAACACGTTAGGAGGTACCTGCTTGTCTTAATGGAGAACACAAAATGGATTCGTGTGAACTTTAAGCTATGTTATAATCATCAAAAACATACCTGGAGTTGTGTTTTGTTTAACTCACCCTCAGTAACCCATAATTATTAGTTTCCATATCTCAAATGCTCTGTTAAACCTTGCGATGTTATGCAGTGGTAATTCTCAGCCGCCTTTTACCTTTAGTTTAGTCGTAATTGCCAATTCGAAGGCTGAAATTATCCCAATTATTCTAATGAAGTTGTATGGAGTTTAAAAACACACTGCACTTTCTGTATTCCCGCACCATTGTTATTTAAAAAGCACTTTAAAAAGTTTACAGCCGGCCAAAGTGCGGTACACAGACATAGAAAAGACAAGGACAATCGCAGTACAACGCAATAAAAACACGACACAACTACTAAAAAAACATAGAATATAATAACATACAACAAGAAATGTACATCTTAATTGTTAAAAGTCAGTGTGTTTTTAGGAGTGATTTAAAAACAGACTCTGCCGGGCTAATCTCTAATGGAAAATGGTTCCAGAGTCGTGGGGCGAGACAGGGCGTGAGGGTGGACCAGGTCAGCGAGGTGGGAGGACGCGAGGCCGAGCAAACACTCAAAAGCTGTGAAAGGAGTTCAGTTATGGCTTCTAATTTAACATTAGCTGCAAGACATGGAAACAGCCATCCTCAGTTTGTCCGGTTCTTGACTCACACAAAATATTATACAAAAACTCACGTAGTCCATAGTGAGTTTGATTTCTTTTAGTTGCAGATTTTCATCGTATGGATGTTCAGGTGTCGGTCACCGTCCACAACAGAATGATCCCCACACACCTGCCTCCCTGTTTGACCCAATTATTTGACCTACATTTGACCTACATTTCCCCTTAGACCCGCCCTCTTACGCTGTAAACAAAGGACCTAAACTGAGTGAAAATAACTGAAGTTAGGACTGAAAATATTTCAGTTTAATATTTACATACATTTAAGAATAATATTTTTTTATAATTGGTTTTAAGGAAGAATAAAAATAAAAATTAAATTAAATTATGGCTCTAACAGAATAGTCTCAAAAAAGAAATCAAAGAATCAAGTACAAAGATGCTTTAAAAAACACAACATCCAGTGCAATGTGTATGTATGAAAAAGAAAACTAAGCTGTTGTGCATAAAAGTGAAGATTTCTGTTTGCAATTGATTAATAATTGTGACTAAAATGAAACGTACTGATTTGAAATGTTTCACAGCGATTATCGATGTTGATGTGCCTGGAAAAGGGGACAGAGAACATACGATGACTCTTCTTTCTGCTCCTTTTCATTCATTTCTTGTATGTTTGATATCGTGACACTGTCTTTTTATACTTTATGAATGAAATAAACAAATTAATTAATTAAAAATCGACTAAAACACGCTCGGAATCAATGTCTCACCACATGAAATCACAAGGTTTAATGAAATGTTTTCAGTTTTAGAGAAGAACTCTGCCTAAATCTGCAGAGTTTGTGGGTTAAACATGTGCGAATGAAACAAAACACAACTCCAGATGTGTTTGTGATGAGGAAACATAAAAACATCGAGGAGAAAATGGCGTAATCCGGGCCCTTAGATGCGATAAAGCGGAGCATTCAAAACAATTGGTTTGAAGTGGATGGAGCCTAAATGAGATGCAGTTTTCATTAGTGTTGGCGCCTGCTCTGTGCACACACTCCTCACGCCGCCCGCTCTCCCTCTGAACCCCTTTGTTTTTGGTCAGCGTTGCGACTGAGTGAAGACAATGGCGGTTTGTGAGCGTGAGGAGGGAGCGGCCTGTTTGATATGACAGGTGAACCAGGGCAGATCACTTTAACACAATCATTAACTCACTCCACACACAGGTACACTGTTAGTCTCCACTGTGTGTCCTTATGCAACAGGCCGGCGCTCTGTGGACAGTGGGCCTTATCGGGCTTCCGTACACGTGGTGCAAGAACTCAATGTGTGCTGTAAGTATTTTATTCTCAGGGATGGTGTTTATTTAAGAGTCGGTGATGACTGGACACACTAAAGGCATCTAGCTCACTGTCACTTTTATTAAAATGGTAAAATATTAAGTAAACAACCTATTAAAACTCATTTTTGATTCATTTTTTAAAAATTGGAGTTTGTGCCAAGAGAGAAACAATAATCATACACATACTACACACACATTGTAAACAACAGAAAAGCACGTTTCTTGAAAAGTAGTGGGAAGATGAAATAAAACTCATATTAACCCACCACTGTTCATGACTGTTTAAAAAATTCAATAATTATCTGGTTGCTTCTGTACATTAATGACAAAATTTTACAAATATTTACATATGGCAAAATAAATTACATATTGAATATAATTTTAACCCAATTTCTTTCTCTTTTTGCTGTATTATATTGTATTATGGTCATACAAACTAATAATGATAAAAAAAATCACAGAAGTTTATCATTTATGATCGTACAAAATAAGCAAAATGAGAAAGAATTTTTTTTATTTTTTTTTTGTTTATGGTCGTACAAACTAATAATAATGATAAAGAAGGCACAAGAGTTTATAGTTTATGATCTACAAAATTCAAATGAATTAAAATAAAGGCTACCCAATTATTTTTTAAATAGCCTCAAAATTAACATTAGCATTAGCGTTAGCCTTGGGACACAAACCTCTGTTTTTCTAAAAGCAGAATTGTGCTCAGGTGAAGTATTCATTTTATCTGTGTAATTTTTAACATGTCAGTGAAATCACCTGCAACTCGCTGTTCACTGTCTCATCTTTAAATATTTATTAATTTTAGCACAACTCAGAGAACACAGGAAGTAGTGATGCTAACAGCTAACGCTACTTCCTGCCCAAGTTTGTGTTTTTTGTCGAATCGCACTAAAATTAATAAATATTTGGAGATAAGGCAATGAACAGTCAAATTTTTTGTTGAAAATAGTTTAAAAGTGCACAAATAAAATGAATACAATAACTACAGCTAAAAGTACTGCAGAGCTACTAATGTCAAATATAGTGACCAGATTTTCAAAATAAAAAGTGGTTGGTAATAATAAAATTGTGAAAAGAGTAAATGATTAAGGAAATTCGTTCTGCACTGAGCACTAATGTGAGTCAGTATAGTCACATTTTCTTTGTGTTTTGGTTGTTTTTAAGCAGTTTTTCTGTATTTTACCTAAACAAACGACAATTTTTACTGTTGGCAGGTAACAACTTTGGTCAAAAATAGGGACTCCTCGGACATTTCTTGTATAAAACTGGGACAAATCACTGGTTTTGGATAAAGCTGCTGGGACAGGGGACACAGGGTTCAAAACTGGAACTGTCCGTGGTAAATAGGGACGTCTGGTCACCTTAGTCAAATAGGCAAAACTTTAGTATTTATCCTCCCTGTTACTATGCACATAATATAAACATAAACACTGTGCTAGCATGACTGCTGGACTTCTGCACTGCCTCATTTGTTAAGTTTGTGGTGCATTCAGGAGCCAGGGGAACTTTTGGAGACACTTTTCACAATAATAGAAAATAAAATCAACATTATTATTGGGTTATCGGTCCAGCCCAAACTACAGGAGAGAAGATAATGGGCAGAGTTACCACCCCCAGCGTTCTCACATGAATAAATGAAAACATCAGAGCTCAATCTGAACGCAAACACACTTAAAGTATAATTAAAGGAAAAATACTAACAAAAGGACACAACATTACATCATTTCCCTGGGCAAGGCGAAGGGAAGGCGATGAAGAAGCAAAAACACAAAATTGTACTTAACAAAAGAACCAATTTGTGTAATTATACGGTCATTAGAGAGTTATTATAAGAACCGGTTACACTAGGATCATACGAGTGTAATAGTAAGAAGTGCTATTATTATAGTGTAAGTCACATGCATGAAGCAATACTTTGGCTACGTTTAAAGATTTGTAATGCAAAATTGTGTCAAATTGAGCTGAGTAAAGTCCCAAATAGAGACCAGAGTGTACAGTACAGAGCTGTAAATTTAAAAAAGTAAAGCGAAGAATGGCAAAGCTGATGGAGAGTGGAGTGGGGCGAGACTTTACATGGCCTCTTTATCAAAAATCAAATAAAAAAATGTGAAACTAACATCAGGGGTTCATTTATTGGGCAAATGGGGTTTAAAGATCCCATATTATGCTATTTCTACGAATATTTCCTCATCAAAAACATACCTGGAGTTGTGTTTTGTTTCATTTACACATGTTTAACACACAAAACCTGCATATTCAGGCTGAGTTATTGTCTTATGTAGTGATACCGGAAGTGCTCCAGCGTGTTTTTAAACTCCATACATCTTCACTAGAACAAGAAGCCAATCTCTGCTGAAAAAGGGTAAAAGTTTTTCACCACAGAAACCAACTTTGTCGCTAAAGAAACAAACACATGTTCAGGAGCCTGTGATCAATTCACGTGTTCATGGTCCTACTTAAGTGTCGGATTTAGACGATTTTAGCCCTGGAATTGTCCATTTCTAGTGAACACAACCCAATTTCAACTTTGTTTTTGGCAAAATAACATGGTTTAATAAATGGAGGCAAGTGGGTTATAAACCAAAACAACTGAAAATTCACATTGATTATATTGAGCCATATACAACTTGGTAAGATAAACAATATGACAAGTTTCATCTTGACCGAAAAGGTAAAAGCAGAAGTAAAACTTACTCATGATGCCAAACCTATTTACTGTATTTTTTGGATTATAAGTCGCACTTTTTTCAGGGTCGGGGTGATCCTGCGACTTATACTCAGGTGTGACTTATACATTAAATTTTTCACACTGACAGTCCATAGACCAAATATATGAATGGACAGAGCTAAAGCGCTTAGGATCTAGTCACTCCTCTCTCTGCGACTGCTGTGGCCTCATCATTTGGGTCTTAAAATGTTCGTATAAACCCGCTGTACATGGTCCTGATTTTTTCTTTTTTTTTTGCTTTTTGTCTGTCCATAAAATCCTCTTCATAACTTAAGCCTGGCTCCAGATTCGGTCCTGTAACCGTGAGCATCGGGAACTTCATTTGAGCGGAACTGAACATTTTATTACTATAACTCGCCTTTCAAGATGACATGTCGCTTCTTGGTCTCTGATTTTATGAAATAAATTTCCCTCAAAAACTTATAGTCCAGTGCGACTTATATATGTTTTTTTCTTCTTCATTACACATTTTTTGCCTGGTGCGACTTATACTCCAGAGCGATTTATAGTCCGAAAAATACGGTACAAAAAGAAATAATTAACTTTTTCCAAGACAGCAAACATATATAGACATACGCACATACATATATACATATACGCATATATACAAAACTTTCATTTTACCTTCAGCTAATCAATGTAGACAAATCCTTTTAACAGGGAAAATAAAAACACGAAAAAATGAACAAATAAACAAACCTAAAATGTACACTAAAAAACAGTGTATAATGACTCATTACCAAGCTGCATAAATATAAAAAATTATGGATTTATAACTATTTTTAAAGGCTACAGTTGTCTTAGATTTTTTATTTTATCATCATTTTCCATAAGTGATACAGAAATCTTTTTTATTTGTTCTAGCTTTGATTTTTTTTTACCTATGCCTGCTCTTCTTAGGTTATACTGACTCTTCAAATGAGATAAAAACATATTTCATAATTTTGCCAAAGCAGTTGCAGTGTTAGTAATGAAACACAACAGAAGTATTATTTATGTGCTCAGTGAGTAGCTTCATTCATCATTTTGTCAATTAAATAAAAAGGTGAAATGATTTTTGTGAATAATCCCGTAGATTTGTGTCCTGAACTGTTTGTCTTTAAGTGATAGCCTGGGTTTAGCGCAGAATAGACGGTCGGGGATGTACCGTCCTGCAGCTCGGATTAGCTGCTGTGTGAGACCTGGAAGGGAACAAAATGGTCGAAAGGAAAAAAAAGTGAACAGGTCAGCCCTATTTTTAGCCCTGTTATTACATATAGAGCCTAAATGTATTTGTAAAGCAGGTTATTTTTGCACATTGTTGCTTGTTTATTTGAATCAGAGAAGAGTTTGTGTCGTAAATACGAGTACAGGACTATCAAATCGGGTATTGATTGCATCCATAGTCCAAAACTAGAGTTGATATGAAAATAATTAACTTCTTTAATGGTAAATAGTGTTATAACTCCGGATATCACATTTATATTTCATTATATTGGAAATAATAAAACATGTTTATTTATATATATGTATAATGCTCAATAATTACAAAGTTTTGACATGACAAATTTGGTATGTAAGAAAAGACTAAGTAAGATATTTAAATATTACACAAAATGGATTCATGTGAGCTTTAAACTACTCTATAAAGACAGAACACTGTAACATATGTTTGGTCAAAACTTAGTTAAGGTCATTCTGGGCGGTATTTGAGACCTTCTTTATCATGTGAATAAATATCGTAAAAAATATTGAGCTCAAAATGGACCTTTGACCCTTATTTGGCATCGACTGTGCTCTGTCTTTGTATCAGGTGCCAAAAATAAGGAGTCGTGCAAAGGCAAAAGGCAAAAACTGGCACTGGTACTGGAGTCATGCGAAGGCAAACACAGAAAAAAACAATATGTAGGTGAGTTAAAATGACTTAAATTAAGAACATTTTACTTTATTTGAGTGGATTCAACTTGACAAGTAAAATGATCTGTTAGTGGAATAAGTGTTTTTCTCTTAATTCAAGCAAAGTTTGATTTTACTTCGTATTTTAAGTGCAAAAAGTTGTTGTTTTTCTTATTTTAAGTGTAGCAAGATGTATTTTCACACTTTAAGTACAAAAAATCTTATTCCACTGACGGATTATTTTACTTGTCAAGAGAAATTTACTCAAATCACGGTAAAACTTTCTTAATTCAAGTCATTTTAGCTTGACTAGATGTTGTCTTTTGCAGTAAAAGGCAGTAACAGTGCCCGTTTCTGCCTTTTGCCTTTGCACGACTTCTTGTTTTTGGCTCATGATACAAAAGCAAAGTACAGGAACCAAATAAGGGTCAAAGGTCCGTTTTGAGCTATATAATTTTCACATACAAATATTTCTTCATAGCAAATAGTTGCCAAATTTTGAGAGCCCTACCTATTATACTTTTGTCAAAACAGAAATTTGAAGTAATTTTCTCAGTTTCACACTGGTGACTTTAGCTCTTTTGCCTTTGTAGGGCTGTACAGGTGTGTTTACTGCTAAAAAAGAACAGGCCACTCCATAGATTAGGCAAGGCAAGGCAGGTGTATTTGTATAGCACAATTCGTACACAATTCAAAGTGCTTTACAGGACAAGAAATACATCAAAATCACAATACACACAAATCAAAACATAAATAATCATACAATTTTAAAATAGAGACGGGACATTAAATTAAAGAGAATTAGAAGAGAAGAGTGTGGACTGAAAAATACAAACCTCAGTCATATGCACAGCTAAACAGAACAGATTTAGCCTGGATTAGCCAGATTAGACTTGTAACTTGACCTGGTGGTGTCGCTTGTTTGTCTCCATGAAGATAAATGTATTTAATGTCAGACTATATGGAAAATTTCAGGCAAATAACATCTCCATAGATACAAGCAAACTCTACCAGAAAAGTGACACAATTCACCTTTATAAAAATAGAAAAAAAGCACAACACGCTCAGATGGCCGATGTCCAAAAGCTTTTTGTATTTTTAAATAACGTTTTGGCAAAATGGCCTTTGCCAGATCATTTTTCTTGCTTTAAACCACAGTAAACAATTCACATTTAAAGGGACAGGTTGTAATATTGGCCATAGGGCCTCATTTCCTAGTGAGTCAGAGTGTTGGAGACATGTGGAGACACTTTAT
Organism: Odontamblyopus lacepedii; assembly: GCA_034769755.1. Lineage (NCBI taxonomy): Eukaryota > Metazoa > Chordata > Actinopteri > Gobiiformes > Gobiidae > Odontamblyopus > Odontamblyopus lacepedii. The sequence continues at coordinate 31,674,770 of CM068354.1, read as the reverse complement.
TAAATCTTCCATCCAGTCCTTGTATTTGCAGAGGTTGCTGGTGCTAGGCTAGTGCATGTCAATGGCCATAGTTGTCCTGCCACTAAAAACAGTCTTACCCACTCCACAAACTATTATAACTCCAGACTGTTGATGTGAATGTGGGTGTCGATAGAATAATGTTTGAAATAAAACTAACCTTTGTAGAAGTTTGTGCGTAATGAAAGGGAGTCGTCAACTTCTCACATTTTAGACACAGAAAGTCGTGTGCTGTTTTTATTTACCAACACGCAAAAACTAAACACAAAAACGGCCCGTAAACATAACAACATGTCTCAAAACGTCATCGCGTCTTAAAGGGACCGCGACTATACTGTATATAAGCACAAACCTGAAAACTGTTAACAGTGAACATAAGTGCTTAATCAATACCACGGTGGAACAATGCATAGGAACGACAATGCTTAGGTAAACATCATGTAACTAATGTATCACCAGTTAGCGGTGAATTATGTATGCTAAATTCACTACACCTAGCATCGCATGAATCGTCGCATGTTGAGGGACTATTTTCTCATATATCAGTCCGCCGCTGCCGAGCTTTCTATCAGGAAGTACAACTCTCTGCTGCTGCTCAGACATAAATCCTTCAAATACAAGGTTGGTTTTACTTCTAAAATTATTCTATGGACACAGACGTTCACATGGACAGTCTGGAGTTATAATAGTTTTGCCTCAGGTGCTCTGTGGAGTGGGTAAGACTGTTTTTAGCGGCAGGACAACTATGGCCATTGACATGCACTAGCCTAGCACCAGCGACCTCTGCAAATACAAGGACTGGATGGATTATTTAAAAAAGTGTCTCCACACGTCTCCAACACAAGGAAATGAGGCCCTACGTCCAAAATTCCAACATTTTCCTCACCGATTTCTCAACTAACTGTTTACGTTCTTTGTTATCTTAGATTTCGGCAGTATCTGATTGAACAGCTCACTCGAGGGCGTAGGCCGCACTTATAGACGGCCATACTGTATATAAAGTGCACTCAGGTGTGAATTATTTAGCACGTAGACCCATCAATCATCCAGAAGTACGGTACATCCCCATTCTTTTGTGTGCTAATCTCTGGAGACACTCTGTTCTGTACACGCGAACCTGTTTTCATTCAGAAAAACACGCCGACATATTTCAGCGCTCATGAAGATATAGACGATACATCATATTTGCTTAGGGGTGTTTTTTTTTGTGGCATAAATAAAGTGAAATCGAGCTCGTCTTGGGCTGACAGTTTGAGGCCGTGGTTAAGAGCGGTAAAGATGCTCCGTAAAGGCCCGTGTGATGACAGGAGCCGGGGACACGCTGCTGTTCAGGGGAAAACTACTGCGGTGGAAATAAGCTCTTTTCACTTTGAGATGTAGTGGAATAGTTTGACTTTTTTCTGCAAATAAACTGAACTGAACTTTGCATTTACATTTGAGAATCGTCAGTGGAGGTGGATTTAGATACTCAACAAACCCAATATTTACACAATTAAGGTCACTGACATTTAATGAACTCGTAGAACTTCATATCCTAAAAATGACGTATAAAACAAATCAGCATTAGCCCATCAATCTCCAAAGAAAATTTACAAAGAGAGAAAGTTATTATAATCTGAAAGGAATTGAAATCTTAAAAAGAAACCCAGATTCAGAACAACAACACTGGAAAAACGTGTTTCAGTCAGTTCAGGTCAGTTCATGGAAGAGTCGAAATGAAAAACTCAAATCTTTAAAGTCCATTCAAGTGTTTAAAAGAAATGCCACGATCTGCTAAAAAAGTCTGAAGTATGAATTGCGCTTTTGTGTTAATAATGTGTTTAATGTTGTGTATGAACTGCTGAAGTGTTAGAAATGTTTTACTTTGTGTGAAAAGGGGGCAAATATTACACGTTTATTCTTCTTTCCGCTCCTTTTCATTCACATTGATGTTTCAGTATAGTTATTTTATTTCGTATTCATCTTTCCTGAATGAAATTAAAATTTTAATCAAAAAAATGTACGGAGTTAAATGTATGGCGCTTTTGAGACACACTGAACTACATGTAATATGTTATTTTAACAACTTTACTTTTTTATTTACATTTTTTCTGTTATTCAAGTTAGACTTTAATCTGATCTTTGTTTTAACACAATCGGACCAGAAAGATTTGATTTGTGAACCCTGGTTTTAGAATATTTGCATGTAAATATATATTGGCTTCCTGTTTTAATGAAAATCCAAATCCACTTTATTTTTATAACAAAAGCGCTACACAGAGATCATAAAATGAAGATAACAAAAAGGTAAATTGCGAAATAAAAATCATAAAATAGCAGTAAATAAGTAAAATAAATAAAGTAAAATAAATAAAAGACACAGAAATGTAGAGTAAGTTCAGTTTACTATCAACAATTTTTTCACTTAGGGAAAAAAAACAAAACAAATAAAACAATACACATTTTTTCCAAGTTTTAATTTATGTTATTTAATCAAGTCTTCGTTTTGAGAGCGGATATTATCACAAAACATTTCTCACAGTTTCTCTCTGCTCCATATCACGCGCTTTTACTGACACAGGATTGGCTTTAGACCCGTCAATAAAAAACACAAGCTTATCGCCGTCTATTTGATTAAAACAAACAATACTTTGATTTTAGCCCCACCTTTGTCCACTGCCCACGCTTTGTCAAATACATTCATCATTTACACCTTATCAGGAACAGGAACTTGTGCCTAAACCCACAGCTGTACCGTTGTGTAACAGTCTGGGCCGATCCTCCTCCCCCCGTCTGTGTGAAGAGCGACGTCGTCCTCATGAACTGGACCTGGTGAGGATTTGGTGAGTGCAATCGTCCCCAAATGTAACATTCATTCATTTCCAAATCCTCTCATTCCACTGTTTCCTCTGAGTCACGGGAATAATCTGCCCACAGAGACTTTAAGTCACACAGGTTTTCAGATGTTTGCACGTCTGACAAAGAAGTGACTGAACTCTGAACACGTTTGTGCACATGATCAGCAGAACGTCGTGTGCAAATGTTGGGTCTCGATACAAAGTTATTCTCTTAAATCTAGACAAAAAAATCATATTTATCTTGGTATATGTACTGAATGAATGCTAAATATGTAAGATTATTAAGCTTATTTCAAGAAAATATATTTTTTATTTAGGTTTTATATCTTTAAACTAGTTAGAATACACACAAAACAAGCAAAAGAAGTGTTAAGATGGAGTTTAAGGCATTTTTTATGGATGTAAATCGATCTTGGACTGAAATTGTCCAGTATCATTTCTGCACCTTCTGTTTGTAACATGGGAAGATTAAAATATGTAAAAGTTTTAGGAAAGTGCTGCAATTTATCACTATGTTACCAAGTGGTAATTAGTCTTAAAATAAGAAAATAAAGAATTTCATTGAGATTCATTAACAAGCTTTACATTCTAGCTTTAAGACTTTTCATCTTAATTTATGGTTAGAATGAATGTTTTATGCTTTATTTTAGATCACTTACAACTTAGATTATTGCTTAGAATTTGTGTTTTTATCTTATTTTGTGATTTATGAAGGCCTAGATACATTTTTCTCTTTTAAGATTTCTTGATAAGTAAATTTCACTTACTGCACTGGCAGATTATTTCACAATACACACTCACTCAAGCTCACACCTCACACGCCTCACACACACATTTCATTTTAAATGACAGGGTTAAGCTGCTGTTGCTCTATGAGCCAGGATTATAAAACAGGATTTAGTTTTTTGTTTTTTTTACGGTGGACAGTTTAGTTCTTGTCTTTATGTTAGCAAACTGGCCCCTCTCACAGAAAAAAAAACGTTCTGGGCAAAAGATGTTTTACAAAAAGGTTGAAAAATGACTGAAATTAAGAACATTTGACTTTATTTGAGCGGATTCAACTTGACAAGTCAAATGATCTTGCCAGTGGAATAAGTGTTTTTTCCTTAATTCGAGCAACAATCGATTTTGTTTCTTATTTTAAATGCAAAAATCTTATTCCACTGGCAGATCATTTTACTTGTCAAGTGAACTATACTCAAACCGTGGTAAAACATTCTTAATCCAAGTCATTTTAACTTGACTAGATTTTGTTTTTTGCACTGTGCAAATTTAAATGGCTAAAATGACCAAAATTCATAAAGTTTAAGATTTATGTTGTATAATTTTGTATAAATTTTTATGTTGTATAATTTTGGTCTTAAAATGTTCATATTAACCCACTGTACATGATCCTGTTGTTATCTGTAAAACACATTTTTATTCCTTAATTTGGACGTAGCTCTAAAGTCGCCCCTATGAACTTCATGTGACTGGAGCCGAACGCTACGGGCGACATCACACTCCCTTAATCCACTCGTTTATACAGTCTATAGACGTCCTGACCTCATTTCTTTTGATTATTAATACTTTAAATGTCCACTCCTTCTTAACAATTACTGTAATAACTCCAGGTACAAGATACGTCCTGCTAAATCCACAGGAGTGATGGATTATGACACAGCCGGCCTATCCTATCTTTGTGTCTGTGTGTTGTGTTTGTCCTCGCCTTACGTAAGTGAAATCTGTGAGAAGCAAAGAGCTGTTTAAACACTCTTCAAACATGACAGATCGTCAGGAGTTAGACTGACCCAAATCCTGCACATGTCCCTGCAGGTCCCCCACGCCTCCCGACGGGTTTGGGCCGTTTCCTCACAGCCGAACAAGTAAACGCTATTATCTCGTGGGGCGGGTTAAATCCAGTAAATTTTTCTTTTATATCTGGATTACATCATAGTTATTCATTGACTTCTCATGAGGTGGATTTACTGAGTGTGCGAAAACACGTTCCCATGCTTGTTGGTTAAAGTACACCGGGTTTAAAATACGCAAATCTCAAAAAACATACTTAAAGGGCCCATGTTATGCTGTTTTCTCATCTTTGCTATCATGTTGTTTCCACTTTTAACACTTTTAACATACCATAGGGACAAATTCTACTCCTTAAATTAAAAAATATAGAAATTATTGGTCCAAATACTCAAATATCTGTCCACGTTCTGTTTGTTATCTTAGATTCTGGGTATATCCGCTTTAAAAACAGACTCACCGGGTGTAGATAATGTTGTTTCCTCATCACAAACAGACCTGGAGTTGTGTTTTGTTTCATTCACACATTTAACACGCAAAACCCGCATATTTAAGATGAATTTCTCAAACAATTCTCAAATTTCTCCATTGTGTTTTTAGACTCCAGACACCTTCACTAGAATCATTTGGATTATTTCAGCCCTGGAAATGCCCATCTCTGCTGAACTAAAACATCCACTTCATGACATCACAAGGTGAAACAGAGCATTTTGAGCTTTGGAGATTTACAGACTCATAATAAAAGGCTACTCAGACATGTGTAAATGAAACAAAACACACCTCCAGGTATGTTTTTGATGAGGTGACGACATTTTAACAAGCTCACACACTGCAAAAGGCCTATCAAAAAATAAGATTAAAAAAACTAATTTTGAGGTAAAAATGCCCTATTTTAAGTGAAATTCTCTGCCAGTGCAGTAAGAAATTTTCACTTACCAAGTTTTCTTAAAACAAGACAAATTACAACACTAGTTTCAAGTATTCATGGAAAGATTTTTCACCTTATTTTGAGTATATTTAGGTAATTATTGCTTCTTACTGCTTATTTCTAGTATATAACATCTCTTATATTCGGCTGTTATTTCTTAAATAGATTTTAAGAACACCTAGTTTTAATAATACTTTCTTTCGCATATTCACAATATCTACACATTTGATCAAATACAACTTGAAACTGCAGTTACTGAAATGTCACATTTTCCACTTTCCCGACATCTTAGAAATGCTGCACATCTGCACCTAAAGCCACAGGACACTGAGGACAGTGAGGTACAGATCTGAGCCAGAGAAAAAGAGTTAAAGAGGCTTAACCTGCCTTGATTTAATATAAAAAGTGCTTAGAATAAGTTGTAATATCTGGATAAGATAAATCAGGATGGAATATCTTGAAACAAGTAAAAAAATCTTGTCTTATTAAGTCAAAAAATCTTAAAATTGATCTTTTAAGATGAATCTGCTTCATTCAAGTCAGTTTAACTATGCTAGAAAATCCTTTTTTGCCGTGTAGGACCACCAGGCTAAGTTACAGGTCAAATCTGTGGAAAGGCTTCCCTGCTCACAGAAAGAAATCATTTTTCCCAATGTATTTTTCAGCAATAAAACCACCTGTGATGAAATAAACAAAAGGTAACGCCATATTAAGCAATGACACGTCCCTGCAGACAAACAGGACGTGCACTCCCCTGTCACAGGGCTTCTTGAAAGTCCTATAAAAGTTTATGGCCTTTGTATTACTTTTTATAGTGATGGGGGACTTCTTCTACATTGGTGCGTGAATAAAATGGTTGTTGTTATCAACAAAATTACTACGCGCTAAGTTCTCTGCTGCTATGGCAAGAAAAATAACTAGTCGTACCACTTTCGAATACTGCGATGCAATGGGTATTAATTATAAAGGCAAAAGTACAATAGAAACCTATATGTGTTCAGAGTAATTACTAGTTTGTAGATAGCACTCCACACACACAGATAGTGGACTTTCCCTCCGTCGGGCTGTGTCAGGTGGGCGCGGCCTGTTCAGTCCCTGTCAATCATTCCTCAGTCAGGTGACAGGAGCATTATGGTGAAACTGCAGCATAGAAGCTCCATTGTTGTGCCACACCTTCAGCTTGAGTCACGGATTCATTAAACTATGACTTGTCACCGCCATATCAAACTTTACAATCAACAATAAGTACAACCTTTGGAACATCAATCATAAAACCGGTTTGGGTAACTCGGGGTTAGACAAAGCGATGGTTCTTTCTTTATCAGTTTGCTGTTATTATTATCCCCGCTGCAGACTTACCCAGAAGGAAATGCCACACATTAAACCGTTTATGTCTCTATTTTTATCCCGCTTCACAAACTATGCTGATGTTATTCCTCAGAATGTTCCACAGTAAAGGCATTCAGCTTTTCTATCTCCATGGAGACATCACCAGACCAAGCACACTGCAGAAATACCCCTCTTTAAAACTAGACAAATATACTTGTTTTAAGTTAAAATGTGACATTATCCAGTGCACACTAGAAAAAAACAATATCTAGGTGAGTTAAAATGACTTAAATTAAGAAAATTTTACTTTATTTCAGAAGATTCAACTTGACAAGTAAAATTATCTGCCAGTGGAATACGTGTTTTTTTTCTTATTTCAAGCAACAATTGATTTTGTTCCTTTTTTAAGTGCAAAGCATTGTTTTTCTTATTTTAATTTAGCAAGATGTATTTTCATATTTTAAGTACAGAAAGTCTTGTTCCACTGAAGATCATTTTACTTGTCAAGTGAAATTTACTCAAATCATGGTAAAATGTTTTTAATTCAAGTTACCTTAACTTGGCTAGATTTAGTTTTTTGCAGTGCAGAAAGTGAAATTTACTTATCAAGAAATCTTAAAATAAGCAACTGTATGTAGGCCTTCATAAATCTCAAAATAAGATAAAATCTCTTATACTAAGCAATAATCTAAGTTTTAAGTGATCTAAAATAAAGCATAAAACATTCATTCTAAGAATAAATTAAGCTGATTTTTCAAAATTATAATATAAAGCTGTTATTGACCATTTTATTCTTGATTTTAGTTAATGAATCTTAATGAAATTCTTTATTTTCTTATTTTAAGACTAATTACCACTTGGTAACATATTGACAAATTGCAGCTCTCTCTTAAAACTTTTAAATCTTTTAATATTTCCATGTGACAGAAGGTACAGAAATGATACTGGACAATTTCAGTCCCAGATCGACTGATTTACATCCATAAAAATGTCTTAAACTCACTTGTTTTGCTTGTTCTGTGTTCATTCTAACTAGTTTATAGATTTAAAAAAACTAGAAAATTAAATGTCTTGAAATAATCTTAATAGTCTTAAATATTTAACAGTCATTCAGTTTATATCCCTTAAAACAAGATAAATAAGATTTTTATCTAGATTTCTGAAGTCTGCTCATAGTTAGTGTGAATGTTTTTCAAGGTGTTTTCAGTGAGTGAAAGATAGATGAGTTTAATGCCACACTGTGGAACATTGCGTACAAACCAAATATACAAACATAACATCTGAATGAAGAGAAACATTTAGCTGAACCTCCTCCAGAAATGTCACACTGCCAAAAACAAAGTGTATTCAAGTTAAAATGACTTGATTTAAGAAAGTTTTATCATGATTTGAGTAAATTTCACTTGACGAGTAAAAGTGGAACAAGACTTTCTGTACTTAAAATGACGTGCACAGTGTATTTTTTTCATGTATTCATTTGAGCTAAATAAAAAGTATTTTATACCGTACAAAATGTGCAGACTTTAATCAGATGATACTTTGCAGCATAAACATTCCCTGGGGCTGGCGCTAACTGGAGGCTCTGCTCTGTCTGCAGCTCTGTGACTCGAGTTAGACTTTAACCTGAGTTTTATTGTCACCACATGTGAGCGGATTTGTGCTGATAAACAAAAAGCCGCTGCCAAACAACATTACAGTCACATGTCTCCATTAATCACTCTCACCTTTTTGGTTGAAAATCTAAATAAATAAAACTTAATAAATAAAAGTAAATACAACTTTCTGCTGCTGTTACGACCCACGGCTCAAGAGTCCCAGTGTCCTGTAGAGACGTCCTGAGAGAGGAGGGAAAAAAATAGAAAAAAACAATATCTAGGTAAGTTAAAATGACTTAAATTAAGAACAATTCACTTTATTTGAGCAGATTCAACTTGACAAGTAAAATTTCTGCCAGTGGAATAAGTGTGTTTTCTTAATTCAAGCAACATTTGATTTTGTTTCTTATTTTAAGTGCAAAAAGTTGTTGTTTTTCTTATTTTAAGTGTAGCAAGATGTATTTTCATATTTTAAGCACAAAAAGTTTTATTCCACTGGCAGATCATTTTACTTGTCAAGTGAAATTTACTTAAATCATGGTCAAACTTTCTTAATTCAAGTCATCTTAACTTCACCAGATTTTGTTTTTTGCAGTGTAATGTTTGCATGGTAACTGCTGAACATTCCACCCTAGACACACATGCAGAACTCTCCAATGTGATGTCATCGCAAAGTATCAAATATGCCTAAATTTAAGATATAAACACTTAAATCTTTCAGAAAATGACTTAAAAGTGGTGAAATTATTTGTCCAAGCAGCAAGAATATTTTACTTGACAAGTTCTCTTCAAATAAACGACCTTTAAACTAAATTTAAGCAGTCTCAGAACTAGTAAGTAGGTAATAAATCTGAAAACGAGATGAATAACCCGATAAAAATGTTAAAATCTTGGCCAGATCAGAGAAATTAGCAGTGTACTAAAGTAGAGATGATGCAGACATTGATCATAAAATACTCAAACAGAAAAACAGCAATAAAAACATTTCACTAAAGCAAAAACTAATACATGATGAAATAATAGAATTGTTAAGTGAAAGGTTCCCATGTCAAGGTAATCAGAAGGAGGAAGTTCAGATGTGGGTTATCTGTCTCTGTGGATTAGTTAAGCCCCAGTCACCTGATTAGAGGCACAGATAAAATGGTCCGGTGTTTGTCGTGAGCATAACGTGCCATAAAGCCACAGTGATGTAATACAATCAACATGGAGTGACTAAGGCTCCAATAGCCGGGCATAACACTCTAACCACAAACAGGTGGAGCAAACACAGCTCACAGGGCCTGGGTCTATAAAAAAGTGCAATTTTACAAGGAAATGGTATAAAATGTTCATATTTCACTTCGTATTTGTATTAATATGAATCATGTTTTAGTTCTTGTAATGAAAATAGTTTGTCGTCGTATTTGTAGCTACAGTGTGGATGGGATTTCCCCCTGGCCTCACACATCTTGTCTAAGTTTATGTTAAGTTTATTTTTGTTGTTTACTCGTTGAATGAAAAACAGGTCAGAGTCTTTCCTTCATTCATTTCTTTGTTAAAACTGTATTTAAGAGGTTCATTTATAAGTGTTCTGTGCGACTTAGATGTTTTTACCTTGAAAAACATGTATTCTTATGGAGAAGCATGTCGCCTCTTCACAGATCTGAGCTGTAACTCGGCCTCGTGACAGAGATAAAGAAGTTTAATGCCGCACTGTGGGACGTTTTAGGCAAAGTAATATCCATCCATCCATCTTCTTCCGCTTTGTCCAGCTGGGTCGCAAGAACAGTTTGCTGCCCAATCCTCATAGCGCCTGACCCCCCTATGACCCCCCCTGTGAGCCCCCCCATGAGCCCCTCTGCAGGTGGAGCCCGCAGGAGGGTGGACGTCATGGTCCTTGATGTTAGTTCAGGTGCTGCATGTTTTGAGTTGATGGGGGAAACCGGAGGAAACCCATCCAGACACGGGGAGAACATGCAAACTCCACACAGAAAGGCCCAGGCGACCCACTCAGGCACTGCTGCAAAGTAATGGCATTTATTTATTTATTTGATTAATTTATTTGTAAAAAGACACCACATATTAATGAAGATTACAGCCAGTGGCTAATTTCCATCTTCAGTCCCTCAGCAGGTTGATCAAATAATCTACAAGTCATGTTTAAATTGTTCCTGATGTGGCAGAAATTCTAATGATTAAATTCACTTGTAAATAAATGGGATTAGAAACAATATCGGCAATTGAGTCTTTTGGATTTTCACATGTGCAGTGGGAAATTGACAAAGGTAAGGAAGGCTAAGGCTGCTTAAAAAGTTATTTTCTAACATTTCCAGACACTAATGAGTGAACCAGGCAGAACGTTTTGTTTGTTAGACTCGTGGCTGTTGTAAGATGGGTTAAAGTGGTGTTAAGCTTCTTCAGTGTGAAGCAAATTGTCGTTTTACGTGGAAGTTAAGAACCTGCCCAATTCACTACACTAGTTTGTTGTCTTGACAGACTCACTGCCACAGTGAGATCTCCACCAAGGCAACACTGATCTGTGCAGTTTTTTGTCTTCTGACAGTATTCCACCACCTCTAACAGTGGACTTTAGCTTCAAACTGGCTGGAGTTCCCCTTAATTTTTTTGTTTGTTTTGTTGACAGTGTGTGCATTGTGTCACCATGACAACTGCTGAACATTGCACCATACACAGTCATGTAAAACATCCCCAGTGTGATGTCACTGCATCAATACGCACCTGGGAGGTATTTATAAATGACCCCAATCCAAATGTGCTTTATGAGTGGATAGAGCAAGAACACCATGTATTTGCCATTAGTATCGAATGACATGACACTATAACATGATGGAATTTTAATGAGCGATTTAGAAAACGCCAATTAATTTAACAGCTCTAATTTGTTTGGTTCTGCCCAGTTAATTATCACTCTACCATATACTTTTGAGATGCTAATGTCTAATGAGAGGAAATTATGTCGCTGTAGACAGGAGCTGACTGGAAAGAGGGGTGGATTTGCCTTTGAATACCTGGGTCCATAACGACAAACAAACACATGAGTCACACATTTCAGTTTATCTTTCACTGCCAGTCATGTGACCAGATACACCCAGAGCCGTAAAAACAACTTTAAATATTTATGTAATGATTTAGAGATTCTAGGACACAGCAGCACAAAGATGATCTGAAATAACAAAGAGCAAATAGGCCACAGAAACACACTAAACTATGACAAAACTATAATCATAGAATAGTTTCTGCTAATAGTGTTGTCAGTAAAAACACTTGCAACTATATTTGAAACTTTTCTGGTGTTGTTTCCCTCTTGTCTAGTACAGAAGTCTCCAAACTTTGTACTCCGGTGAGCTACTTTTACCAAACAAACATGTAAGTGCCATAAGAAATTGTGTATAGGCTATATAAGAGCCGCAGCCTTAGATGGAGCACAGTTTGATGCCTATAAAACATAAACCGTTATTAGTGATCATTTTCACTGGTAATTAAAGGGACAGTTTGGAATTTTGGACATAGGGCCTCATTTCCTCATGAGTCAGAGTGTTGGAGACGTGTGGAGACACTTTTTTAAATATTCCATCCAGTCCTTGTATTTGGAGAGGTCACTGGTGCTAGGCTAGTGCATGTCAATGGCCATAGTTGCCACTAAAAACAGTCTTACCCACTCCACAGAGCACCCGAGACAAAACAAATATACTGTCGATGAGAATGTCTGTGTCCATAGAATAATTTTAGAAGTAAAACCAACCGTTGCATTTGAAGGATTTATGTCTGAGCAGCAGCAGCGTGTTGTACTTCCTGATAGAAAGCTCGGCAGCGGCGGACTGATATATGAGAAAATAGTCCCTCAACATGCGACGATTCATGTGATGCAAGGAGAGTTTTATTCCGAACATTATTCTATCGACGCAGACATTCACATAAACAGTCTGGATTTATTAATGACAGGACAACGATGGACATTGACATGCACTAGCCTAGCACCAGCAACCTCTGCAAATACAAGGACTGGATGGAATATTTAAAAAAGTGCCTCACGTCTCCAACACTCTGGCTCATGAAGAAATGAGGCCCTATGCCCAAAATTCTGAACTGTCCCTTTAATAAAATGGTAGTTATTCAGCACAATCTCTATAAATCATAAATCTCTTGGTGAGAGCTACAGGTTGAAATGTAAAATGTTCCACAGTCAAAACACCATCAAACACATTTATCTCACAAACATTCAATAAAACATGTTTCACTGCTTTAACGGTGCTATATTACAACAATGATCTACATCTCCAAAGCTCAAAATGCTCCTTATCGTGTCATGAAGCTGTAGTTTTCAAACAGTTATGTTATACTTTTGGATAAATATAGATGGGCAATTCCAAGGCTGAAATTAACTCTTTAAAAATCACTGAAAATCATGGTTTTAGAATTTGAGTGATGTTGCTTTTCCACAACCTTGGCCAAGTGGCGTCATTTGCTTGACAGGAAAGTTGAATACGACACTGGAACATTTCAGACGGAGCGTTAACATCTCCATGGAGACAAGCAGGTGGCCGACCCCGACCAGAACGGCTCTAGACAACACAGAAATACTTTTGCGGTTCGTGAGGTTGGGTCTTTTTCGTCAACATTTAGCTCTGGTCTAAACCACAGACGTACAGCAGCCGTCAGTGCGCTCGGTACAAACAGGGTCAGAGGGTAGGATGCTGCGCGTGACGTCATCCTTTTAAACCGTAGTCGTGGTGACGGTTCCCACGGCAACAGAGGAGGCGAAGACCATGTGATTTAGATCATGTCAACAGGGCCGACCCGACAGATGGGCAGCACGGAGGCCACGGGGAGAGGCGAAGACAGGTGTTTGTGAAGCAAGGAAAAGACACACATCCACTGTAGTTTGAATATGTTAAAGGTGCATTGTGTAACTTTCCCTTCAAATGCTTTTGTGTTATTGCTTCACAGTACGGCATTAAACCTTTCTATCTTCAGGGAGACCAAACCAGGCAAAGTTACAGGTCAGATCTGTGGAGAGGCGACCCCCGCTCACAGTGAGAACGCCGTTTTCTAGGTATTTTTGAGAAGCACATAATTGAATAAAGGTAAAGTACAGTTGTTTAATGTCATATTGTGGAACATTTTTGGCATATCCATAGAAACAAGCAGGCGATGAGCCCCTAAAGACAAAGTTATACAGTTCACATTTATTATTATTATTATTTTAATTATTTAAAACAAGGACGATACACAGAAAACATTGATCTCAGCTCCTTTCCATCTGCTGTCCCTGGAAACTATTTACATTAAAGAAACTATTTACATTAAACCAACTCTATCAACATTTCATCATTAACAGTGTCTCCTTAAAATAACCACTATCCAGGTCAACAGTACACATTCTAATTTCCATAAATACAAGATTTCCAATTTGTCATTATCTTATAAAAATGTCATATTTTCTAAAATGTACATTTACCAAATTCATCAGTGTTTTTATCCTCTAAAATAGAACGTTTAAAGGGACCGGTTAAATCATTTTAATGTGCAGCAAATGAAGAAGGAAATGTAATTTAGACTTTGGACATGAAGTGTTGATGTTGTTGTTCTATTTGCTTTTAATAGTTTCCATAATAATTCAAAATCAATTCATAGAAACTTTACTATAAAACAGAAGAATACGTTACATTTTCATAATAATACAACTTGAGAAGATATAACTCAGTCGAGGGAAAGTCCTTGAGCTAAAAATAAAATAAAAACATAACTTTGTGTCCTAAAATTGCAACTGAGGAAGAGAAACTGGCAAAACTAAAACTAAATGTGTTACAAATGTGAGAATTTTGAGTAATGTGGTTTATAGGGGAAAGTTCTGGAGAAATGTTTTGCCTCAAATTTCCCTAATCTGGCCAAGATTTTAAAACGTATATCAGGATATTCATCTTGTTTTCAGATTTATGATCTACTTACTAGTTCTGAATTGGATTAATTTTAGTCTAAAGTAGTTTATTTTAAGATAACTTGTTAAAAGATGTCAAAATTATGGTAACACTTTAGTTTAGGGACCACATATTAATAGCTAGTTAATAATAAAATGCATAGTAACTGCTTAATTACATCTTTGAGAGTATTTCTAAAGTACTTTCCATGCATTTTTGTCTAAGGTTGTATTTTGTAAGCCATTAACTACTTTCTTCTCATTAAAGTAGTGAGGATTACAATAAATGTTTCTGTACACACACTAAAATCTTAATAAACATGAATAAGTGTTTGATAAATACCAAGAAATAGCTCAGTAACAGCCTACAAGTTACCACTTAGTGAGTAATATGTGGTCCCTAAACAAAACAAAATGATCTTGCTGCAGGGACAGATCATTTCACTACTTTAACCTCATTTTCTGATAGATTTAAGTGTTTACATCTTAAATTTTTTCAGCTTTTTTTGCAGTTTAAGTATAATGCCCTAGTGAGACACCTTCCAGGCAGTATCTATGGAGAGAAGCAGGTGAAAAGTTACACAATGCACCTTTAAATGATTATATTCTTTGGTTTAGCCTGTGTACGGTGAAGCTGGTGGGCATTTTAAAAGGAACAAATGCGGTACGGCGAGTCAGACAGTTTAAAACAAGTCAAAATGAGAGGCTGTGGTTCTGTGACTCAGCCGAGGAGCAGACTCAAAACATCTCACTGGCACGTCGCTCACCTGTGAACAACTGAACAATGCAGGTCGCAAGAGTTCAACTGGTTGGGTTGGATTTTCATTGTAACATGTTTTGCATGATGTGGTAAGCTTTAATCACTGGATTTAACTGGAACTCGGAGAGATGTTATGTTGTTATGCTCTACTTCTTTAGAATGGAGATAGTGACTTATGCCCCCCACGATTACACTGAACTCAAGACAATAAGGTGAACATTTAACCTACAACTTTAATCTCTAACTTTAAAGAGTCTAATTTACACTATTTGGACTCTGATCTATGTTATAATATTGTTTCTTTATCAAAAAACATACCTGGAGTCTTGTTTTGTTTCATTCACACATGTTTAGCACATAAAACCTGCATATTTAGGATCTTAGGGTGGGTTCTTCTCAAACAGGAAGCTCTCCACTGTGTTTTTGAACTCCACACACCTTCACTAGAATCATTTGGATAATTTCAGCCCTGGAATAGCCAATCTCAGCTGAACTAAAGGTAAAAAGAGCTGTTCACTCGAAAACCACCACTACATAACAGACTAATAATAAAGGGTTACTCAGAATCAGAATCAGAATTACTTTTATTCATCCCCGAGGGGAAATTTTCTTCATTACAGATGCAACCGACCAAGTAGTTAGAATCAAGTTTTCAAAAATAAAATAAGATAAGATAAATACAATAAGATAAAAGATAAAAACAGTTCTCTCTCAGAAATTACATCAGTGACATCATGTGTGAAATGAAACAAAACACGACTCCAGGTTTGTTTTTGAGAAGAAAAACAACATTAAAACACAACTTCAAGCTCACAAGAATCCATGTTGTGTAATATGACTTTTTAAAACAATAGAGTTCAACCTCCGTGAAGTTGGCCACAAACATCAAACTCAAACCTACACAAAAACTTTCATTTGTGCTGCTGTAGTTTTGGAGAAATTAACAATTCTTTTATAGGTCAAACTGGGGTCAGTCAGCCCCCAGGAAGCTTAAAAATGCTCTAAAATGCGCAAAATAGTCAGTCATTTGTGCTGTTTTGTGCTGCAAAAAGTTTCATTTGTGCACTTATGGTTATTAAGATATTAAGAGTTTTATTTTCGGCCGATGACGTCATCCAGCCACTCAAAACGTGAAATAGCCTCAAAACAGGCAGAAAACTATAGAAAATGTTTGTATTTTGTTTGTGCTGTTTTGTGCTGTGACAATTTTCATTTGTGCGAGTAGATTTCTAAAATTCATTATTCATTATTATTTCTAAGGTAATGATAGGAAAACTAGTGGCGATAAACGATCTCAGGCTGTGGAAAAGTCTGTATTAGCATCTAAGATATGAATCAAAATGCAAATGACTAAAGACTGTTACTTTTCCACCGCCTGAGATCGTTTATCTTCACTAGTTTTGCTGAGTTTTGCTAAAGTCGGTTCCGTCAGCTGAGAGGAAATGACGTCACATAGTTACTGCAGAAATAATAATGAATCATTTTAGAAATATACTCGCACAAATGAAAACTGTCACAGCACAAACGAAATACAAACGTTTGATGGGTGGTCAACTTCACGCAGGTTAGAGTTCACTATAGATAACGCTTCATTCCTTCAGTGGTGTAGTTGTGTTTGGAAAAGCCGTTTGGGGCGCAGAATAGCACCCACATCTGCCCCGATCTGCCCCAGGGCACGTACGACTCCAAAACTTTCCACCGTGAGTACGTGACTCTCTCAGTTTGTTGTTTTAGTTGTGAATTCTTAGATCAGACTCAGTGGAATGACAAGCAGTGCAGCATCTAACCAGTAGTACAAGTTCACCGCAAAGGCTGCTACCCGTACATGTCCTTATATAGATGTCATCGCTTTGGCTAGAATATTCCACAGGATGGCATTAAATTTACATAGACAAGCAGATGAAGCCACCAGGTCAGGTTACAGGATAGATCTGTGGAGAGGCGAGCATGCTTACTGTATGACAAATCTGATATACATTACCAGACAAAAGTTTGGACACACATCTCATTCAATGTTTATTTTTTACTATGTTTTATATGTTATATGTTTGGACGTCTACATTTTATACACATACAGAAAACATCAAATATATGAAGTAAGATGTAGGGAATTATAAAGCAAAGAATAAAAAATTAAATGACTCCACCAAACATATACATTTTACATTCAAGTAGCCACCGTTTGCTTTGTCAAATTTAGTAAATGTACATTTTAGGGGATATTGATTGCTCGACTGACAATTAATTTGAGATTTTTAATGTGGAAATAGTTTTTCACGTGTAAATAGTTTTTCTTAAATGTAGTTAATGTGATTATCTTAGGTTCAGGAGCAGGGCCATGCCTCATCCGCCCTCACCCCCTTCCAGCGAATCACAGCTCACTTCTACCACACCTCAATTTCCCAGAAGCCTATTTGTAGCGTCATGTTTTCTGTGCGCTGTCCTTGTTTTGGATAAATAAAATGAGTTAGTATTTAGTTATTTCACTTCTTTCTTTACTATTTATTTATGTATTTTATTTATTTATTTAATAAGTTGGTGGCTGAGTGGCAACGCTCAGGCCTCAAAGCAAGAAGGTTGCGAGTTCGATCCCCTTTCTGTGTGGAGTTTGCATGTTCTCCCCGTGTCTGGATGGGTTTCCTCCGGGTACTCCGGTTTCCCCCTTCAACCCAAAACATGCAACACCCCTATGAACTAACATCAAGGACCATGACGTCCACCCTCCTGTGGGCTCAGAGGGGTTCATGGGGGGGGTCAGGTGCTATGAGGATTGGGCAGCAAACGGCCCCCGCGACCCAGCTGGATTAAGCGGGAGAAGATGGATGGATGGATGGATATTTAATAAGTTATAAGTCATAATTAAAAATCTGTACAAAATGTTTACATAATTAAAATAGTTTAAAAAAGAAATAATTAAAATTTGCCTGTTGAAAAATCCTTATACGTCATTGACCCACATACAAAAGACAGCAAATATATGAAGATATATGTAATTATCTAGTAAGAAAACAAACAAACAAACAAAAGTTTAATGCCACAGTACGGAACATTGCTACACAATAACATCTGTATGTGGACGAGCACCTTTATGTCTGCAGACCTGTTATTATCAGCTTTGTTATTGTGGTTTGTTTACTTTACATCTCCAGAACAGAACAGTTTTCTAACCCGAGCTCGCATCACCTGTTTTCTTTTCTTCGATTTCTTTGACTCATTCGTTCGGGTTTGTGGTTGTACTAACAAGATTCCTCACACATCTCCGTGAGAAATCTGCACTTGAGGTCGCTTCCACGCTCCAGATCTCGCCTCCCTTTGCGTCACCGTAGGCCCAGTGACCTCAGCCTTCCCACAATGCACCAGCTGAGTGTCCCCACCGCACTCTGACTCACGTAGCGCATGCAGCCTGCGTTCGTTTGCGTGTACTGTTGTTCACCTTTGCACTACTTTCTCCCCGCGGCGACCCAGTGTTTTCTCTGCTCTCCTCCTTTTATCTAATGTTGCCGTTAGCTTCCTGCGAAACAATAGGAGGAAGCCGGCGGTCGGAGGTGTCCAGCGCTCTCATCTCCGAACGGACACGGGGCACGCTACATGGTCCGGACAGCTGCCGAGGAGGGGATAGTGCAGGAAGAGGAGAGATCTGTGGAGAATGGACTTCGACGGGGGGATTTTCAGTGTTAGAATAGCTCCTGGTGATTACAGTGGGACTAAAGTGCAGCAATAACAGGGAATCTTAAGAGCCCCGATTTTATCTCAAGTTGTACAGTTCAGGGAAGTGATTTGGTGAAAGGAAAAGATAATTGGAGTTTGCTTAATGTTTCACTATTTCTGAGCTTTGTTATGTTGCTGTTTCCTCTTCAAAAACTTACTTGAAGTTGTTTTTTTGTTTCATTCACACATGTTTAACACACAAACTCTGCATAAACAACTGCCACTGTTTACATGAGAGCTTTAATTCCAAATAAAAATAAAATTCCACCTTAAAAAAGACCATGTAAACACTCAATTCCTAATGAAAATGATTATTCGGAATTACACTTAATTCTGATGTAAGTGGGTGGTTTATTTCGATTTTAAAGCCAAATTACTTTATTCCTTGATCGTGTAAATGTTTATTCTTCTTAAAAAGTAATTCTGGTCGTTCGGCGCATGCTCTATCCGGCTCCTCCAGTCGCCTCTTGGGACTTTCCTCCACGTCTCTTTGGATTTGTGAGCGGGATGTGGGAGTGGGCTGAGGTGTGGCAGCCTCAGACTCAGTTTCTCTTCTTCCTCCTTCTCCGACACTCTTCCCTTCTCCTCCTCAGCTCACAGACGTAAAGCGTGATGAGAGAATTCTCCAGCTGCTGCTTCATTATCGGCGGAACGACTGCGGAAAAAGTTTGGATCGTGTTTGTGTCGGCGGCGTAACGACAAACCGAGATGACAGAAAAACCGTAAATATGTTCGTGTCGCTGTCCAATCAGAACCCTTCCCCACTCTCAGATGTTGAGCGGAATTAAAACAAGGCGATTTAACGTGTTTTCCGTGTAAACCTCAATTTGCAATTATTATTTTCATGTAATATTTTTATTCCAAACTTTTTTAATTCAGAACAATTAATTCAGAATTTAAAAACACCATGTAAACGTGGGTAATCTCTACTGAACTAAAGGTAAGAGGTGCATTTTGAGCTTTGAAGATGTAAATGCAGGTCTCAAACATGTGTGAATGAAACTAAACACAACTCCAGGTATGTTTTTGATAAGATAACATCATTTTAACATGTCTTAAAGCTCAGAACAGTCAATTCTGTGTAATATAGGACCTTTAAAGGTGCATTATGTAACTTTTCTGGTGCGGGTTTCTGCATACTTGCTTTTCTTCATGTGTTACTGCTGGGAATTATTACACAGTATAGATTTAAACTTAAAATATGCGTTCTTACTGTGAGTGAGAGCCTCTCCAGAGACCTGATCTGTAAGTTACCCAGCTGTGTATAAGTTTAATGCCATACTGTGGCACATTTCAGGCCAAACTACAGCATATCTATGGAATCAAGCAAGCCAGAGACATTTTTTTTATTGTGTATTAATATAGTTCCAATAAGTTTATGATTTATTGTCGCTATAGTCAAATTTGTCATCTTCAATTGACTCATTTTTTGGCCTTTGCGTTTGACCCGTTCTTTTTTTTTTCTGCTGGAGTGAGGAAGCATTTTCAACGAGACCCTAAACCAGGATCTTGGTCGGGGTTTTTATGGAAGACTGGCCCATTAAACCCCGTCCATTTCCTTTTATAGGCTGGAGGAACTGTACATATGTGACCAAAATATACATCTCCAAAGAACCGTCTTAATTCTCATTTTGGGATTAGACGACGACAAACTGACAGGTTTTACGACAGATTTAAATGAACCGTGACGTAAAGATCAGGTCCCAGTTTGGCCCCATAGAGACACATGACAGGTGTGAACAGGGACGCTCTCTCTCTCTCTGTCTTTGTCGTTCTCTCTCTCTGTCTTTTCCTGTCGTTCTCTCTCTGTTTTTCTCCCTACTTATGTCTGTCTTTATTTTCTCTGTCGCTGTCTCTCTCTTTCTCTCTCTGTCTTTCCCTGTCGTTCTCTCTCTCTGTTTTTCTTCCCACTTCTGTTTCTGTCTTTGTCCTCTCTTTCACTGTCTTTCTCTCTCTCTTTCAATCTCTCTCTGTCTCTCTGACTTTGTCTCTATCTGTCTTTCTCCCCCTTCTGTCTCTCTATCTTTGTCTTCTCTTTCACAGTTTTTCTCTTTCTCTCTCTCCCTGTCTTTCTCTCTTGTTCTCTCGTTCTGTTTTTCTCTGTCTGTCTCTCTCTCTCTCCCTGTCTCTCTGACTTTCTCTGTCTCTTTCTTTCTGTCTATCTTTCTCCTCCCTTCTATATCTCTGTCTTTCTCTTCTCTGTTGCTGTCTTTCTCTCTGTCTCTTTTCAGTCCCTGTCTCTCTAACTTTCTCTTGTTCTCTCTGTCTGTCTCTCTCTCTCTGTCTTTCTCTTTCTGTCTGTCTTTCACTCTCTTGTTCTCTCTGTCTCTCTCTCTCTCTTTGTCTCTGTCTTTCTCTCTCTCTTTTGGTCTCTGCCACTGTCTTTCTCTCTTTTTGTCTCTGTCCCTTTATGTCTTTCTCTCTCTGCCTTTCTCTGTGTTTCTCTCTCTCTCTCTCTGTCTCTTTTTGTCTCTCTCTTTCTGTCTTTCTCTCTGTCTTTCCTTGTCACTCTCTCTCTATTTTTCTTCCCACTTATGTTTCTCTCTCTTTCTCTTCTGTCTCCCTGCCTTTCTCTCTCTTTGTCTCTCTCTTTCTCTTTTTGTCACTCCGTCTTTCTCTTTCTTTCTTCCTTTCTGTCTCTCTGTCTTACGCTCTCTGTGTCTTTCTCTCTCTCTCTCTCTTTCTGTTTTTCTTTCTCTCTTTTGCTCTCTCTCTTTCTGTCTCTCACTCTTTCTGTCTCTCTGTCTTTCTCTCTTTTGGTCTCTCTGTTTTTCTCTCTCTTTCTGTCTCTGCCTCTGTTTTTCTCTCTTTCTTTGTCTCTCTCTCTCTCTTCCAGTCTTTCTTGTTCTGTATCTGTCTTTTTCTCCCTGTATTTCTCTCTTTCTCAGTCGTTTCTCTGAATAATCCAAACCGGTTTCTGCACAGATCTGAATATAGACACATATATAGACACATATATAGTCACATATAGACACATGTTCAAACAGGTGTGAACATGGCCTCTCTTTCCCTCTCTTTCTCTCTCTGTCTTTCTCTCTTTCTCTCGATCATTTAGCTCCATAAACCAATAAAAGGAGGAGAAGCGTGATGCTGTATTTGGTGGTGATATTCCCACGTGCAGGTGCCTCGCTCCCGGCCCCATAAACCCTGCGCTGGACCAAACATCTGGGCAGTTTAATGACCTGAGTCGGGTCCTCTGCCTCCGCACGGTCCAGTGAGCGGCTTTAATAGAACCACAGCCCCGCAAAATACACTCATTATGGAAACAGATGTGATTTAACAGCCACGAGTGCAGAGCGAGATACGGGGTTTGATATGAAACTGCAGAAATGTCATGAAGCAGGCTGGTATTACTGTGGCTTTCTTATTTACTGTATACAGACCAAGTTTAAAACGGCTTTAAACCATCAAATAGATTGTTAGAATAAATATTTTGGCCCCAATGGTTAACTCTGCTCAAATAAATAATAATAAATGGGAGGACATCTGTTATAAAATATTACATCCTATATACACCGTGCAATTTTAGAAGGACAATGTAGATGGAGGTGTAGATAGATGATTATTGCTATTTAAAATGTCAAATATTTAAGATAATATGCATAAACCCAAAGCTGTAAACTGCTCTGCAAATTTCTCTGATTTGGCCAAGATTTTAACACTTGTATCAGGTTATTATTGTTTTCAGATTTATTATCCACTTACTAGCTCTGAGACTGCTTCATTCTAGTCTAGATGTAGATTACGTGTCAAGTCAAATGATCTGTCCATGCAGTAAGATAATTTCACTACTTTTATGTCATTTTCTGATAGATTTAAGTGTTTATAGTTTAAATTTTGGACAAGCTTTTTTGCAACATGGGCTTTGAGGACAACTATTGCAAAATAAAGTTTCAGAATATATAAGCCACTGCAAAAATACCCCTCCTTAAAACTAGAAAAATAAATAAAATACACTTGTTTTAAGTTAAAATGCTCTAGAAACAAGTGAAATGAGTGAAATTTACTTGTCAAGAAATCTTAAAATAAGAAAATATATCCAGGAAAATATATGTAAATCTTAAAATAAGATAAATATCACTTATTCTAAGCAATAATCTAAGTTTTAAATGATCTAAAATAAACTATAAAACACTAATTCTAAGAATAAATTAATCTGAAAAATCTTAAAACTAGAACATAAAGCTTGTTATTGACTGTTTTATTTTTTATTTTAGTTCATGAATCTTAATGAAATTCTTTATTTTCTTATTTTAAGACTAATTACCACTTGGGAACATATTGACAAATTGCAGCTCTCTCTTTTAAATCTTTTAATATGTCCATGTTACAAACAGAAGTTACAGATACTGGACAATTTCAGGCCCAGATTGACCGATTTGCATCCATAAAAAAATGTCTTAAACTCCATTTTAACACTTGTTTTGCTTGTTCTGTGCACATTCTAACTAGTTTATAGATATAAAAACTAAATAAGAAAAAACTAAGAAATTTTGTGCTGAAATAAGGTTAATAATCTTAAATATTTAGCAGTCATTTAGTAAATATTCCTTAAAACAAGATAAATAAGATGTTTTTGTCTATAAATCTTGGTTAGTTTTATGACATTTGCAGTGTGCATGTGTGTATATAAATCCATACAGAACAAACATATTTGATCTCATTACGAGACTATTAGGAACCAATTGTTTTGATTTAGGTCTGAGGATGGAGTTGTAAATAGCAGAGCGATGATGTCTGAGCATTTCCATCAATAAAACTTTGGGTGCTCCTTTTACTTTTTATGGCCCAAATGTGGTTATAGTAAAAATCCGTACAAACAGACGTATTCAAGCCCTTCTGTCAGTTTAATCTACATCTCTGTGAAATACTAAAGACTTAACAGAACCACACAGCTCCTCATGACTGGTCGTGTGTGCTGCACAGATGAGTGAGAGCGGAGTGGACAGGAGCAGCTGGAGTCTGACCCTGTCTGAGGAGCGCTGTGCTGAGTGACAGGTGCTCTAACAGGCTCCGATTGGCCCTAATCTCACCTGGGCTACTGCGTGTACCACTAACAGATATTTGGAGTACTTTCTATGACTGATTACTGAGATATACTGCATAATATAGTGATACTTTAGAAAGACTTTAATAAAAAATACAAAACAATTCATTTTCAGGAGCCTGTGGTCAATACAAGCGTCCATGGTCCTGTTTATTTGCTTGATTTTCAACAAAAACGTGAAAGTGACTCCCTGAAAAACTGTTTGTGACTGTAATGTATCTAGAGGGACTTGTTTAAGAGCACAAATCAGTTCAGCTGTTGTAGTTCGAGCTCAGTCAGTTCTTTTTAGTCACATTGTGTTATAATAAAGCCTTGCAGAATCAGACAAAAGGTTTTTAACTGCAATGAATCCTGTATTTGCTGTATTCTTATTCCATGCATCTAAAAGGTCTTTTCCACCAGCACCGTTCAGCACAGCACAACACGACGCACTTTGTTTGCTTTTCGACTGGGGGTTGGACCTGGGAGCCGTTACGATTTTCCATACCTGCTTCGGAGCGGTTCTAACCAGGCTGAGGCGGAAAGAAGAGAAATTAAGAAGGCGGAAAGAAGATTAATTTGGTGACGTACCATCGGATTTTTTGGTGGTTGGTAATAATAAAATTGTGAAACAAGTGCGTGATTAAGGAACTGTGTGAAAACACGTGTGAATATAGTCACATTTTCTTTCGGTTTTGGTCATTTTTAAGCAGATTTTTTGTATTTTACCTAAACAAATGACAATGTGCCTCTCATTACTCTTGCCAGGGGTCAGATTGGTCAAAAATAGGGACACCTGGGACATTTCTTGTATAAAACTGGGACAGGGGACACAGAGCTCAAAACTGGGACTGTCCCGGGTAAATATGGACGTCTGGTCACCCAATTTTAATGTGATTTGGCAAAAACCACATGGAGATCGAATTGGACAAATCTGCTTTAAAAGCCTCTCCAAGAATGTCACATTTTCTTTGGGTTTTGGTCATTTTTAAGCAGATTTTTTGTATTTTACCGAAACAAATGTCAATTTATGCCTCTATACTGTTGGCTGGTATGAAATTGGTCAAAAATATGAACACCAGAGACATTTCTTTACACACATAAACCTACTTTACTTCATATTTCAGCCGTGTAACTTTTCCCAAATTCTCCATTGAAATGAATGGGATTTTGGCACAACTGGAAGTGCCACGACAAAGAAAGTGCAGTTTAATAATAATAATGAATCAGCTTTAAATAGCGCTTTTTTGGACACTCAAAGACGCTTTACAGAGCTTTATTCATTCACTCCATTCCCGGTTTAGTCACATTTACGGTAAAAGGTCGAATTTACAGACAAACAGCATATTTTTAATTCTGACTCCAAATGATTCTTTCAGTCCGAGCCCATCTTCAGACGTTCTTTACCATCCTAAAACTTGACTCACCATCACTGCCCCCCTCCCCAAATTGTCCCTCTCCTCTCCACCTTCACAAAACCTCCTCCTCTTCGTCTCAAACTGCCCCGGCGTCCCCCCCGGTGTCCCCCCCAGCGTTCCCCCGTCGTCCCCCGCAGATTCAGATGGACACGTTCTGTTTGATCTGCAGGAATTTCCCTCTGCCCCATCTCCAGCGCCGCAGCCTCTCCAGACCCCGCGCACAATGTGGAGCTTTAAAAAGGACCGGCGGCCTATTGAGAGCCGACCCTCCAGAGTCCCCCCGGGCCGGCTCCCCTCTCCAGGCCCCCCTCCAGGCCCCTCTCCAGGCCCCCCTCCAGGCCCCCCTCCAGGCCCCCCTCCAGGCCCCCCTCTCAGGCCCCCCTCTCAGGCCCCCCTCCAGGCCCCGCAGTACTATAGCACTA
Source organism: Odontamblyopus lacepedii (assembly GCA_034769755.1). Lineage (NCBI taxonomy): Eukaryota > Metazoa > Chordata > Actinopteri > Gobiiformes > Gobiidae > Odontamblyopus > Odontamblyopus lacepedii. Next base: position 31,649,024 of record CM068354.1, on the reverse strand, counting down.
TAGAGGCTGCATGGGGCAAACACTGGGCTTCTTGTGTGGAGCTGACGCCATTGAGCGAGAGCACAATGTCCCGCTGCTTTACAGTAGAGAGGGAGAAAGAAGGGAGGAGAGAGGGAGGAGGGAGAGGGAGAGGAAGAGTACAGAGAGGGATATGAGGAGAGAGAGAGACGAAAGGCTGAAAAAGAGAGAGAGGGGGAGGGAAAAACCAGAGGGAGAGAGCTGGAGAGTAAGAGAAGGAGTAAGAGAGAAGAGGGAAGGGGAGAGAAAAACAGAGGGAGAGAGTAAGAGAAGGAGTAAGAAATAGGAGGAGAGAGAGAGCGAGAGGGAGAGAGGGTGGGAGAAGGAGAGAGACAGAGATAGAGGGAGGAAGAGAGAGAGACGGGGGATGGAGACAGAGAGAGAGAGAGAGGGAAAGAGAGATAAATGGACAGATAGAGAGAAAGTAAGAGGGAGAAAGGGAAAGAGAGAGAGAAAGAGAAGGATGAGAGAGAATAAGGAGGAGAGAGATGGAGGGAGAGAAAGGGATGAAGACAGAGAGAGAAGGAGGGAAGAAGAGAATAGAGGGAGAAAGTAAGGGAGAGAGAGTGAGGGATGAAGACAGAGATAGGGAGGGAGAGTTGGAGACAGAGAGAGAGAGAAATGGACAGAGAGAGAAAATAAGAGGGAGGGAGGGAGGGAGGGAGAGAAAGAAATGTACAGAGAGAAAGAGAGGGAGGAAGGGAAAAGAGAGAGAAAGAGAAGGATGGAGAGAGACAGTAAGGGGGAGAGAGAGAGAGATGGAGGGAGAGAGAGAAAGAAATGGACAGAGAGAGAGAAAGTAAGAGGGAGGAAGGGAGAGAGAGAAATGGACAGAGAGAGAAAGAGAAGGATGAGAGAGAGTAAGAGGGAGAAAGAGAGACAGAGGGAGAGTAAGAGGGATGAGAGAGACGGATGGAGACGGAGAGAGAGGGATGGAGAGCGCCTTTTTCTCCCTCTTTTCTCCCTCGGCTTTAGAGGCATCTGCTGCTCTGCCGCTCTGCCCCTCCAGTCCACACAACAAGGACAAATGCCCCATGAATCCTCCAGCGCCCGGCAACAGCCCCTGCACTGCAAAAAAGAACAGCCCCAGTGTTTCACATCACTTCACCAGGCTGGGCTCAGATTGTGTGAATACATGATGTTAATAAGCTTCACGTCACCCATCGTGTACAGATGAAAGTGAATAAATGAATAAATAAAGCACAATACAAGTGTAAAGTACTTGTTATTTCTTTATTGGTTTAAATTTTAGTCAAAACTTCTGTAATTAATGAAGTTTAAAGTTTATTTTTATGCTTTTGACATGAGTTTGTTGACATTATTAACTCAAATGTTCAGTTATTTTGTACGTCTTTCTTGTCCTTGGCCCTTTCCTCATAAGATCCACTAATCCGAGCAGGGATTGATCTTCTGATCCGTAGAAATAAATAAACGGATATAAATGTAAATATACATAACCCGCTAGACTCTGCGTTCCACATAAGAAGCGAGCATGGGGACGCTTCCGGCTAGTGTAGTGATGGGGGCAAGTTTTTAGCTTCCATGTAAAACGCCAATTTGCTTCACACTGAAGAAGCTTAACACCACTTTAACCCATTTTACAACAGCCACGAGTCTGACAAACAAAACGCTCTGCCTGGTTCACTCATTAGTGTCTGGAAATGTTATGAAACAACGTCACACTTACCTCTGTTGATTTCCCACTGCACATGTGAAAGCCCAAGAGACTCAATCGTCGACTCCAGCGGCGGCGAAAGGCTCGAGCCTCCAGAAGCAACAAGTGAGGATCGACTACTGACTGTGAAGAACAATAGAAACTGACATTTGTTGAACAAAAATGGTTTGGGAATGTTTTTTTTTTTTTTTTTTTTTTTGCTGTTTTTCAAAAAATATAATTCACTCAAATTCAAATAAATGGGATTAGAAATGACATTGACAATCAAGTCTTTTGGGATTTCGTATGCGCTGTGGGAAATCAGCAAAAGTAAGTGTAAGGCTGCTTATAAAGTTGTTTTGTAAGATGGGTTAGAAAGTGGTGTTAAGCTTTGTCAGTGTACAAATTGGTGTTTTACGTGGAAGTTAAGAACTTGCCCCCATCACTACACTACACACTTGACAGACTCACTTCCACAGTGAGATCTCCGCCTCAGCAACACTGATCTGTGCCGTTTTTTGGCTTCTGACAGTATTCGACCACCTCTAGCAACGGACTTTAGCTTCAAACGTGCCGGAGTTCCCCTTTAAGGCTTTTGTGGCTTTTACTCAGTTTCTTGTGGCCATTGATATGAAAAGCTCTCTGGCCTTTTGGTTTTGTAAACGTAGAAACACTGCCTCTGCACCCTCATAGTGTAAATATGTAAAAGAATCAAAAATACACAAACAACTTTTCCCCCCAAGACTAGATATATCCCTATTTTACAGTGCATCCCAGTTGGGACCCCTCTCCGGACCCTCGTGTCCTCCTCCTCCCTCGTACACTCTCTCCCCTCACTGTTCCCGCTCACTCTGTCCTTTGTACACTAGAAAAAACACCCCGTGAAGGCCTTTTTCGCTTCTTCTTGTCCATCTTTCAGCTCCTTCCCACTCTGTCGTGGCCTGAAGTGCGCACGGACGCAGGAGGCAGCGCCACAGCCAACACGGCCCCATCAAAGCCCTTTATCCACACGCTTTCAATGGGGGTCTGTGATAAAAGCAGCACATTATCTGGCGCCCCAGCCCGTGTGTCCTGGGCAGATCCGTCAGGGCTCAGGAACATTCATCTGTTTATGAACTCAAGTTAAAGGTGCACTGTGGAGCATTTCTGGTCTCCATCAGTGGTGGAATGTAACTATAAGTAAAAATAGTAGCAGAATGTACAAAAAGAGGTGCGTTTACTTTACCTGAGTACATTTTAAAGTGGATATTTTTTACTTTCACTTCACTACATGTAAGAACAGGTATCTATACTTTCTACTCCACCATATTTTTAATCACTACTTTAAGTAAAAGTAAAGTTTTATTATAGTCTGGAAAGACTGAGGGTTCTACTTTTAACATGTTCATAGTTTGAGCCAACAAAATATAGAAATAAAACCTGCTAAAAAACAAAACAAAAATAAAAACAATCCATTCAATCTTGAACAAAACTCAACAAAATGCTTTATTATCATGTGAAGTTTTATTAGATCTCAAAATCTGCATCAAATTCTTTTACTTTTTGCTCTTTAAGCACATTTTTAAACAGCACTTTAATACTTTCTTTGCTTCTGTGTCTGAAATTTTACGTCATCAGTATCAAAATGTAGTACTTCCTCCACTCTTCTGAAAGATGTTATTGGTTCAAGGTGTTAAACTTGATAGAGTCAAGTTTGTGTGAAGTTACAGCTTGGTTATAAAGGTGATCCCCTCGCAGAAGGAAATCAGGCCTTATCCGGTTTTCCTGTTCATCTGTAGGAACCTCAGAGTTGTTCTTTTGTTTCCGGGGGGGGACATAATCTCTGTAGCACAATGTAACAGCAGGTTCAGTGGAGTCAGACCTGAGCAACATTTGGACCCACCTGTTTTTCTCGCTCTCTATCCTCTCCTCCTTCTCTTTCTCACTTTTCTCTCTTGATCTCTCTCTACCTCTCTCTCCTTTATTTCTCTCTCTATCCTCTTTCATCTCCCTCTCTCTTTTCTCTCTAATCCATCTGTCTTTCCTCTCTCTCCTTCATCTCTCTCTCTCTTTCCTGTCTCTGCTGCCCTTCTCTCCTCCCTCTCTCTCCTTCATCTCTCTCTTTCCTGTCTCTTCTACCCTTCTCTCCTCCCTCTCTCGTCCATCTCTCTCTCCTTTTCTCTCTCCTCTCTCTCTCTGTCTCCTCTCCTCCTCTCTCTCTCCTTCATCTCTCTCTTTCCTGTCTCTTCTACCCTTCTCTCCTCCATCGCTCTCCTTCTCTCCTCCATCTCTCTCCTTCTCTCCTCCATCTCTCTCCTTTTCTCCTCCATCTCTCTCCTTTTCTCCTCCATCTCTCTCCTTTTCTCTCTCCTCTATCTCTGTCTCCTGTCCTCCTCTCTCTCTCCTTCATCTCTCTCTTTCCTGTCTCTTCTACCCTTCTCTCCTCCATCTCTCTCTCCTTTTCTCTCTCCTCTATGTCTCGGTCTCCTGTCCTCCTCTCTCTCTCCTTCATCTCTCTCTTTCCTGTCTCTTCTGCCCTTCTCTCCTCCATCTCTCTCTCTCTCTGTCTCCTCCCTCCCTCCTTCCCTCCCTCCTCTGTGTTTTCAGACAGGGCCGGTGGCTCTTGAGGCCCCTGAGTTGTTTTATGGCCCCTGATCACACAGACGACATCAAAGCCGGTTTGGTCTGAGCTTAAACGCTGCTGATACGTGGCAGCAATAAGTTCATTTAAAGATGAAATAACATATAACAACTTTTTCCTTGTTTTTTGAGGCAAATGTTTAAAAAAAAAGATCCGAAAGTGAAAATGTAGATACAGGTAGGTAGGTTTGGCCAAATAGTTTAACATGAAGTGATATTTAAAACAATAAGAGTTATGTAAAATAATCCTGGTTTATACTATCAAAAAGTGAATAAAGCTGAGTACGAAACCCCAGAGAGTGAACCAGAACTAAACCAGGACTAAACCAGGTCTAAACCAGGTCTAAACCAGGTCTAAACCAGGTCTAAACCCGGACTAAACAGGTCTAAACCAGAACTAAGCCAAGTCTAAACCAGGACTAAACCAGAACTAAATCAGGTCTAAACCTGGACTAAACCAGGTCTAAACCTGGACTAAGCCAGATCTAAACCAGAACTAAGTTAGGTCTAAACTAGGACTAAACCAGAACTAAATCAGGTCTAAACCTGGACTAAACCAGGTCTAAACAAGAACTAAGCCAGGTCTAAACCAGGCCTAAACCAAGTATAAACCAGGCTTAAACCAGGTCTAAATAAAGGTCTAAACCTAGACTAAACCATGTCTAAACCAGGACTAAACCAGGTCTAAATAAAGGTCTAAACCTAGACTAAACCATGTCTAAACCAGGACTAAACCAGGTCTAAACAAGAACCAATCCAGGACTAAACCAGGATTTTAAATGAAATCCAGTTAATATTAAGCAGAATAGAGTCACGTATTTTGGCTCGACTCTCCATACTATTTTCTGTTTCTCATGTGGCCCCATGGTAAAAATAATTGTCCCTCGATCTCCAGTCTCCAGTCTACGGCACAAACACACAGACACATTAGACATAAATAAAATGTTGGACTCTTGTGCAGTAAGATTAACTCCCTCATTACAAACTTTTCTCCTGCAGTTTTGGCTGTGAAGCCGTTTTAAATAAAGTCAATAATGATAATGACTCTTCCTCCTCCCTCTCTCCATCACAGCACTTACATAAACCTCACCAATAAAACTGACACCTCATCTCCTGGACACTGGTCAGTCTGTCCTCTGTCAAGGCCAACAGCCCCTCCTCCCTCCTCTCATTCCCTCTCTCCTTCTGCCCTCCTCTCCACCCTCCTCTCCTCTCATTCCCTCTCTCCTTCTGCCCTCCTCTCCTCCCTCTTCTCATTCCCTCTCTCCTTCTGCCCTCCTCTCCTCCCTCCTCTCCTCTCATTCCCTCTCTCCTTCTGCCCTCCTCTCCTCCCTCTTCTCATTCCCTCTCTCTTTCTGCCCTCCTCTCCTCCCTCCTCTCGTTCGCCCTCTCCTTCTGCCCTCCTCTTGTCTTCTCACACTCCCTCATCCTTCACCCTCTTCTCTTTCTCTCCCTCTTTCTGTGAGTCTCTCTGTTCCCCTTTTTCTCCTCTCCTCTGTCTCCCTCCTTTATCCTCCCACCTTCTCTTTTCTTCTCTTCTCTTCTGTCTGTCTCTTTCACTCCCTCGTTCCTCCACCTCTCCCCCCTCAGAGCATCTGCTGGACACGGTCCTGAGCATATCTGCTGCAGGGTGAAGGGGTGAAGGGCCCCGGTGCACGGGTTTGAACGTCTGTGAGGGTCTGTACCTGTGTCTGTGAGGGTCTGTGTCTGTGAGTGTCTGTGGAGGTCTGTGAGAGTCTGTGAGGGTCTGTGTGTGTCTGTGAGGGTCTGTGTGTGTCTGTGAGGGTCTATGAGGGTCTGTGTCTGTGAGGGTCTGTACCTGTGTCTGTGAGGGTCTGTGTCTGCGAGGGTCTATGAGGGTCTGTGGAGGTCCGTGGGGGTCTGTGAGGGTCTGTGTCTGTGAGGGTCTGTGAGGGTCTGTGGAGGTCTGTGGGGGTCTGTGAGGGTCTGTGGAGGTCCGTGGGGGTCTGTGAGGGTCTGTGTCTGTGAGGGTCTATGAGGGTCTGTGTCTGTGAGGGTCTGTGTCTGTGAGGGTCTGTGAGGGTTTGTGTCTGTGAGGGTCTGTGTCTGTGAGGGTCTGTGGAGGTCTGTGAGGGTCTGTTGTGGTCTGTGGGGGTCTGTCAGTGTCTGTGAGGGTCTGTGAGTGTCTGTGGAGGTCTGTGAGGGTCTGTCAGTGTCTGTGAGGGTCTATGAGGGTCTGTGGAGGTCTGTGAGGGTCTGTGGGGGTCTGTGAGGGTCTGTGGGGGTCTGTCAGTGTCTGTGGGGGCCTGTGAGGGTCTGTGAGTGTCTGTGGAGGTCTGTGAGGGTCTGTCAGTGTCTGTGAGGGTCTGTCAGTGTCTGTGAGGGTCTGTCAGTGTCTGTGAGGGTCTATGAGGGTCTGTGAGTGTCTGTGGGGGTCTGTCAGTGTCTGTGAGTGTCTGTGAGTGTCTGTGAGGGTCTGTGAGTGTCTGTGAGGGTCTGTGGGGGTCTGTCAGTGTCTGTGAGGGTCTGTGGAGGTCTGTGAGGGTCTGTCAGTGTCTGTGAGGGTCTATGAGGGTCTGTGGAGGTCTGTGAGTGTCTGTGAGGGTCTGTGGGGGTCTGTCAGTGTCTGTGAGGGTCTGTCAGTGTCTGTGAGGATCTATGAGGGTCTGTCAGTGTCTGTGAGTGTCTGTGGGGGTCTGTGAGGGTCTGTGAGGGTCTGTGGGGGTCTGTGAGGGTCTGTGGGGGTCTGTGAGGGTCTGAGATGCCTGAGAGCAGCGCTCGGGGCTCCATGGAGATGTGTCCTACAGTGTTTACAGCCTCTTTGAGCCCCTCCTCCTCCTGCTCTGTTCTAATGGAAATGTCCCGACTCGGCAGCTTGGCTCTGGACACTTGTTTTGGTGGCTTCACTTGGACTCCGCAGCTTTATGGTCCCAGTCTGTCGTTTTATCACTCTAAAAAAGAGTCACTGTTGATTTATTTAGAGGGACTAATCACTGTAAAAAATAAAATAAAAATGACATCGCTGTAATATCAATCCTGATTTTGTCAGTCAGTATTTGAAAATAGCTTTGGTTGGTTCAAGTAAAAAATATAAAATGCAACAGAACAAGTCGAAGTGGGTCAGGCTCAGATATACTGCATGTGTTTGTCTTTTACACATCCATCAGTGTCAGTGACGCTTGCCCAGAGCAACAGCCAGACCCCGACTTTCTGATTAAATGCAGAATGTCCTCAGGTACATGTGATCGATCCCCACTCCTGTCAATGTGTTATTGAGCAAGGCACTTCACTGGCTGCCTCCATGTGTCACTGGTGATATTTACATGTGAGTTTTGGACCTCTTGTTCAAACCTGTGTGATCATGACCAAGAGTTCATACTGAACTGGCCTAAAGTTTATGTTTTTGATATAAATGAGTGAATACTCATGACTGATATAAGCATATTCTGGGTCAGATTAACTTCAGTGTAAACCCTGCCTTTATTTTGCAGTGTATCTGTCTTATTTCCTCGTCCTTCATAAGTCTTGTGTTGGTCCAGGCCTGCTGTGCGCCCAAACGCTGCCATGGCAGCGCTGCATTCAGATCAGCACCTATTTAAAGTGAGTGAAAGGTGGCACGGCTTGAGAGGCTGGCCCCAGCACTGGGCACCTGGCTCTGTGGATGTGCCAACCTCTAACACTATAGGCCAGAATACCATCTGACCACTGCGTCTGAACAAGTGACCCGCTTTATACTCTTAAGCAGCTCCCTCACGCTGCCCAGGGCTTTGTCAAAGACTCAACAGAGAAAAAAAACTCTAAATGTCAGTGCTCACTGCCCGGTTACAGCCCACGACATCTGTGCTCTGTCTGCCCCTTTCCTCCAAACAAGCAGCTTTTGTCAAAGCTAAAATCCTCAGGTTTTGACAAGTTTCCTCACTGATATTCTCATAGTTTTACTGCAGTCTGAAAGGTGCACTGTCACTTTTGTTGTTTTGATGTTACATTATATGTTATGCTATTAAGAGTCCAGATACTCTGTACTTTCCATTAATTATTTTTCATAACTTAAGTGTCTGGGTGACTGTAATATTATTTTATTTCTTTATTTATGTAACCAGGAATCTCCCAGTGAGATCCATCATTATATCGAAGGACAAAACTCTTACTTGTTCCAGTTTCTTTGGCCCCTTGTCTAATCAGGTCCAGTCATATCTCAGGGCAAAATAGATGCACAGATACACGAGGCACATGCTGCTGTCATCTGAAGCACCACAGTCAGTGTGTCCGACTGTGAGAGCACAGGCAGCGTAACCCACCCACACACAAGACTTATACTCTATTAATATTATTTTGTTATTATGTTCTGTTATTACCGTACTTTTCCAGTTTGTGAGCTATTATGTTTTCTTTGAGTATATATACTGTAATTCCTCTCAGCCTCTTAAATATAGTTTGATATGAGATAACAATAAATCCACCAAACACAAAACTGATTCATAAAGCAGTGATTTTGATGGATTTCCTTATAACCAAACAGTTTATAGTAATTCAAACTGTCATCACTAGCATTATTTGTGTTTGTAAGAAACCAAACCAAAAATAAATTCACACTTTCTCAGAAATAAACGTTGTGGGTTTGTGCGAGACCAGCTGGTCCCAGGTTTACCCATGAATGAGTGTGTGGTGTATTTGCACAGAGCGATGAGACGAGTCCAGATTATTCACACTGAGATCATTATCACGGCCTGGGTTACATGTCTGTTACATAAGGATATGCAATAAAAGGTAAAAAAATAAATACAAAATCAAATAAAATGATAATAATACCTAACCTGTGCAGCACTTTACAATGTCATGTTAATAAAAGTGAAAGTATCACATGAAAAACTACTACTACTACTTACTACTTACTATATTATTAAAGTGCCCTTTTGAAAATGTGCTTAAAGAGTAAAGTAGATGTATTTTGTTCAGATTTTGAGATTTAATAAATATATACATTTTGATAAAGATTTGTGCTGAATTTGTTCATCAAAAACAAATGAGTTGATTTTTTAAAAATTATTATTGTTATTTTTTTGCTCAGCTCTGAATGTGTTAAAAATAAACCCGATAGCTTGTTCAGACAATAATAAAAATCATTTTACTTTTCAGTCCTGTTCAGTAGAAAGTAGACACTATAAATAGACACTTTTAGAGCGGAAGTGATTAAAAAAAAGCTGTTTGCACATTTTGGCAACAGAAGTGTCATTGTTCCCCATTCATTCCGATTCATTGAGACTGAACACGGACAAGAAGACGAAGATAAAAACATTTCCAGCACCAAAATGTCTGGTTATATGTGTGTGGTTGTCAGAACTGATATTCTACCGGCCAACAAAAGTTTTAAAGTTTTACTCACTGATCGCACGAGGATCTGGCAGTCGGACTCTATTGTCAGAGTCAGTTTGTTGAGGAAATATTCTCGATCTTTTAACAATAATCCTTTCGCAGAGCTCGATAAACTGCTGAGCTTTGGCTGCACTTCTGTTGCCAAAATGTGTGCGCAACCGAGCCTACGTCACCACTGTTTACTAACACTAAAAGGGTCTATTGTCATTACCAAGTTAGCTTAGCCTGTTGCCTAATCTCCTTTACAAAATAAAAGACGGTTTGATCAGTAAAACTCATTTCTGTGCACGATTTTCTCCAGTGTATTTGAAGAAAATGTGTTTTGTCTCTGTACATATAAATTGTACTGTAGAAGCAGGTCTTGAGGTCAAAATCTATCTGCCGCGTGCGCTCTGCCTCTTTATTTTCACTGGTAATCAGGAAGTGCATGTTAGCATGCCAGTTGTCTTTAGCTTTACCTTCCCGGCTCGGGCTCGGAGAGATTTCAAAAGCGCTGATGAACTTATTGCGGTGGATAGTTAGGACGCTCAGAATGTATAAGGTAAATGAGGAATACTAGAGCTTTTTAAGATGACTGAACTAAAAACTAAAACAAAAAAGTAAAAAGGAGGCACAGCTCTTTTAATCATTTTACCGGCAGGTTGTGGGTTATGACTAAGGTAAAACCACTGACCCTCTGGTACCACGTGGTCAGTGTGTTTTTCTGTCTTACTTCTTCTTTCACTTTCCTTTAATGCTGTGGTCTGTTACATTCATCGGGCTAATTCTTACAAGAAATAATCCCAAAGTGGGTCCAGTCGTTGTGAAGCTGGAGCAGATGTGTGTGGGCTCGGCGCTCTGACTCATGGTGTCTTAATGTAATAATAGGATCAGACCTGAGAGGAGGAACTGTGGCCATGGACGCTATTCAAACGCACTGAGTCATTTGTAAACAGTTCACCAGACAGACTGTGCTTTCTGTTTCTAAAGTCAGGCTTCTCAACATGTGGGCCCAGTATCATTTTATCATTGTGGTCCGTGGGCTTTTCCTGACTCTACATACACAGTCATGTGGAAATGCTTCTTGGTTTAGGAGGATTTCTGATGATTTTCAAACTTATATCGGGTTATTCATCTTGTTTTCAGATGTATTATTTACCAGATTTTTTTCGGATTATAAGTCACACTTGTCTTCAGGGTTTGGGCGATCCTGCGACTTATACTCAGGTGCGACTTATATATTACATTTTACACACTGACAGCCCATAGACCAAATATATGAAATGTATATATGAATCCAAAATGAAAAAAAACAAATCATTATCTGTCTTTTCATTTTGGTTTTAGAGACAAATAATTATTTTTGGTTCTATATTGAAAAACAAATGAATGACACACGGATTCTTCTCTATTGGGTTGTTTTTATTTGTTTCTTCTATAACTTGCCTTTCAAGATGAAATCTTGGTTCTTGGTTTCTGATTTTATAAAATAAATTTCCCCCAAAAAGTGCGACTTATAGTCCGAAAAATACAGTACTTACTAGTTCTGAGACGGCTTCATTCTAGTCTAGAGGTTGTTTATTCTAAGATACGGTGCTTATTAGACCACCTGTCATGAAAACAAGAAAACATAAATAACTTCATAGTAGCGTATTTTTTGGACTATAAGTCGCATCATCAAATAATGCATAATGAAGAAGAACAAAACATGTATAAGTCAGAACAGAGCGGGCGGTGGGAAGTGGGAACAGGAAGTGACCTGAAATTGATTTATTATTATTATTTTATGTATTATTATTATTTTTTTTCCATCTGAGCGTCAGTCCCGGGCGTCAGAAAGTCTCCCTGAGCGTGTCTAATGCTGAAACAACAGCTCCTTCTCTTCTTTCTTTCTCTTTTTTCTGCGATGTGTCTGCTCTGTTGTGAGTGCACCTGTGGGCTCTGTTTACGCTCCATCTCTCCAGCTGTGCCTCTTTTTGTCCGCACTTCCGAACCTCGTCTACTCTGCTTTTTCACACTCCTCCTCCCCTCTCTCCTGTCATCCCTCTCTCTCCTCCTCTCTATCTCCCTTCTCTCCTTATCTCTCTCTTCCTCTCTGTCTCTCCTCCCCTCCCCCCCCCGCCTCCTTCTTCTCTCTCTCTTCTCTCTCCTCCTCCTCCCCCACTCTCCTTATGTGTCTCCCTCTCTCTGGTCCTCTTGTCTATCTCTCTTCTCTCCTTATCCTTCTCATCTCTCCCCATCTCTCCTTTTCTCTCCTCTCTTTCACTCTTCTCTCGTTACCCCTGTCTTTCTCTCCTCTTCCCCTCTCTTCTTTCCTTATGCCAATTTCTGTCTGTCCTCCTCTCTATCTCTCTTCTCTCCTTATCTCTTTCCCTCTCTCCCCTGCTCTCCTCTCTTTTCCCCCTCTTTTTCTCTATCTCTCTTCTCTCCTTATCTCTCTCCCCCTGCTCTCCTCTCGTCCCTCCTTACCCTCTCTTTCTCTCTCCTCCTCCTCTCTATTATTCTTTTCTCTATTGTTCTCTCCTCTCTTTACCTTCTTTCTTTCTCTCCTCCTCTTTCTCTCCTTATCTCTCTCCCTCTCTCCCCTGCTCTCCTCTCATCCCTCTTTACCCCCTCTCTTCCGCTCCTCCTCCTCTCTATATCTCTCTCCTCCTCCGCGCTATAGTTCTTTTCCCCACTCTCCTCTCTCTCTTCTCTCTTTACCCCCTCTCTTTTTCTCCTCCTTTTCTCTGTCTCTCCTCTCTTCTTCTTTTACGCCCCTTTCTCTCTCCTCCTCCTCTTTATCTCTCTTCTCTCCTTATCTCTCTCATCCTCTCCCCCTTTTTCCTCCTTTCTCTCTTCCATCTCTCTCTGTCTCTCCTCCTGTACTGCTCCCTCCTCTTTTTCACCTCCCTCTCCTCCTCTCTCCATCCCTGGCCGGTGCAGCACATCAAAGGATGGAGGAGGGACAGGACAGCAGCCCCTCGGATCTCGGACCCCCCGCTTCACTCCTTTGTGTGTCACTTTTCATTTCACTCCCGCTCTTTTCTCCTCCTCCTCCTCTTCCTCCTTCATTCACGGAGAGACTGTAAAAAAACCAGCAAGTTCAAGATGTCCCCCCCTCGTCCCTCCTCATGGAGACAGAGAGAAGTGGAGCGGCTTCTGGGAATGGGACAAAAGAGAGGGAGGGAATTATGGAGGAATGAAGATGTAGAATGAGGTCAATTTTCTGTTCTTTTTTTTCTTTTTTTTTACATATCAACCAGAATTGTCACAAGTAAATACAACCTGCAGAAAGGTTTGGTCAAATGTGGACTTAAAGGGGAACTCCGACACGTTTGAAGCTAAAGTCCGTTTCTAGAGGTGGTTGAATTCTGTCAGAAGCCAAAAAACAGCACAGATCAGTGTTTCCTCGGTGGAGATCTCGCTTTGGCAGTGAGTCTGTCAAGGCAACAAACTAGTGTAGTGATCAGGGCAAGTTCTTAACTTTCACATAAAACGCCAAATTGCACAGAAGAGGCTTAACACCACTTTCTAACCCATCTTACAACAGCCATGAGTCTAACAAACAAAACGCTCTGCCTGGTTCACTCATTAGTGTCTGGAAACGTTATAAAATAACTTTATAAGCAGCCTTAACATTAGCTTGTCGATTTCCCACAGCGCATGCGAAAGCCCAAAAGACTCAATTGCGGATGTCATTTCTCATCCCATTTATTTACGAGTGAATTATGTTTTCTGAAAACACTAAAAAATACAGTCCCAAACCATTTTTTTTCAACAACTTTCAGTTTCTATTGTTCTTTACCGTCAGTAGTCGATTCTCAGTGTTTTTTTCTGGCAGCTCGTGCCACTCACCGCTGCTGGAGTCGGCAGTCGAGTCTTTTGCCTTTTCGCATGTGCAGTGGGAAATCGACAGAGGTAAGACTAAGGCTGCTTATTTTATAAGTTGTTTTATAACATTTCCATACACTAATGAGTGAACCAGGCAGAGCGTTTTGTTTGTTAGACTCGTGGCTGTTGTAAGATGGGTTAGAAAGTGGTGTTAAGCTTCTTCAGTGTAAAATGGCATTTTACATGGAAGCTAAGAGCTTGACCCATCACTATGCTAGCTTGTTACCTTGATCGACTCACTACCATGGCAAGATCTCAGCTGAGGCAACACTGATCTGTGCTGTTTTTTGGCTTCTGACAGTATTCGACCACCTCTAGCAATGGACTTTAGCTTCAAATGCACCGGAGTTCCCCTTTAACTAGAAATCTGAAGTATCTGTACTTTACTTTTACTGTACTGTACTACATTTTGTATACATTTGCCTTTACTTCACTACATTTGAGAACAGATATCTGTACTTTCAACCACGCTCACAGTGGAAATGCCTGTTTTTAGGTATTTTTGAGCTATAAAACCACCTGTAATTGTGTAAATGTAAGTCAGAGCTGCTTAATGTAATACTAACGGAGCAATAACATCTCCGTGGAGAAAAGCAGGTGCAGAACCCTGTCAAGAAAGTTCCAAAGTGCACCTTTAAACTAACTGAGTACTTCTTCCAGGTTTAGCAGGTTTTCAGCGTTCCATATTGTTACGTATAACCTTTTATAGTATAATTCCATGTACCATATTGTGTACGTTGCTGATTGAAGTTTTGTTGAAAGGATGCAGTACAGGAAGCGTCCTGGTCTCGAAGTCAAACCGTCTGCTTCTGTTGACGTTGGCTTCAAAACACAGGAACTCGCCAACAACAGCCCTTTGTGACTTTGGTCTATAACATACAGAAAAATTAAAATATTTGAATCAGAAATAAACATTGGACTGTGTCTCTGTAGCGTGCGGAGGAACAAAGTGTGTTTAGTGGAACAGGGTTAGCTTCTGGAAACTATTAGCCGTTAGCTTTGTGGAGAAATGCTCGGGGACTTGGTATTGTTTTGAAGTCTGACATGAAAATGAAAAGTCTGTGTCATTAATGAGTCAAGAGGCATTCACTTACCGTAAATGAATATTGAGCAGATGTGGAGGAAGTGTGTTTGTTCGGTCACAGGCAGAGTCACATAGGAAACAAAACAATAGTAGTATTCATACAGCTACATGTTGTTTTTACATTACTATGATGAGCAGGACTGGAAAGTATTTTTAGCCTAATCAAGTAATATTTTTTATTAAGAGTAATTAAGTACTACCACTTCTATTAAACTACTACTTCTGCTGCTGCTGCTACTACTACTAGTACTAGTACTACCACTACTATAGATAATAGCTTAATACTTCCACTAAACTAATAATAGCTCCTACTTCTAACTAATACTACTACTAATACTACTACTAATACTACTAATACTACTACTATAGATGCTACTGCTATGGCTTCCTATACAATTGCTACTAAAATTACTACTACTACTACTTGTGCTACTACTATTACGACGACTACTGCTTGTGCTACTACCACGACTACTACTACTACTACGACTACTACTACTACTGCTACTACTACTACTACTGGTCCTCCTACTACTACTACTACTGCTACTACTACTACTACTACTACTACTACTACTACTACTACTGCTACTACTACTACTACTGGTCCTACTACTACTACTAATACTGTACTATCATTACTACTGCTTGTGCTGCTGCTACTACTACAATGACTACTACTACCACCACTAGTGCTACTACTACTACATCTACTACTACTACCACTACTACTACTACTATACTACTATTACTATTATTACCACTAGTAATTGTACTACTACCACTACTACTACTATTAGTACTACTACTATTTGTGCTACTACTCGTACCACTACTTGTACAACTACTACCACCACTACTACTACTACTGTACTATTACTGCTACTACTACTACTACCACCACCACTACTGCTACTACTACTACATCTACTACTACTATTGCTGCTACTATTACCCTACGGCCACTACTAATTGTTCTACTACCACCACTACTACTACTGCTACTACTACTACTACAACTACTTCTGCTACTACTACCACTACTACTGTTACTATTACTACTATTACTACTACTACTACTACCACCACCACTACTGCTACTACTACTACGACTACATCTATTACTACAACTACCACTACTACTTGTTCTGCTACTACTACTACTACTACTACTACTACTCCTTGTCTCATCTCTGGTCATTTACTTCACATACTTTACCCAGTTATAGTAATTGTCAGTAATAGTTCTAGTACTAGTCCTGATACAATCTAAACTGAAAGCCAAATATTTTCCCCAAAAAGTTGAGGAAACTTCAAGAGCCACAAGTGAAGTCATTTCCCTTAATGAAAAGCAAATATTACAGTAAGTAGTAGTACATGTTTCTGTAGTGTGGTACTGATGTGAAAATAGTCATGTGCTCTCCAGTTATCACCACGTTTTATGCAAATTCCTGTAGAGAAAACCTCTTTGTGGGCAGGGCTTCGTGGTGTTTTGTTGTGCTCAGACAGAGCAGTGTGACGGAAAAAGAAACTGCAGTAGAAAGGAAAGAGAGGAGGAAACAGAGGAGTACAGAGGTAGAGAACAGTGCACAGAGGAGACGTAGCACAGACCGGTGCAGGTGAAGTATTTGATGTGGGTAACACTGGCTGTGGGTGGAGAGCACTGAATGCATGTGCAGGTGTATTGGAACAACTCAAACTGAATATGTAAGAAGGAAGTGTGAGGTTGATCTGAACAAACTTATCGTCATTTGCAACCAACAACCTTTGAGTGTGGAGAAGTGCAGTAATCAATGTGCAACAAAGGTTAAAGCGTGAGAATTTACGATCAAAATATAACTGTATAAATGATGCCAACATCTCATATATAACCCAATTCAATCCACTTTATTGCTATAGCACATTTCATAAAGAGAGAATCAGCTGGAAAAAGGTGGATTGCCCTCTCCGGGTGAGTGGGGAGTCTTTGCCTCAAGTGGAGGAGTTCAAGTATCTCGGGGTCTTGTTCACAGTGAGAGGAGGATGGAGGGTGAGGTTGACAGGCGGATCGGTGCAGCGTCGGACCGTTGTGGTGAAGCGGGTGCTGAGCTGAATGGCAAAGCTCTCGATTTACCTCAGTCTACGTCCCTCCCCTCACCTATGGTCATGAGCTCTGGGGAATGACCGAAAGGACGAGATCAAGATACAAGCGATCGAAATGAGTTTCCTTCGCAGAGTGGCCGGGCGCTCCCTTAGAGATACATTGAAGAGCTCGGTCACACGGGAGGAGCTCGGAGTAGAGCCGGTGTTCCTCCATCTGATCTGGATGCCTCATGGACGTCTCCCTCAGAAGGTGTTCCAGGCATGTCCCACCGGAAGGAAGACCAGGACACACTGGAGGAACTATGTCTCTTGACTGGCCTAGGAACACCTCGGGGGCCCCTGGAGGATAAGCGGAAGAAAATGGTTGGATGGACATTTCATAAACAAAAAGCTTCCAAAGTGCTGAACTCCACTCCTTGTTTAGACAGTAAAACTAGTCAAATCAAATAAAAACAAGAATACCAATAAATTATAAAAAGGTAAAAAACAGTAAAAGTAAATAAAAGACCCAATACAAACCCAATAAAACCCCAGGTCCCATATTACACAAAATGGACTCTTGTGAGTTTTAAACCATGTTATAATGTCTCATCAAAAATATGCCTGGAGTTGTGTTTTGTTTCATTTTTATTAGTCTGTCTGCATCTCTAAAGCTCAAAATGCTCTGTTCCACCTTGTGATGTCATGTAGTGGTAGTTTTCAAGTTAACATTTACCTTATTTTACCTTTAGTTCGATAGAAATGGGCAATTCCAGGGCTGAAATGATCCAGAAAGATTCTAGTGAAGGTGTATGGAGTTTAAAGACACAATGTATCACCACATGACATCACAAGGTGGGAGTGTTTTCAGTTTGAGTATACAGTATATATAGTTTTTGTGTGTTTAACGTGTGTGAATGAAACAAAACACAACACCGGGGATGTTTGCGATGAGGAAATAACATTATAACATCAGAAAATAGCAAAATATGGGCCCTTTATTCTAAAAACGTGAGTGTAGTAAAGAAACTGTATAGTTTTACTTTCATTTTGTCTCAGTGTCCAACCGTGCCTGTAATTTGTCCCATTAAATCATCGCAAACAAGTGACAAGTGTTTACCCTGAACAGAAAGTCAGAGCTATTGAGATTTTGTGAAAGAAGAAAGAAAAGAGAAAGAGGAAGAGGTGCAGTTACCATAACATGGGCCTGTGGTGTGTTTGTGTCTGTTGGTAAATCTGAGATGCGGAGGTGTGACTGGAAACCTCCAAGCACATGCACATGCACATGCAGCGTTTTGAGAAGGTACGAGAAGGTGTGATGTGGTGAAGGAGAGAGAGAACAAAGGGAACAAAGAGAGAGGAGGGAGAAAGAGGGGGAGAGAATCACTGACTATGAAAGATAGACAGAGAAAGAGAGACAGAAAAAGACAAAGAAAGACAGAGTATCATCACCTATGAAAGAGAGAGAGACTGAGCGACTGAGGGAAAGAGAGAGAAAGAGAGCAGGGCATCATCATGTATGAAAAAGAGAGAAGGAGAGAAAAGGCAGTGGGTATCATCATCTATGAAAGAGAGAAAGACTGAGAAATTAAGAGACAGAGAGAGAAAAGAGTGGAGGGTATCATCATCTATGAAAAAAGAGAGAGGGGGAGAGAATCACTTATGAAAGATAGAGAGAGAGACAGAGAAAGACAAAGAAAAGAAAGACAGAGAATGAAAAACACAGGAGAGCGAGAAAGAGAGAGAAAAGAGAGGAGGATACCGTGATGTATGAAAAAAGTGAGAAAGAGATAGAGAGAAAATGAGAGAGAGAGAGGGAGAGAGCAAGACAGGAGGTATCATCACCTATGAAAGAGAGAGAGACTGATGAACGGAGACAGAGCGACTGAGGGAAAGAGAGAAATGAGAGGTTGGTATCATCATGTATGAAAAAGAGAGAGAAGGAGAGAGAGAAATGAGAGGAGGCTATCATTATGTATAAAAAAGAGAGAAAGAGGAGGAGAGAATGAGAGGAGAGAGAAAAGACGAGGTATCATCACCTATGAAAGAGAGAGAGAGAGACAAATAGAAAGAGACTGAGAGACAGTGTGACTGAGGGAAAGACAGAGTGAAAAGAGAGGAGGATACCACCATGTATAAAAAGAGAGAGAACTAGTGAGACAGAAAGAAGAGGGGATCATCATCTATGGAAGAGAGAGAGACAGAGCGACCGAGGGAAAGAGAGAGAGAAAAGAGAGGTGGGTATAATCATGCATAAAAAGAGAGAGAGAGAGAAAGAAAAGAGAGCAGGGTATCATCACCTATGAAAGAGAAAGCGAGAGAAGAGAAATGGCAGGGGGTCTTATCATCAAGAGAGAGAGGCTGAGACAGAACAACTGAAGGAAAGAGAGAGAGAAAGAGAAAGACGACAGGGTGTGTCATTGAAGGAGAGAGAGAAAAGAGAGGAGGGAACCATCATGTATAAAAAGAGAGGTAAGAGAGAGAGAAAGAGAGAGAAGATAGGGTGCATCACTGAAGGAGAGAGAGAAAAGAGAGGAGGGAACCATCATGTATAAAAAGAGAGATAAGAGAGAGAGAAAGAGAGAGAAGATAGGGTGCATCACTGAAGGAGAGAGAGAAAAGAGAGGAGGGTATCATCATGTATGTAAAAGAGAGAGAAAGAGAGAGACGACAGGGTGCCCCATTGAAGGAGAGAGAGAAAAGAGAGGAGGGGTAACCAGCATGTATGTAAAAGAGAGAGAAAGAGAGAGACGACAGGGTGCGCCATTGAAGGAGAGAGAGAAAAGAGAGGAGGGGGAACCATCATGTATAAAAAGAGAGATAAGAGAGAGAGAAAGAGAGAGAAGATAGGGTGCATCACTGAAGGAGAGAAAGAGATAAGAGAGGAGAGTATCATCATGTATGTAAAAGAGAGAGAAAGAGAGAGACGACAGGGTGGATCACTGAAGGAGAGAGAGAGAAAAGAGGAGAGAAAGAGACAGAGAGGCGGAGTGAGAGAGACGGGGGCAGATACATCTCCTCTGAACAGTTGTGGTTGCTGCAGCTCTGAGGCTCTGAGGCTGCATCACCTTTTATCAGCGGAAGAATCAGCTCTGTTCAGCTCTGTTTTCAAACTCACAACAATCTGTTTGTTCAGCTCCTCCGGTCGAGTCCACGAAGTTTGGACCAGATCAGGAAACGTGGACGGATTTTCCAACAAAACCGTAAAAGCATAAAACAGCCAAAATGTATCTTGGTTTATTCTAGTGTCACATTTCCTTTGGCTGGTATGAGTGAAACACAAGCCCAAGTCCCTCCTCTTTACACAGAAGTATAAAACGTAGTAGCATAAATACTGCAGTAGTAATGATCTATTCCTATCCTATTTCTGATCTGTTATAATGTTGTTTCTTCATCACAAACTTACCTGGAGTTGTGTTTTGTTTCATTCACACGTTTAACACACAAACCCTGTGTATTCATTGCAAAAAAAGGATTTTCTAGCATAGTTAAATGGACTCGAATGAAGCAGATTCATCTTAAAGGATCAATTTTAAGATTTGTTTCAACATATTCCATCCTGATTTATCTTATCTCGATATTACAACTTATTCTAAGCACTTTTCATATTAAATCAAACCAGGTTAAGCCTCTTTTCCCTCTCAAACCAGTTCTTTTCTCTGGCTCAGATCTGTACCTCACTGTCCTCAGTGTCCTGTGGGTTTAGGTGCAGATGTGCAGCATTTCTAAGATGTTGGGAAAGTGGAAAATGTGACATTTCAGTAAATGCAGCTTCAAATGTATTTGATTTCATGTTGTATTTGATCAAATGTATAGATATTGTGAATGATCAAAAACTAGGTGTTCTTAAAATGTATTTAAGAAATAATTGCCTAATATAAGACATGTTATATACTAGAAATAAGCAGTAATAAGCAATAAGCCTAAATATACTCAAAATAAGGTGAGAAATTTTGCCATAAATACTTGAAACTAGTGTTTTCTGTTTAAAACAAGATTCGTATTTTGTCTTGTTTTAAGAAAACTTGGTAAGTGAAAATTTCTTACTGCACTGGAAGATTATTTCACTTAAAATAGGGCATTTTTACCTCAAAATGAGTTTTTTTTTCTTCTTATTTTTGATACGGCTTTGTTGCAGTGTTTAAGCTATTTTCTTTCAAATTGAAAACCCTCCACTGCAAATTTCTCTGATTTGACCAAGATTTTAAAACTTACATCAGGTTATTCATCTTGTTTTCAGGTTTATCTATTTCTGAGACGGCTTCATTCTAGTCTAGAGGTCGTTTATTTTAAGAAAACTTGTCAAATAAAAGGATCTTGCTGCATGGACAGATCACTTCACTACTTGTAAGTCATTTTTGCAGTTCTTGTGGTAATCCAGGAAGTGCTCCACTGTGTTTTTAAACTCCATGCACCTTTACAGGAATCATTTGGTTGATTTCAGCACTGGAATTGCCCGTCTTTACTGAACAAAAGGCAAAAGGTCGCTCTGACCTCTTAACTCTCTTAACATTTTGCATTTGTAAGCGACAGAAATGAAATCACATTGAGGTGACAGTGTAAATAAAACATGTGCTAAAAACGGTTTCCGGCAGAGGCAGACCAATATGGCAGCAGGTACTTTGATGCTGGGTGCTGGGGCCACACAGGGGATTTTGCAGATAATTAAAAAAAAAACTCCCTCTGTTTGACATATTGCATAACTTTGATGGGTTTGTTAAATAAATAATAGTGCGGCTGAGCTGATTGTGTCTAGTTTGGGTTTGTATCAGACACATGGAAAGTCCTCTCCCACACAAAATGTCTGCTTACAGTACAGTATCTTTGTAAGAGCTTATGTAATACGATTTCTGACAAACTAGACTGCACATGTAACCAAAGCCATATTGTAAACTAGCTGCATATAGATTTTTTGGACACTAGCATCATCATATTTCAAGTAAATAGTAAATAAATATATAGAAAAGACCTAACATCTAATTTATGTATTGGAAATAATAGTACTATACATAATTATTAGACTTTATTGATCCACAAAGGAAATTATTTGGACATAGTAGCTCACACATCACAAAATAATATAATAACAAGGAGTAAAAAATATAAATAGTATAATAAATTATAAATAAATAGCATAAAACAGCAATATACAAGTGTCAAATAAGGCATAATTATATAAATGTATATGTACACGTCAAAATCTAATAGAAAAATAAGTAATAAAATATCAAATCACAGTTAAATACAAGAAAACATACATTGTACATTTTAAAGGAACCATATTACAGTGTTTTCTGATCTGTGTTATAATGTTTCTAGATCAGAACATATCTGGAGTTGGGTTTTGTTTCATTCACACATGTTTAACACACACACCTTGCAAATGTAGGTGTTTAGAAAACAGAAAACACTCTGTTCCACCTTGTGATGTCATGTGGTAAAACAGGAAGTGCTCCACTGTGTTTTTAAACTCCATACACCTTCATTAAAGTCATTTGGATCATGATTTCTAAGATCTGTAAAAAAAAAAAATTATTATTAATGCACAGCCATAATGTTCAATTTTAATGTTCATATTCAATTCATAAGGTTTAGGCTTTATTATAAACTCTTTTGGGTTTTTTGCATGAGAAAAAAACAATATCTAGGTGAGTTAAAATGACTTAAATTAAGAACATTTTGTTTTATTTGAGTAGATTTAGCTTGACAAGTCAAATTATCTGTCAATGGAATAAGAGTTTTTTTCTTAATTCAAATAACATTCAATTTTGTTTCTTATTTTAAGTGTAACAAGATGTATTTTCATATTTTAAGTACAAAAAGTCTTAGATGATTTTACTTGTCAAGTGAAATTTACTCAAATTATGGTAAAACTTTCTTAATTCAAGTCATCTGAACTTGGCTAGATTTTGTTTTTTGCAATGTGCATCTTCTGGCACCTACTTTTTTATCTAGTGTGCTTATTATTTTATTGTTATGTGTTGTATATGTGCAAAATAAACAAATAATTTCTACTAAACTGTAAAACTTGGCTGTTAACTTGAAAACTACCACTTCATTACATCACAAGGTGGAACAGAGCATTTTTTGGAGCTTTGGAGATGCACAGACTAATAATACAGGATTATTCAAACCTGTGTGAATGAAACAAAACACATCTTCAGGTCTGTTTTTGAGAAGGTAACAATATGTTAACATGGCTTAAAACTCACAAGAGACAATTTTGAGTAACATAAGACCTTTAAAGAGGGACGTTACATGAGGTTCTGTGGTAAATTAACAGGATAGGGCCCATATTACATGTAAAACCTCTTCAGGAATGTGTTTTAATGACAGAACATTATAACATGGCCTTCCTCCATTTTTATCTCTTCCTCATGCCATGTTTTAACGAGAGAACATTATAACATGGCCTTCCTCCATTTTTATCTCTTCCTCATGCCATCATCTATTCTTTGACAGCTCCCCGCGTCCTCAAAACACTTCACCTCATTCTGCCCCCGTCCAAATGGGTACAAAACATTCTGCTTTGATGCTATCACACCGCACATGAAAGCTCCAGTGTTAGCACTAAAAACTCCCCGCGCAGGCCCACTTCCTGTACCTGCTCGGCGCATGTGAGGCCGAGAGCCACACGTGTCCTCTGAGCTGTGATGCAAAGCCGCGGTGCGTTCGGAGTCCAGCCCGTGCGTCACAGTGTTTGGTTTGGTGTGAGATGTTTGTGGTGGTGAATGAACGCTGTACGCCTGAACGCACGGCCGCGCACAGAGACACAGAGACGAGCGCAAAAGGAGAGAAGGATCGTGCATCTTATCACCTCTTTGCCTCTTTTAGGTGTGGTTTTGGTTTGTGCACAGCTGTGTTTGTGAAAGTACACCGTGCTCCGCCACATGGGATTTATTTAGACTCAGAAACATCTCACACATTTGTTTCTATTGTTAATATAGACTAATGTGGTCCGATTTGACCCATAACAACTAGATCTTAGTGCTATAATAGGCTCTTAGAAAATATAATGATTTAAAAGGCCCATATTACCCTCTTTTCTCATCTATGTCATATTTTTTTGTTTCATTCACACATGTTTAACACACAAATCTCTAAAAGAAAGTACAGAAAGTGCTCCACTGTGTTTTCAAACTCCACACACCTTCACTAGAATCATATGAATAATATAAATGCTGAACTTTTCTACTGAACAAAAGGTCAAAGGTAGAAAAAAACACCACTACATGACATCATGTGGAACAGAGCATGTTGAGCTTTGGAGATGTAGATGTTTTTGATGGTAGATGTTGGTGACAGCATTATAACAGATTCAAACTCACAAAAAAAAAAAAAACATTTGCATGATATAGGACGTTTAAATAGTCATAATCTACTTGTCTTTCTTGTTGAAGCACCATACTGCCCTACAAAGGCAAAAGGAAATGAAAAATGATTGTGAAGTTTTAGTTTTGTCCAAAAGTATAACACGAAATCTGACAACTAGTTGCTATAGCAGAGAAATACTAGTTGTTCTAGCAGTTTGGGAGCCCGACCTATTATACTTTTGGACAAAACAAAAAACTTCCAAGTCATTTTTCTCAGTTTCACACTCTAGCAGCATAAATCACACTTCCTGCAGGGAAACTGGCTCAGGTGTCTTGCTCAAAGACACAACAACAGTATAGAAAAGTGCACGTTTGAACCTCCAACCTTATTATGCACGATTTGGGCCACTGTCATTCCAATATCTAAGAAAGTTACGACCTGCATTTGTAAGTGGGAGTCACTGAACACTAAACAGACAGCAGAAAAACAGAGGTGAAGTGTGTTGCCAGAGGACACAACAACATAAACTACAAAGCAGACGGTCGATACACTATTAATATCTAATTAGCTGCGCATTTGCATGTTTATAAGTGCCATATTTTCTGGACTATAAGTCGCTCCGGAGTATAAGTCACAACAGTCAGAAAATGCATAATGAAGAAGAAAAAAACATATATAAGTCGCACTGGACTATAAGTCTTTTTGTGTTTTCGAGAAGAAATTTATTTATTTTTTTGTTTTCTTCGTTGCTGTTCGGATATCTTCCTCTTTCAACTAGTCTCTTATAAGTTTCTCGCTCACTCCAAACTTTCTTTCTGCTGCTCGATCACCGTTTTTAGCTGCAGATTTCACTTCTTGCAGCTTGTAATCTGCACAATATGATTTTCTTTTTGGGGGATTTGTGTTCAGTCTTTCTCAGTTGTCTTCATAAGTTGATGTTTAAACTTTACATTTTCAGTGGTACAGGAGTAATAGGAGTAGCAGATACTGGCACACAAGTTTAGAGCGCCCCCTTGTGGCCGTCAGTGTGAAAATAACCAACATGTGAAACTATATATTTTAGTATACAAGTCACACCTGAGCATAAGTCGCAGGAATCACCCAAACCATGAAAAAAGTGTGACTACGGTAGTTAATTTTTGTTTTATTAACATGTATTCAGTCCTTATTAATGTACTAACACTAACACTTTCCAATTAGCAAACTCTGCATTATCACAGCTTCTTACTGTGACGTTTGGGCATTATCAGATCATCATTTCTGCAGCATAAACCTGTTTATGTTGTCAGTAAGTGCCGTCTGTTTCCTGGCGAAAGTAGCGTGGCTGCTGAGTGTGCAGTGGAGCAGAGGTGAGGCTGGTACCAGGGCAGCGGGACCAGAGCTGTGGTGTGTGGGTGTCAGTGTACACAGCAAAGACTGACTCATCCAGGACTCCGCATGACACCCAAATGTACCCTGTGACGTCAGAGGCATCAGACTGTGCTCAAAATGATGACAAATGATGTACAAGAGTCATGGGAGAGCTCGAGACACCAAAACAACCCAAGCATCTGAAATGACTGGGTAAAACAGATACGGCTCAATCTGGTACAGATTTTTTGACATGAAAATGATCTTGAGCTTTATTATAACTATAAGACCACCTTTGCGTAGTATCACAATTAGAGACTGACCAATATTTGATCATTTCCCAGAAAATTATCTACTTTAAGTTTAGTCCAAGCTCATCCACAGCCTTGTTTTACTACAAATTGGATAAGAAAGCTGTTTTGCACTATCAGCATTGGACCAAGTGTTAAAATTAAGCTTTAAACAAGTATTATTTAAGTATATTAATAAAATATTGGCATCTGGTGGAGAGTTAAGGCTATGAAATATGCTTAGGAGTGTGAATATCAGCCTGATAATCACAGTCTAGTTCTATCTAAACATTTTTGTTTTGTCACAACACTAAGTAGTTCATGGGTCAATGACATGACGCTGTCCAATTGCAATTTCCTCAGTTTAAAGGGGTCATATTTCATAATAATTCACCACATTTCTGTCGTACCTCTGACCTCCATGGAACCAAATCATTTTTTTATTCTGCATGTTTTTCGTACTTAAAGTGTTAAAATGTCATGTGGTGCGATTAATAATATCAGTAATTCTATGGCTGGAGTTTTAATAACAAAGTTTACTTGGGTGAGTGGTACCACATGACATTTTACACTAAAAATACTTAATATAAATGTTAGATAGACGTAGATTTATGCATCTGACACTGTAAATATTTGAAAAAGGTTAATAGAAGCTAATTTTTTTATATTTAAAGATTTGCCTGTTGAAAATCCTATGTCATTGACCCATAAATAGGATAAAAGTCATTATGAGGCCACATTTCTTTGCTCTAAAGTTTTTTTTAAATATGTATTTGTAGATGTAGAACCTGGTGTGTGTTTTTGCATGTGACGAAGAGAATAAGACAGTGATGGAGATGTTGAGTCAGATGTAGTTTTGTTCTGATAAAGACACATGTACACAAATGACAATGACAGGATCAACACAACAAATGAATTAAACATTAAACAAAAGAGTTAGCCTCTCATTAACGTGGCTTCTTCAGGTCTGACTCAGCTCTGGTAAAGCTAACTTCAATCTTTGTCAGAATAGAAGAGCAAACTACACTGAAACTATAATGCACGGTAGTTTACAGTGAGACGACACATGTTCACTCGAAAAATCTTAGGCCAGATAACAAAATCCAACCTTTTTTTTGCTGCGCACCCTTCCTGAACCGCAGAGGGATTACACAGATCGTCTAATGAAAATTTGACATGGTTCATGAGGTACCAGGAATTCAGATCATGCTTACAGGCTGCACACCGGTGATGTGAGGTTCACGAATGAGTCAGCTCTTTTCAACGTGAATGGCTGGAACTGGATCTAATTTTTAAAATGTTTTCTTTCCAATGTTCATGCCTTTTTATCCTGGTTAACCCTGAACCAACACAAAACTCAGCACAGAAGCAGAGCAGGTGATAATTATATATATTTACTTTAGAATTGCAAAGCCTGGACATGCTCCCTCTCATTTGGCGATTTGGCGATTTGGCCGTTCAGACTGAAGTCACATGTCAAAAGATCGGATATGTATCGGTTTTAGGAGCACATATCCAAGTGGCCTGGGTCGCATTTGAAAAAAATCGGATCTGTGTCGTTCAGGCTGTCATTAAAAGATCAGATACAGGTCGCATAGGGGAGAAAAAAAAAATCAGATTTGGGTCACTTCAGGTGCAGTGTGAACGTAGCCTTGGTTTGACCCATCTGAAACACATCTCATCCCTCTTTGTGATTCGTTTGGAGATAAAGGTGCATTGTGTCCAGTGATTTCACCACAGAGATGTTCTTGCTTTGTCTGAAATGTTTCACAGTTTGGTATTAAACCTTTCTATCTTCATGGAGACCAAACTAGACCAAGTTTCAGGTCTGATCTGTGGAGAAGCGACACAGTCATAATGGCTGTTTTTCAATGTATTTTTGAGCTATAAAATCTACTGTGGAACATTTCAGGCAGAGCAATGACATACACCTTTAAAATCAGTTCTCACATTGGCTTCTCTCACATAAATAAATAGTTAGAGAGTTATATAAAAAGGCTTTTGGATGGTTCTTTGAAATTAACAGATACAAAAGATCAGGATCCCCTTGGCCTTGTGATGTGGCCTGCTTGTCTTTATGGAGATGGGTAAATGAAATACCATCCTGTAGAATATTCCAGGAAACAAAAATAAAATGAACATGTACATGGGATCAAACAGGTGGAGGATCTACCAGAAAAGTTACCCGCTGCACCTTTAGAAAGTCATTAGATCGAAGTTGCCCTCCAGAGCTGAGTTTTCAGAGTGAGTGGTGACAGGTGAAACTCAGCTGCAGCTACACAAACACAGACGACTGACACATGAGAAAAACAGTGACTACAACAACTCTGACTCATTCAATCCACACATAAGAAATCATAACAAACGCAGAGGCATGAGCGGTGGAGTGGAACCATAGGGGAGAGATGTGTAGGCTCGAGATTATAAAAGACACTTTACAAGCTCTCATCCTCACACTCTTACACTGTACAGTACATGTGTCACTATCTGCTACTGATACAGATTCAGATATAATGTTCTTGTGTGTCCTCTTTTTGATAGGATTTAAAGGGGAACTCCGGCACATTTCAAGCATAGACCGTATATATGAGTGGACAAAGTGACTGTGACGTCACCCATAGCGTTCAGCGCCGCTCAAATGAGGCTCCCGATGCTAACGGTTACAGGAGCGAATTTGGAGCCAGGCTCCATGTTTGGAAATCCAACCGCGAGTATCATAGCAACAACAAGGCCAATCATGATTGAGGTAGTTAAATATGTCCGCCCTACTGGTCTGGGAGTGCCCGCCCTTCTCAGAGCAGTGATATTCTGCACCATTCTGCACAGACCGCTGGATTTTGATGATTCTTGAGAATAATAAGGAAACTTTTAGCTTTTATCATCAAACTTTAAATAGTAAGTATAAGTCATTGATTTATGTTATATGTTCTGTTATGTACGGACAACAATACAGTTAACAATTTAATGAAATTCACTTTACTTTTTGCTAGATAAGTTATGCTAGTTAAGATTCTAGTAATGTTAGCTATTGTAATAGTTGGGTTTATTTTGTCATTTTATTTGAAAAATAGTCGATCTTACTTATTTTCTTCATTTTACTAAAAATGTAAGATTGATGAGCTAGAAATTATTTTTAAATTATTATTGACGGGCAAGATTTTCACATTTGTGAAAACTAGGTGTTTACACGTCCGTACAGGTTATTTAACCAATAAATCAATTGCCATCAGTTTATTTCATTTATTTCACTTACTGGAAAAACTGGACATCGGGGGGTCTTCGAAGGTCTATTAACACAATTAAATGCCGAACCAGCCATGACGAACTGTAAATGAACGTCTATCGCAATATTTTAAGACTAATGGAACAAATAAAAAGTAGAACAACCCTAAACAAGTTATCTAACAAGTTAAAGTTGTGAGACACACTCCTTGATGAACTATTAGTCCACACAGTTAAATCCACGCACAAAATGGCAGCGGTCCAATGATAGTTTTATTAAATGTCTTGATCCACTTGCTAAAGCCATGAATGTGGTTAAAGCCCGGGAAAGTCGCGCTGTCATTGGATAACTGTAAATGTCATTCAAACCTGTTAAAACAGGGTGACCCCCCCACAGTAGAAGGGGCAGAAAAGCGTGAAGGGGACTTACTTAGCAACGGAACGCACTACTTAGCATCAAACCTGTTGCTAACGCTAGACGGCAGCGACCTCGGGGAATGAAGGCGTCTGATTGGTCTGTTATTGATGCTTATATCTGGATTTAGGAACAAGATAGCGTAATGAAAAATTCAGGATCATGTAGAGCGGGTTCATACGGACAATTTAAGACCAAAATGACGCGGCTCAGTGCAGCAGTTACGGAGAGAGAGGCGATAAGATCCTAATGTAAGTCAATGGGAAAAAGGGAGCGGAGGAGCCGGAAGAGCCTGCTGGAGCACTTCCTGTTTGGCACGCGGCAGCTAACGGGATAGCTTAGTCCATTCATATATACGGTCTATGGTTTGAAACTAAAGTCCAAAGGTGGTGCTAGAGGTGGTCGAATACTGTCAGAAGCCAAAAAACAGCACAGATCAGTGTTTTCTAGGTAGAGATCTCGCCAGAAGCAACAAGTGAGGATCAACTACTGATGGTGAAGAACAATAGAAACTGAAAGCTGTTGAAAGAAAATGGTTCGGGAATGTCTTTTAGTTTGTTTTTAGCCTGTTTAAAAAATACAATTCACTCCTAAATAAATGGGATTCGAAATTACATCGGTGGTCGAGTCTTTTGGGTTTTCGCATGCGCAGTGGGAAATCCACAAGCTAATGCTAAGGCTGCTTATAAAGTTATTTTATAACATTTCCAGACACTAATGAGTGAGACAAGGCAGAGCGTTTTGTTTGTTCGACTTGTGGCTGTTGTATGATGGGTTTTACATGGAAGCTAAGAACTTGCCCCATCACTATGCTTGTCACTTTGGCTCATAACCACAGTGAGATCTCCGCCGAGGAAACATTGATCTGTGCCGCTTTTTGGCTTCTGACAGAATTCGACTCATCGCTATTTGAAACAATAGAAATGACAGGACTTTTAATTGCTTATTTCTACTAAGTTGTACCTCATCTGTGTTTTTAAGTTATGCTCAATAATCAGAATCAGAAAGGTTTTATTGCCATATGAGTAAACAGGTTCACAACAACAAGGAAATTGCTGCGGTACTAAGAGCAAACGTAAGACAAACACTACTAACCGTGGAATAAATCAAATAAAATAAAGTAGAAAACACCCACAATAGTTCACTTCAATAAAAAAATATTAGTTAATATTACTAAAAAGAAGAACATGTAACAGCAACTTGACATAATTAAGTTAGTATTAATATTTCTAAAACTTTGAGTGTACATAACGTCATCTTGCAATGATTTTAGAATGAACCCAGATAGTTACACCTGTGAAACCAGTATATTCTTAAATGTGTCTGTTATTTCAGAGGAGAAATTTAAGCTATTTGATCAATTTAAATAAGAAAAGATGTTAAAATGAAGGTAGACTTTGCTGCCATTAGATAAGTGGTTTATTTCTTTATTATTATAACATGTTATACAAGTTAAAGGGACTGTATTACACTATTTCTGATGTTATAATGTTGTTTCCCCATCACAAACATATCTGGAGTTGTGTTTTGTTTCTTTCACACATGTGTAACACACAAACCTGCATATTTAGATTGAGCTGAGTTAGACTGAGACCTGAAACTGCCTTTCTTTACTGAACTTCTCAAGGTTGCTGTTAACGTGAAAACTATCACTACATGACATCAGAACAAAGTATTTTGAGGCTTGGAGATGTAGACAGAGATAATAAAGTGTTTACTCAAAGATGTGAGAATGAAAGAAAACACAACTCCAGGCGTGTTTTGGACAAGAAAACAGTTTTATAACGTGACTTATAGCTCACAAGAATCTAGTTTGTGCAATACAGGACGTTTATCTGCGTCATAGTTACTAAGCTTGAATCATTCTTAATAAACAGACACTAGGCAAACTCTATACAGAAAAACACCACCGTCACCATCACGGATTCAACCAGTGAACTTCCTGAATGAAAGCCCTCACCTCCACTAATATATATACATAAACTGACATT
Organism: Odontamblyopus lacepedii; assembly: GCA_034769755.1. Classification (NCBI taxonomy): domain Eukaryota; kingdom Metazoa; phylum Chordata; class Actinopteri; order Gobiiformes; family Gobiidae; genus Odontamblyopus; species Odontamblyopus lacepedii. The sequence goes on along the minus strand of CM068354.1, from coordinate 31,617,820 downwards.
AAGCACTCATTATAAGTCAGTTTAAATACCTGTGTGTAAAACTGCATGTTATTTTTGCTTGGCTGTTACCTGTAGACCTGCACGCACATGCACACACACACACACACACACACATTACTCACAGTGCGGTCAGGGCTTAGATGTGCCTGTGTATTGCACCACTTCCTTTGCACGGCTCGTACACTATGTGCAGAATCACCTTAAACAAACTGCAAAACGTGCTAACGCCGCTGAACTGAATCACACATCAAACAGACCCATGCACTCGATGTTCTGAATAGATGTGGATGCGTAAGAGGAAACAACTATCATCTAGGTTTAATTGATATTAGAAGTTCTGTGAATGCCTGCAGGATGGGTAATCTTCAACTAAATCTGCTGCTCCAGATGCAAATAGCTTAACACTTCATGCAAAGACTGTAAGATAGCATCATATTGTGGTCTGCACCATGATTAATCAACTATAAATAGGTGACTTTGACATTATGTTTGCATATAGCCTAAACCGCAGGATGGTAACACAGACTACCTTGCTAACTACTTTGCACTGGTATTGCAGTTTTTTTTTCTTATTCAGTTCATCATGCAATACATTTCAGTTTTATAATATGTTCATTTGAAACTTGTAGAGTGGGGCCTATGTCTTATACAAAAATGATTCTAGTGGAGGTGTGTGGAGTTTATAAACACAGTAGCTCACTTCCTGTATTGCCACAGGACATCATAGGTGTTTTTATTTTGTGAGAGGAACTCGGCCTAAAAATGGAATGGAATAAAAACCTTTCATCCATCCATCTTCTTCTGCTTTATCCGGCTGGGTCATGGGGGCAGCAGTTCGTCCAGTCCTCTGCACGCCTAAAAACCTTTCAGTTATATTAATTCAATAATTAACTATTGTATTTCTATAGCGCCTTTCAAGACCCAAAGCGCTTTACAGTTCATTATTCATTCATTCCACACTCAGTTATAGCCACAGCTGCCATGGGACAGACTGACAGAAGCGAGGCTCCAATCTGCACCATCGGCCCCACCGACACCACCAACACTCACACACACACACTCTCACACACACATACACACACACATACACACACACACACTCTCACACACACACACACACACACACACATACACACACACATACACACACACACACTCTCACACACACACACACACACACACATACACACACACACACTCTCACACACACTCTCACACACACTCTCACACACACATACACACACACATACACACACACACACTCTCACACACACACACACACACACACTCACACACACACACACACACACACACACACACACTCACACACACACACACACACACACTCACACACTCACACACACACACACACATACACTCACACACACACACACACACACACTCCACTTTCATACTAGGAAATGTGTGAAGCACCTGGAATGTTCACTGGAGCATCCGAGCACTGCCCAGTTCAGCCTTCTGAGATCTGACGAGATCCGGCTTTGAGTAGCCGGTCTGGCCACAATACACATAAGCAAAGCAATAACATCTCCATGGAGACAAGCAGATAATGGACACTCACCAGAAAAGTTACACAATGGACTTTTAACATGAATTATCAGAGAGATTTATGTTTAATTGGCTTAAAAAGTGAAAATTTCTCTACTGAGATGTTTTTCTTCAAATATAATAATAAGTAATTCATACAATCAGTCCAAAAATGAACTTGACTGAACTAAATCAGTTTAGTGATTTCTCATTTTCTAAGTCATGTGCATATTATTTAACTGCTTTTTTCTCTATATATGAGTATTTTTGTTATTTTAAGGTGACGTCAATCACCCATCTCAGGGCAACTGCTGAAAGATGAGAGAACAACATTGGTGATCTGGTTCTGGCTCTGTAGATGACTGAGTGAGTGAGTCAATGAGTGAATGAAGAAGGCAAAAGAAGAGTGGCCTTAAGACAGAATGGATGCAGAGGTTTTGAAAAGCGTGGATAACCACAGCATTGTTAAAGCTAAAGCACTTCAGTTCAGAGTTACACAACTTCACCTTAGAACTGCAGGCTGAACTAAGGCCTCTCCACACGAGAACAACACTCAGGTATGAACGGACAGGCCGAGGCCGATGAGGCATGAGCTACGACATGTCGTACAAAGACCCTGAGTAAAGAGGAGTGTTGTCACGATACTAAAACTTCAGATAATTCTAGTGAAGGTGTGTGGAGTAGGGTGGAGTGAAAAAAACTTTTTTCCAGATCATTTTCAAATTTCACCATTTTTGAATGAAAAATTGTAAACACTGAAAAAACACTCAATTACATAAAACGCCTATACTCATTTTACATTCATAAAACTAACTACTAACAGTACAAGTAATAAAAACACTGAAAAAGTCAAGTACTGTAAATTCCGGACTACAGCACACACCCGATTAAGAGTCGCATGCTCAGATTTATGAAGAAAAATCAATTTTGTAATTATATGAGCCGCACCATATTATAAGCCACAGGCCAAAGACTAGGCGTGGGGTTCGCTTCTGCGTCCCCGCCGCCTGGATCGCCTCCGGGAAGGGCCGCGGACGCGGTCCCCCGCTGAACTCTGGGGACGGACTCGCTCACTGGTGACACTTGGGACACACACGCGCCACAGGCACTTACACACCTTCACATACTTGGGACACACACACGCGACATGCACATACACACCTTGGCGCTCTGGGAATAAACCACGTGCGCGCAGAGACCGCGCGCGTAATCTTATGGGACTGAGCCCTGCTCAGGTCCGAAATGTCCATCCGCTGGGCTCCCCGTAAAGTACGACACAACACCAACGCAGAGTGAAATACGTTTAAACGGACGGCGTGATCGCTTTTAGTTTAAAAGCTGCATCATATGCTTTTCGTCTGGTATTCTCCATGTTGATGAGGGTTAGCAGAAAGACTGAAATAAGGAAGTTGTGATTAATCATACAATTTCATTGGACCTCAGTGAACTACGTATTCATTTTATTGGTCCATGTTTTTCCCACGATGGAAAAAAAAATAAAAAAGCCGCTTCATATTACAAGCCGCAGTGTTGAAAGTGTAGAAAAAAAGTAGCGGCTTGTAATCCGGAATTTACGGTATATGTAATCTACAGACTATGTTGAGAATATTTCGTTTGCAATTTTTCATTTGAAAATGGTGAAATTTGACACCAAAGCCCAACACTATTTTTACATACAAAGAGTTAACATGTGTTTTTCTTTCAACAGTATGGAGTTAATTTTGTAAAAAATAAAATAATTATAACTGTGTTTAATAACCTCTGATTTTGTGATTTTGATCAAAATAGGCCATATTCCCCCTTTTATTCATTTCCATTGTGGAGACTGAAGATTTGCTTCAAAATGTCTAATTTTTTGGTATGTTACTCACTGAATGTGTCGGCAACTTTGTATCACTATCCAAAAAAGTTTTTTCACTCCACCCTAGTATGGAGTTTAAAAACACAGTAGCTCACTTTCTGTTTCGCCACATGATATTATAAGTGTTTTTGTGAAAAGAACTCAGCCTAAAAACGCACAGTTTGTGAGTTAAACAAGTGTGAATGAAACAAAAGACAATTCCAGGTACAGTATGTTTGTGATGAGGAAACATTATAACATAGATTTTTAAAAAACCTGCAAAATCCACTCTTTAGAAGCTACCATCTGTACGTTTCTTTATTATTTTTTACAAGTACATGGCTCCGACAGATCTGACCAGCAGGTATGGCCAATAATCCCCACTTACCCCTATACCAGTGCGTACATCAGGCTGCATTTGCCCCGCCCCTACCTGTACCTGCGGCGTGCTCCGACAGGCTCCGACTCTGCACCAGGAAACAGCGTGCGCCCTCAAACACACACACATGCATACCAGGAATCTGCCCTTACACAATCCGCCCACATCACACCACCTCAGGCTGACCATGGGAAACAAAACCAGAATTCTGCACCAGTTACCTCCAAAGCCATGACTGACAAGAGCTGTCTGTGTGTCATTCACTCAAACTGTCACTCAGGATCACCGCAGACCAAAAACAAAATGCTGCTCATGTTAAAACGACTTCAGTTAAGCGTTTAAAGGCGCATTGTGTTGTGTAACTGTTTGCTGGAGTGTCTGTCAAAGGCTTTTCTTTATGGAGATGTTATTATTGCTTTGTCTGGAATGTTTCATCTTCATAGAGAACAAACTGGGCCAACACTGTAAATTTCTCTGATCTGGCCAAGATTTTAAAACTTCTACCAGCTTTTTCATCTTGTTTTCCGATTTATTATCGACTTACTAGTTCTGAAACTGCTTAATTCTAGTCTAGACACCATTTATTTTAAGATAACTTGTCAAGTAAAATTATCTGTCCATGCAGCAAGATAATTTCACTACTTTTAAGTCATTTTCTGATAAATGTAAGCGTTTATATCTTAAATTTTGGCCAGGCTTTTTTGCAGTGAAGTTGCAGGCAAGATCTGTGGAGAGGCAAGGTTACATAGTGCAGCTTTTCCAGTATACTGGAAAAAAACTATATCTAAGTAAGTTAAAATGACTTAAATTAAGAACATTTGACTTTATTTGAGTCGATTCAACTTGACAAGTGAAATTATCTGCCAGTGGAATAAGTGTGTTTTTCTTAATTCAAGCAACATAAGATTTTGTTCCTTATTTTAAGTGCAAAAAGTTGTTGTTTTCCTTATTTTAAGTGTAGCAAGATGTATTTTCATATTTTAAGTGGTTTTGAAAAGCGTGGATAACCACAGCATTGTTAAAGCTAAAGCACTTCAGTTCAGAGTTACACAACTTCACCGTGTCATGGGCAAAATGTGGAGCTGAACTCCAGGCTGAACAAAGGCCTCTCCACACGAGAACAACACTCAGGTATGAACGGACAGGCCGAGGATCATGTAGAGGCTTCTGCATGTCGCAAGACCTTGAGTAAAGAGGAGTGTTGTCACGATACTAAAATATCAAACTTGAATTCAATACCAAGGATTAGACCTGATACTCAATACTGATTCAATAAGATGATAATAGAAAAAAAAAAACTCTTTAGTTAGACAGCAGAATATGATATCTTAGTACTTTCTTTTGCCATGTGTTTTTATATCTTATATCACTGCAATACCAACTCTGCAATACCATGAGAGAGTTACTTACTAATCCTGAGGGAAGTTCAAGTTTATCTGCAGAAATATTTTACTGCACTTCTCAGTGGCCTTTGTGTCTCAGTCAAAGGTCTCAGTGCAGGACATGAGGACTTGTCAGGGAGGGTCAGAAGATCCTGTGTCAGGCCAGTTTTAGGAGTGAAGTCCTCCAGACAAAAGTGTCCCTCCTCTGTGTCGTCTCAGTAAGAAAACCTCTTTGACCCTCACTCTTTCTCCGCTTTGTTGTTTCGGTTGGCGATGAAATAGTCCATTCCCTCGTAGGAGTATTTCTTAAGGAAGGTCACGGAAGATTTCATTGTGAAGGTCTTCTGCCACATTTTCTGCCACATCTGTCCTAAGAAGCCTGTAGCATCTCAAAGACCCATAGCTTTTGCAGTCTTCATGGATACAGGAAAAACAAACAGTTCATTTCACACAATGCAACAGTCCCTAACTTGTGTCCTTTGAACTGCACATGCTGCACTTCTCTGTTGGTTAAAATCCCTTGAGACGATGCAAAAAAAACTGAGCTAAAAAAGTGAAAAAAGTTTCCAACCACGGAAAAAATGGTCTAAGTGTAATTTTGTTGTTCTCTATGGCAATTACAATAAAACAAGACAACTCTTCATTTATTCTATATGTTTTGGTCCATAACTTCAACAATAGCCTGTGTTTGAATTGGTAATTACCATGGAAACACTGTTAATATTTCATCACTGTGGAATCCAGAAATACAATGGAAACAACTGCTTTACTATTTATGGCAACTGAAGCTGAAGAAGCAGGATTAACTAAACACTTGTAACTTCCTCGTCAAAGTGAAGTAGGAGTAACTGAACGCCCTGAACCACAATAATGAGGATTAAAAGGCTGTTGATGATGAGGGGGCGTGGCCAGTGAAAGTAGGCTAACGGGACAGTGGATGCGATGGCGTGAGAGAGCACCTGTCTTACCCACAACGCACCACTCTCCGCTAACCCGAACTGGCAGCACCTCCGCTTGACCTTGTACCCCCAAACGCTGCTTCTCCCCTCTTATCTCATTAGGAGGCAGGCACCATGCAAGACCCCTCCACACACACACACATACACAAGTCCCACCGCGGGCCTTTCCAACAAACATCAGCCCAGTGGAACAAACAGGGTCTTAATGCAAACAGACAACCGGACAATTACAGCCGAGCAGACTCACAGAAGTGGGCATGGACCAGCAGAAATGATTAAATAGTTGCACTGAAGGTATAGCAAACCCAAAGCTTCCTGAAAAGTAAAAATGTGTGACGAATTTAAGTAAAAAATTAAGTGCAAATTCAATTGCATCTTCCAAGACTGAATCTCTTAACACAACTAAAGAGTTTGGACAATTTTCGATGGCAGCTCAAATGGGATGGGTTTACTTGTCATGTTAATACAGAGAGCATTGAAATACAGCAAAATAGTAGGTTTAAGAGGCCACCATGTTAGTATTGAGAATGCTATTGGTTGGTTTTAACATTGTACTTAAAGTTTGTACAAAATTCAAAGTGATAAACTCATAATTATAGTAGTGAGTTTTCTTTACTCCTCTCAGGCTGTAGCTATGTTGACCCATATTCAAAAAATAAGGGGTATTATAAATATTTTATTCTGCTCTTTACTATTTAAACCTCGCCTTTTCTACGTAATTGAAATGACTTTTTTGTCGGGTGCTTGTTAGACCTCAGAGCTCCTCTTTGTTCAAAATGACTCCATGTGTTGAAGGTTTGTTTGTCTCTCTGTGTTTTACTGCTCAAACTAAATGGCCCTTGTGGGATTAATAAAGTCTGAATCTGCATCTGAGAACGCATTAGTTAAATTAGATATTTGGCATTGTAAACGTACACTTCAAAGTGTGTGTAAAATCCCTCAGTCGTCCAGGTTGAATCTATGGTAAAGGAGAGAGTTCAGTTTGTCAGCTGGACAAGAGTTTATTTGATTAAATATGTTTCGCTGCTGCTTCTTCAGTTCTGGACAGATGCTGGAGGACACTGCCTTATATCTGCCTGCAAGAGGGAGGAGATAGATACCAAGAAATTACTCTGAAACTAATAATCTACTTGTTTACAGTTTCTGTTGTTAGCTCGCCCTGTTGAAATTGCCCTGAGTGTGGGGTCGAATTAGCAGAATCATAATAATCAGCCATCATGGGTGTTTTCACACCTCTGGGCCTGACCTGGCTACACCTATTGTTTTCTTAATTTGTTTTGATTGAGGTTTGAGAATGGAGATTGGAGACAGATGGTATCTGAGTCCTCCATTTCTGTTTAAAGAAGGTTTATGTTTTTTTAAACAAAAAATAGCCTCTTTAACTCCCCTCTCAAACCAATTCTTCTCTCTGGTTAAGATCTGTACTTCACTGTTCTCAAACGAATGGCTCTTAAGGTGGAGATGTACGGCAGACTGAGGTCCTTTTAGGTGCAGATGTACGGCAGACTGAGGTCCTTTTAGGTGGAGATGTACGGCAGACTGAGGTCCTTTTAGGTGGAGATGTACGGCAGACTGAGGTCCTTTTAGGTGGAGATGTACGGCAGACTGAGGTCCTTTTAGGTGCAGATGTACAGCAGACTGAGGTCCTTTTAGGTGCAGATGTACGGCAGACTGAGGTCCTTTTAGGTGCAGATGTACGGCAGACTGAGGTCCTTTTAGGTGGATATGTACAGCAGACTGAGGTCCTTTTAGGTGCAGATGTACAGCAGACTGAGGTCCTTTTAGGTGCAGATGTACGGCAGACTGAGGTCCTTTTAGGTGCAGATGTACGGCAGACTGAGGTCCTTTTAGGTGCAGATGTACGGCAGACTGAGGTCCTTTTAGGTGCAGATGTACAGTAGACTGAGGTCCTTTTAGGTGCAGATGTACGGCAGACTGAGGTCCTTTTAGGTGCAGATGTACGGCAGACTGAGGTCCTTTTAGGTGCAAATGTACGGCAGACTGAGGTCCTTTTAGGTGCAGATGTACGGCAGACTGAGGTCCTTTTAGGTGCAGATGTACGGCAGACTGAGGTCCTTTTAGGTGCAGATGTACGGCAGACTGAGGTCCTTTTAGGTGCAGATGTACGGCAGACTGAGGTCCTTTTAGGTGCAGATGTACGGCAGACTGAGGTCCTTTAGGTGCAGATGTACGGCAGACTGAGGTCCTTTTAGGTGCAGATGTACGGCAGACTGAGGTCCTTTTAGGTGCAGATGTACGGCAGACTGAGGTCCTTTTAGGTGCAGATGTACGGCAGACTGAGGTCCTTTTAGGTGCAGATGTACGGCAGACTGAGGTCCTTTTAGGTGGAGATGTACGGCAGACTGAGGTCCTTTTAGGTGGATATGTACAGCAGACTGAGGTCCTTTTAGGTGCAGATGTACGGCAGACTGAGGTCCTTTTAGGTGCAGATGTACGGCAGACTGAGGTCCTTTTAGGTGCAGATGTACGGCAGACTGAGGTCCTTTTAGGTGGATATGTACAGCAGACTGAGGTCCTTTTAGGTGCAGATGTACGGCAGACTGAGGTCCTTTTAGGTGCAGATGTACGGCAGACTGAGGTCCTTTTAGGTGCAGATGTACGGCAGACTGAGGTCCTTTTAGGTGCAGATGTACAGCTGACTGAGGTCCGTTTAGGTGGAGATGTACGGCAGACTGAGGTCCTTTTAGGTGGATATGTACAGCAGACTGAGGTCCTTTTAGGTGCAGATGTACGGCAGACTGAGGTCCTTTTAGGTGCAGATGTTCGGCAGACTGAGGTCCTTTTAGGTGCAGATGTACGGCAGACTGAGGTCCTTTTAGGTGGATATGTACAGCAGACTGAGGTCCTTTTAGGTGCAGATGTACGGCAGACTGAGGTCCTTTTAGGTGCAGATGTACGGCAGACTGAGGTCCTTTTAGGTGCAGATGTACGGCAGACTGAGGTCCTTTTAGGTGCAGATGTACAGCTGACTGAGGTCCGTTTAGGTGGAGATGTACGGCAGACTGAGGTCCTTTTAGGTGGATATGTACAGCAGACTGAGGTCCTTTTAGGTGCAGATGTACGGCAGACTGAGGTCCTTTTAGGTGTAGATGTACGGCAGACTGAGGTCCTTTTAGGTGCAAATGTACAGCAGACTGAGGTCCTTTTAGGTGTAGATGTACGGCAGACTGAGGTCCTTTTAGGTGCAGATGTACGGCAGACTGAGGTCCTTTTAGGTGCAGATGTACGGCAGACTGAGGTCCACTCTGCCTCTCCCGTCTGTCTTGGTACATCCTCTTGTGCACATTTCATAGCATGAATTGTAGCTGGTAATGCTAAAATCATGTACATCACCTTGCAATTTTGATTTTTAAAGACATATTTTTAGGGAGTGCTGTATATATTGGATTCTACTGCAAATAATCATGTATTCAATGTAATAGGACCTATAATCTAAAAGTATATCTATTTTAGACTATACACAACAAAAGCTCCTTCAGGTAAAACATGTGACCACTCTCTGACACACATACACAGACTGACACACATGTATTTACAATCACACACTTGACAGAGGTGAGTCAGGTCTTAACCACCATCTGACCCAGCTCTGAATCTGTGTTTAAACTGGTTTCATTTGGTGAGAAGGAGGGTTTAAGGTTTTAAGATGAACACCTTTTAGTCACAGTATGTGTAATGACTTCTGTAGAAGACAAGTTCATTGACTGATCACTCAAATGCATCTGAATATATATATATATATATATATATATATATATATATATATATATATATATATATATATATATATATATATATATATATATATATATATATATATATATATATATATACACACACACACATCTATTTTAAACACCAAACCCATTTCAGTATTTTTGACTATTGTCTCAAAGTCCTATGCCATTTGCAAATTGGGAATCTAGTAAAATAAAATCAGCCAAAACTAAATTGAAATCTGGCTGAATGTTAGACAACCTCTGAAATTTGAGGGGGAAAAAAGACAACAACAACAACAACAACAAAGCTCTAAAATCTACCATAAGCATTTGTATTGTAGTTTCATATGACCTTACAAGTTCTTTTCCACTCTATGAAGTGGCTCAACTCTGTCCCAGTTGGCTGATTATGTAACAGTACAAGAGGGGAAGTAGAGGCTGCACAGAAAGTACCTATGCAAACAAAAATATGACCTAGTTAAACAGGAGAGATGGCCACAGCGCAGTTTAAACATGCATTTTACTCGTAAATCGCCCCTCAGCTCCTGTCTGCTTTAGATAGAACAGAGCAGTGTCCAGCCAGTGCATTTGTGGTTGAAAATACAAGCAGTGTATGTACATATTACGCTCAAGTTAGCATCCAGCTAAGTGCTTGGCAGTCAGCGCTGTGGGAAGACTCAAATAAGTTTAACCACAAAAACGCACAAGATGCAATGGGACGTTTGTACTACATATTTAAAAAAACATTTTGCTCTGCACCAATAAAAGTCAACAGGAGACTTTGGGCATTGTAAATAGTAAGGTGCAACGCCGTAACGATGAACAGATCCCAGAATGAAAGCCAATGAAAACTTATAGACGACAGTGTGTGGCCGTGATATAGTATTTTAAGGGAGAATCTTTTCCAGGATTTGTTTGTACCCAATGTGTCCAGAAGTCTTAAGAAATATGCAAATGAGATAGTATTTTCATACACTAGTGAGGCAAATATACTCTGCTGTGTTTGACATCCAACACCAAAGCCAAATCACACTTTACATGTGAGGAAAACATGTAGGCTCCTCGTGTCGGGTGTATCCGTATTGACCGAGGTACAGTCGTCCTTCACTATAACGCGGTTCACCTTTCGCAGCCTCACTGTTTTGCAATTTTGTTGGGTTTTTTTGCAGTATATGAACGCACATTGTGTTCTACACCCTGATTGGTTGCTCTGTGTAATCGAAGGTGGCGTGTCTGTTTATAAGAATCTTCTCGCCAAGAAATAAAAAACAGCGGCAACAACTCCCCATAACTATGTTCTATGACTCCTGCACCAAGGCCATGCTGTGCTCCTCAGTTTAGATCACGAAGCTTGTCTCAGAAAAGTGTATAAAGTGTGTGGGGAGGGGTTTTACAGCCTACAACATATATAATAATTGTGAAAAATAAAGCTGACTACTTCGCTGATTTCGCCTGTTGTAACAGCCTCTCACTGGCCTCTCCAGACGAGCGGTGAGAGCTGCAGAACATCCAGAACACTTCAGCTCAGGTCCTGACTCCAACCAGGAAGTCCGAGCACATAAGTCCTGTGCTGTGGTCTCTGCACTGCCCCCTGTGGCTCAGAGACTTTAAATGCTAAATGCCAATAATTCACAACTCTATTCACAGCTCATTTACATATCAATGCGTGTCCAGTAACATATATACGGGGCACTATAGTCACTTTACAGTCGCTAATAGAAGAGAAAACAGCCTGTTTATGTGTGGGAGCTACAGCAGCTAATCGCTAACCAATGAGAAAGAACCAAAACGAGCTTCAAAACTGACACATTTCCAACACTCAGCCTCACACAGGCTCCTCTCAGATCACAAGTCTGCACTAAGAACGGTCCTTTTAATCCAGAGTCAAACCACTAGTCCGTAAAAAGAATATAATCTCAGTGTTGCGCACATGGATCCACGGCTGTCTGTGTAAACAAGCGCACATGGCGATGCGTTCAGGGACGGGATGGACATATGGACACAGACAAATGATTCCGCAGATAAACACTGATGCGGTGCCACATATTTGGACATTTATCTGTCTGTAAATTGGATTAAAGGGGCAGAATATAGAAAGTCTAAGATTTATAACAAGGTAAAATGTCCACGTGGAATATTGACCCATATCGGCAAGATTTGGGCCGATAGCCGATATGTTTCCAAGAGCCCACATCTGCCAACCCATATATCAGTCGGGTCCTACTTATAACAGCAATTTTGGGCATGAGGCAGAGTGCAACAGGACATTTCAAGACAAAACAATGAATTATGTTTCTCCATTTCAGAAGAATATATCTGATAGCCGGGAATTGAACTCACAGCCCATTGCGTTGGGCTTTTCCCACAGTAACAGAAACCATGTAGGCATAAAGATGAGTTTATAGATAGAACTGCACATCTGTCATCCGCAGACAGGCATTATTTCCAACTATTATTCCTTCCTTTCATTTCACGGTGGTTTGATTGATACCATGGCATGGCATTACCTGTACCGCTGTAAACTTGTGTACTTAACCATCCACCTATGCGGGGCGTAATAATCTAAGCTCCTCGTGTTTCTCCCGCAGACCTGCTCGTACCTGCCTCGTACAGTTATAGCGCGCTCCTGCCCAGACCTGCCCAGAGCCATCAGCCATCACATCCGCACGTAAACAGCTCACAGCACTACGCTTATGAGGAAATACAAGACTGCAGGCATGTACCCACAAATACTCCACATACGTGCACAAACACCAGCCGCACAAGGTATGAGGACACTGCTGCGGATCCGAAATGAAAAATAACTCTTAAAGGTCCATTGCGTAACTTTTCTGGAGAAGAAGAGTATGTGCTAGTTTGTAATCTGCATGTTTTTGGTTCATAGTGACTTATCTTTCTTCATTGAGACCAGCAGCTGACAGTAGTCCAAGTTACAGGTTAGATCTATGGAGAGGAGACCCAACTTGCAGATAAGAATTATTTTTTTTCATGGTTGTTTTCTGCATTAAATCCTGTAATTGAATAAATGCAGGATAAAGAAGTATAACGACCAGTGGTGGAATGTAATGAAGTAAAAGGTACCTGCACTTTACTTAAGTACATTTTAAAATGAACACTTTTGAGAGGAGATATCAGTACGGTCTACGTCACTCTATTTTTGAACAGGATTGAAATTTTAGCACAATTCTTTGTTTTTTCCACAGTGTTTTTTTATTGGTTTCCAATTTACTCAACTGAACTCAGCTTTATTTCTAGAGCACTTTAAAAACAACACAGTCAACCAAAGTCCTGTACACAAACAGATAACAAACAGTGACAATTACAGTGACAGGTACGAGTAAAATACAAAACAAATACTGGTAAAAATTCAACCCTCAAACTGTGTTAAAAGCCAAGGTTTAGGTTTTTAAAAGCCAAATTAAGAGTTATAATTATACAGCAAATAGTATACCATATATAAAAGTAAATAAAATAAATAAATAAATACAATAAAACATGATTCAATTTAATTTAAGTTGCAATAATAATTTATAAAAATGCACCGAAAAATAATAATGATAATAAAAATAAATAATAATAATAATAATAATAATAATAATAATAATAATAGCTAAATTGTCACTCTATTGTGCACCTACAGTTTCCTGAGAAAGTCCATTAAGGGTGTCCACACCTCTTCAAATCTCTGTGCTTTACCTCTGATAATATAGGTCCAGTGTAACACACAATGACATTTCTCTTATCCAGGAATGTACAGAAGAAACTCCTCATCTGCAGAAGTACAAAGTTGATCAGAGTCTTACTTTTAGAGCTGATAGTAAAGTTGTCCAGATTTCAGCACAATTCTTAATCAAAATCACTACATTTGGAGCCTTATAAGACCTCAAAATCTGCGCAAAATCACTTTCTAAACAGTTTTTTTAAATACTTAAGTAGATTTTTTAACATGATACTTTTACTTGAGCATGTTTTTGCTCTTGCATCTGTACTTTTACTTAGATGTCAAAATCAAGTACCGTAATTTCACGACCATAAGGCGCATATAAACGTCTTAGATTTTCTTCAAAATGAGCCACGCGCCCTTTCGTGCAGTGCGCCTTGTGTGAGGCGGACGTGATAGAAAAAGGGGTGCGCTCTATGTGAGGCGGACGTGTTAGAAAAAGCATGAGAACGTTAAAGGGGGAAGTGTGGGCGTGGCTTGTGTATAAAAGAACAGGTATGTGCTTTATGCACAACATTGCTGTTTTAACAACCCTGAAATGGCAAAGAGACACCTTTTTTCCACGCATCACCATCGTTTCTAATTTATGACTCTATGCGTGCTCATCTCACCGCTGACGTGAAAAAACAAGTGAAGCAAATGAACGCTACGCTTGCTGTGATTCCGGGAGGGCTGACGAAAGAAGTCCAACCGCTGGACATCGGCGTGAACCGGCCGTTCAAAGTAAGGATGCGAGCGGCATGGGAGCGATGGATGACCGAAGGAGACCACAGCTTCACGAAGGGTGGAAGGCAGCGCCCGAGGCGATTACGCCACAGTTTGCCAATGGATTGTAGATGCTTGGGCTAACGTGTCTGCTGGTACTGTTAAACGAGCTTTCGCAAAAGCCGGTATAATTTCTGAGGAGCCGCACGGTACAGACAGTGACTCCGACAGCGAGGAGCGAAGTGGACCTGCTATGGATTTTGCGCAGCTGTTCGATTCCGAAACAGAGGATGAGGACTTTGATGGATTTGAATAATGACTATTGTTTAATATTGTTGTAATTAGTACTTAAATAAAGCACAACCAAACTCAGTTTTGCTCCCTATATATTTTTCAATACGCACATTTGCATGCTTGTTTGTGCGCCTTTTCGTACGGTGCGCTTTATGTGTGTGTTAAATACAGTAATGGCACACAAAACTGAGACTGCGCCTTTTCGTACGGTGCGCCGTATGGTCGTGAAATTACGGTACTTTTCCCACCACTGATAATGACATATATTAAGACATAAAGAAATAATCTCCACTATCTGCCCCTCCGAACCCAACAGACTCATCATCTTACAGAGAGTAGGCGAAGTGTCTTGCCCAAGGACACTACAGCAGCATTTGGACATAGCTGGGATTGAACTGTTGATTTTTGTGTTGGTGTGAAAACGGTGAAATCACTGAGCTGAAGAGTCTACTTTAGTTCTGTTGCATGTGTGATTTCATAGCCTGAGGAGTTGTGAAATGTCACTGGTTTCCTTCCAAGAGTTCAAGTGCGTATATCAAGCGAGGATGGAAATATTAAAAAATACTTGGGAGGCAGTTTGATTGGTCAATATTAGCTCAGCCACCTCCAGGACTCAAAGTGTGGTCCATACATATTTGCTGTTATGAGCAACCAGAGTCCTTTTACATTTACTTTGGAGACGGCTCAAGGCCCTTTAATATATGTAGTGCTTCATAGTTCTGCCTGATGTGAGGAGAGGACCTATGTATTTGTTTATTTTGTTTATTTGTTTATTTATTAGGATCCTCATTAGCTGTACCCGAGCTAGTTTTCCTGGGCTCCTTTATTTAAAAACAGTTTTCATTTCATAAACACATGTCTTAAAGGGCCCATATTACGCTATTTTCTGTATGTAAAAATGTTTCCTCATCACAACATACATGGAGTTTATTTCATTTATGCATGTTTAACACACAAACCATATTCATATTTAGCTTCTATAGTTGTTTACCTGCAGAAAACACTCCATTTAATGTCATGTGGTAATACAGGAAGTGCTCCACTGTGTTTTTAAACTCAATACACCTGCAGTAGAACCATCTGGATGACTTCAGGCCTGGAATTTCCATTTCTCTTCTAAACAAAAGGTAAAAGGGTAGGTATGTATAGCCAGATATGTTTTTGAAGAGGTATCCATGTAATATTAAGAGCTTTGTATAATGTAGAACCTTTAAAAATGAGTTTATTTTGAATGAATAAACAATATGAATACATTTACTTGATTAAAATGACAAAATATAGGCAGTCGGTGGGCAGTTGTCTTTAACACAAAAAGACAGTTAAATGGGGGGTTGAGTTGAGTTTTTTTTTTTTTGC
This sequence comes from Odontamblyopus lacepedii, assembly GCA_034769755.1. Lineage (NCBI taxonomy): Eukaryota > Metazoa > Chordata > Actinopteri > Gobiiformes > Gobiidae > Odontamblyopus > Odontamblyopus lacepedii. The sequence continues at coordinate 31,601,896 of CM068354.1, read as the reverse complement.
TAGAGTTGATATGGTTGAAATTAATTCAACTTCCCCTTATGTTAATTTGGCACCTTCCACCCACCTTCAAACTCCCATGAGAGAAGATGAGTTTGAAACAGTTTTGTGCATAATTTAATCTTAAATTAACTAAAATAGTGTAAAAACAAAACATCTATGTGTTGTTTAGCTAAATCAGGATAACCCTACAAAGTGTTATTCGTTTACTCTCAGTTAATATAACTCTTAATTTCGGGGTTAAACAGGAATTTTGGTCCAGTTTTACTTAATTAACCTTTTCAAAAATGTTAAATCAACCCAAGAACAGATTTGACTCATATAAACCCTGAGAAAATGTTAAAATTGATTCTGTGAGGGTCAATTTTAACGCTCCACTTTTTGCTATGTAAAGTGAACAGGCATTTTATATCCATAATCATAAACAAGATAAATATTGAATCTGAAACTTCATTTATACTTTTTGATGCATGAAATCTTCACGTGTAATCCCAAATTTGAGATAAAAAAGTTAAACAGAAATATCACTTGTAATAAAATCCTATATATAGTAGTAGAAAATAGGTCATAAGTACAGTGCGGTCGTCACTATGGCCATACTCGTCATGAATAGACTCTTGTTGAAAAGCTACTGTCCTACATTTCTGAGGATACTGGCGCTTATTGTCTCCTCCTGTTTGCCACATATCTCCAGGAAGCCAGCCGCAGGTTCAGTTAGGTCAGGCCTCACTTCAAAGGCCAACCGGCTTTGTCACCAGGCTTTGGGCAGCGAGCTAGAGCGTCCCGGGACCCCAGCTCCTGTGCATGCTAATGGGATTACGGCCTCCATGGGGCCAGATTAGGGGGCTCCCGGTCCCACCCTGTTCCTCCTGTCAACCGAGGTAATTCCCATCGGCTGCATCCGAATTTACGCTCCTTGGCAGAGTGGGAATATTTCAGGCAAGTGAGAGTGGAGGAGCCAATAAAACAAGCTCCAGCATTGTTTTGTTGCTGACACAGTTTTATGGGTTTACGTTGTGAAGGTCAGGCTCCTAACTTTCTTTAACAAGGTGCTTTGTATTGTTAATATATTCTGGATGACATGATTTTTTACGAGTGCAATCCTTAAAAGGTGTTTTTATTCCTTACTTTAATACATTAAGACAATATCGTTTGGGGTTCCACAAGGTTCAGTTTTAGGAACAATATTATTCGAACAATGTTGGGTACAATATTACATAATTCATATATTTTTTGCAACTTTCATTAGGTTGATTTATATTTAGACAATTTTAAGTTACGTCTCTTTGAGTAGTCATCTGGACTTGGTTTATAATGCTTCAAAGCGCCACTACAGAATTTAAAGGGATAGTTTGTTTTTTTTTTTGGTTTTTTTTACATGAATCTGTATGGCATCCCCGTCAGCAGTGTCGTGCTTGTGTCGTGATTTACCTCCCGACAGCGTCCGGTGAGACGAGTTCTTGCCCGGATTCGGTGCTGACGAAAGTAGTCCGGCAAGTTGGCTGGGAACACAAAAATAAAGCGTTTTTCTTCTCAAAACAATACGTGTTCAAAAGAGTGAAACATTTGCGTCACAAAACCGTTGTCCACAAAAAAGTCAGACCTCATAATCGCTTGGTACTATTTTCTCTCCACTCATATCACTCCGCACTGCCTCCAGGTGAAGCCGCACCTGTTTCACTGTGTTTCCTGCTCAGAAAGTTCACGACAACATGTGTGACTACGACACCGACAATGAAGACGTTGCCTTTAGCACAGAGCCAAGGGGAGATCTGTATGAACCCGAATATACTGATGCCCAAATTAACCAGATGGAGTCAGAATGGGCAGAGAGAGAGAGGAGGGACAGAGTGGGACAAGTTGCAGTTGGAGCCACAGGAAAACGTGTAGAGAATCAGCCAGATTTTTGTCTGTTTGTCTGCACCATTTTTATGTATATTCTTATACAGCTTATACATGCTTATATACTTATGGCTCTAGCTCTCATGTTTGCATTCTCGTGTCGTGGCGGTCAAAAGTCTGAGCACGTAAACACTGCTGAACTACTGAAAAAAGTGTGCGGCTTCACCTGGCAGCAGTGTGCAGTGATATGACCAGAGAGAAAATAGTACCAAGCGATTATGAGGTCTGACTTTTTCATGGACGACGGTTTTGTGACGCAAATGTATGACTCTTTTGAACACATATGGTTTTGAGAAGAAAAACGCTTTATTTTCGTGACCCCAGCCAACTTGCCGGACACTTTCGTCAGCACCGAAACCGGGGAAGAACTGGGCTCACCGGACGCTGTCGGGAGGTAAATCAGTGTTGATGCACAACACTGCTGACGGGGACGTACAGATTCATGTCAAAAAACCCAAACTATCCCTTTAAATAGTAGTAGCAGTGGTCCAGATGACTATTAAAGATATTAGAGTCACATTTGGTGATATAAATAACTCTCTTTCTTATCTCTGGCCACTGTTACACACTGTAACAACTCCCCATGATTCTGTCAGTCAGTCTATTATTATTTTATACTGGTCACATGAAGGTTATATCACACTTTAACACATGGGATGCAATTTTAACAAAGCATTTCTTGACTGACTGAAGTGCTTAAGAGAAGGTCCTTGTTGTTGCCTGGACTCCGGACCTTCTGCTTTCACGTTTTTTAAATATTTCTCATCTGATCTATATCTAGCCAGGAAATAGTTGAAGTACTAAGTAGATATAGTCATGGCCCTTTCTTCTTTTCTTGCCTCATGGTCTCAGATTTGTGGTTAGATTGCATGATGTTTTACTTTCACACCAAACTTGCAAATTTGTACTCAGATAACTCCCCAAACAGAGAATACTACATTATAAATTGGGTTTAGTTATGTTTTTTAAGGTGCACTGCGTAACTTTTCTAGTGAAGGGTCCATCACCTGCTTGTCTCCATGGAAATACAGTATTACTGCTTTGTTCCAGTATAGATTAAACCTATCTCAAGGAAGACAAGCAGGTTCTATCACTACGCCACATTACAGTTCACATCTGTGGAGAGTCGGCCCTATTCACAGAAGGAATGATTGTATTTTTGAGCAATAGAAACATCCTTAAAGCTGCATTGTGTAACTTTTCTGGTGGAGGGGCCGTCAAATGCTTTTCACCATGGATGTGTTATTGTTTTGTATGGAATGTTCCACAATATGATATTAAACCTTTTTATCTTCATGGAAACCAAACTAGACCAAGTTACAGGTCAGATCTGTGGAGAGGCGACCCTGCTCACAGTCAGAATTCCTGTTTATCAAGGTATTTTTACTCTATAAACCCATCTGTAATTGAGTAAATGTAAAGTAGAGCTGATTAATGTCATACTGTGGAACATTTCAGGCAGAGCAACCACTTTGGACCACAATATACTCTGGTCCAAAGCAAGAAAAATGATCTGACGAAGGATTTTTGCTAAAACTTTTTTTTTTTTTTCCCTTGGCTGCTCAAAGAAATTATTTTGGTTGATGATCATAGCGAAGATGGCAGGACAACATTTATTTATTTATTCTTTTTTTTTTTTTATTAAATAAAAAATAAACATAAATTTAAAAAAAGATCGGCCATCTGCATTTTTTCACTTTTAATGACTATTCCTTGCATTTGCACCTCCACAAAAACTTCTGTGTGCGTTTTCTGTTTGTCACTTTTTGTTTGATGTTATACCATGAAACACCCCAGGCGAAGCAATAACCATGGAAACAAGCAGGTACGGTACCTCCTCCACAAAAGTCCCGCAGTGCACCTTTAAGCTATAATTACTGCTCCATGTTACATCCTTGTTTTGTCGCTTAAAGCTCTGAGATCCGAGCCGTAATACTGGTACACCTGCTGTTTCGTAAGGTTACATCAAAACAAGATAGTCATAGGCTCCAGTGTATAATTTGAGAAACTCGGTGCTCTGAAATCAGCCCGTGGTCCGGTGTCATCGGAATGCGTCAGGGGCAGGGGCAGCTTCGGATTGGCATGGATGTCATAATTTAGCCATTCTAAATATAGGCTATAATGGCTAACACTATTATTACCAGCAGAAAGCACGCACAAACTTTCAGGAAGCAGGGCCCGAGCATGCAGCTGCTGTCAGATGGGATAGACTCACTGGATGGTTGTACGCTAATAAATTCGCTTTAGTGTGTTGCGTTGGCGAAGGAAAGACTAAAAACAACAAAGCAGCAGAGTTATATAACGGGCTTCATTAGACACGGGGGTCTCTCTACGGGGCCAGTGGCTTTGTCCCGGGAAGCTGGGTTTGGCCCGGCCTGTGCGAGGGGAGAGGGCACCACACATTTGGACTCAAGAGAAGAGGAGGCTGAGACGAGGCTGTACTCACAGGAACACTGACCCCTAGTGACAGGAGCGGGGAGTGTGGAAGAAATCTACACAGGCACAAGTTTAGATGACACTTTGACTTGTTTATTTTGTTTTATACAGTTAAAACAATAAAAAATAACCAATTCTTACATCTAGCACTGCAATAAACAAAATCTAGTCAAGTTAAGATGACTTGAATTAAATTTGATCATGATTTGAGTAAATTTCACTTGACAAGTTAAATGGTCTGCAGTGGAATAAGACTTTTTGTACTTAAAATATGAAAATACATCTTGCTACACTTAAAATAAGAACAAAAACAACAACTTTTTGCACTTAAAATAAACAAAATTGAATGTTGCCTGAATTAAGAAAAACACTTATTCCATTGGCAGATCTACTTGTCAAGCTGAATCGACTCAAGTGAAGTAAAATGTTCTTAATTTAAGTAATTTTAACTTACCTAGATATTGTTTTTTTCAGTGTGGATCTTATAGAATATTGTCTTCCATAATTTTGTAAGTATTTAGACCTATTGATTACTATGGCGTGATCACTTTCATATGTTTTTGGCATTGATAGTAATTGATCACTTACTTATCCTACATATTTAACCACTATTTTCGATATATTCTTAGATGAACATTAGAACTATACTTAATTGGAAATAATATTTGTATTTAAAGGTCCTTTATTACACTAAATTGACCACATTCGTGAGTCTTAAGCCATGTTATTGTGTTCCCTCGTCAAAAACATACCTGGAGTTGTGTTTTGTTTCATTCATGCATGCTGGGGTAATCCTGTATTATTGTTTGTCTACATCTCCAAAGATTAAAATGTTCTGTTCCACCTTGTGATGTCATGAAGTGATAGTTTTCAAGTTAATTTTCCAGTTAGTTCAGGTTTATTATTGTGGATCAATAAAGTTTGTCTAAGTCTAAGTCTTAATAATTTCCTTTGACTATGATTTAAAATTCTATGGGTGAAATTATCCAAATGATTCTAGTACTTCTTGTATTACCACATGACATCATAAGGTGGAACAGAGTTTTTCCATTTGAGAGAAGCCTAAATATGGAGGATTTGTGTGTTAAACATGTGTGAATGGACCAAAACACAACGCTGGGTCTGTTTGTAATGAGGAAACAACATTATAACAGCGTAAATAGCAAAAATAGCGTAATATGGGCCTTTTAAAGAAGAAAAACAAAGCTTGCCTGCATGTTCTTGTGTCAATTATCATTAGAAAAGGCACTTGGAATTACTTTCTGACATGTAAATAAGGTATGAACAACTTTGGATATTAATAAAACATGGAATCTTGATGTTGCTTATAACTTACCACCAACAATAATCTCAGTCTCCCTGTATTCACTATGAGCTCGGCTGACAGTTGCCTCTCTGGTATGCCTCCCTCCTCCTCATGTGTTTTTGCTAATCCAGTTTCGACTCACTCCCTGGGCTCAGTGCTCCTGTAGCTGTTCTGTCTCTGGCCCCTGCTATGCTAAAGAGAAGAAGAAGAAGAAGACGAAAGAGAAGAAGAAGTCCCCTCTCTTCTCTTCATTTTGCTGCAGCTGGCAGAAGTTTCACCATCTTCCAAAAGACTGAAGACCAAGCAGGACCGTCCCAAACACTGCGAGGTCCAGGCTTGGATGCAGAGATGTTAGATTTTCAGAGAACAACAAGCGATGAAGCCTTGAAAAAGTCATCATCATTTTTAATAATGTATTTAACATCAAAAAACGATTTAAAACTGCATTGTGTAGCTTTTCTGGAGGCCTGTCGAATGCTTTTCTCCATGGAGATGTTAATACTTTGTCTGGAATGTTTCACAGTATGACATTAAACCTTTCTATCATTATTGAGACCAAACCAGACCATGTTACAGGTCAGATCTGTGGCCAGGCGACCCCGCTCAGAGTCAGAATGCCTGTTTTTCGATGTATTTTTGAGCTATAAAACAAAAAAATAAATAAATAAATGTAAGCTGGAGCTGTTCAAAGTCATACAGTGGAACATTCTGGTCAGAGAAATTACATATCCACAGAAATAAATAAGCAGGTGAGCACCCTCCACTATGAAAGTTAAAAACAGAACCTGCAAAACCCAAAATCTGCAAGAGAATTTCCAAAAAAAAGAAGCCTAAAGTTGCTATAAAGGAGCAGACTTGGCAACTGTGCTTGGACGGGGAGCGGGGGATGAGGTGGTGGGGTTTCCTGTTGAAAGAGTCCTATTGTCCAGCCCAACCTCCATCAAAGACCATTAATTATGTGCCGTGGGGCAGTGCGAGGCCCCTCCCCTCCCTGTGACAGCGTAAACACTCGGATGGGGCTCGAGAGGTCCCGCACACCCCCTCCCCCTTATTCCCGCTCCAGTCACTCCAGCTCAAAGCCTTCCTCTCACCTCGTTTCACGAAGCCGGGCTGAACCCAAAGTGCCACTACAGAACTCAGCGTCTTTGTCATAACAACTGGTCTGGAGCTCGGCGGGGAGCAGAGGGAGCTTCAGAGTGGAGGGTGGTCTACGGTGGCTGTAGAGGGACAGTTTGAGGACCCAGTTTTCCTTTCATAAGATTAAGACACTTGTAAAATAGATCGCAGTGCCCACTATTGCATCTCCTTATAGATGCTTTTAAGGCAGAAGTGTTAAAAAAAAGCTGTGTGCGCATTCTGGCTACGGAAGTGTCATTGTTCCCCGTTCATTCCGACTCATTCAGACTGAACACGGACAGAAGAAGACGGAGATGAAAACATTTCCAGCACCAAAATGTCTGGTTATGTGTGTGGTATCGATATTCTACCTCCGGACTAAAGTTTTAAAGTTTTAAAGTTTTAGTCACTGATCGCACAAGGATCTGGCAATCGGAGCCCAAGTCAACTTGTTGAGGAAATATTTGCGATCTTTTGCCGATAATCCTTTCGCAGAACTCAACAAGCTGCTGAGTTCTGCCGTACTTCTGTGGCCAAAAAGCGTCTGCATCCGAGCCCACATCACTGTTTACTCACACTAAAAGGGTCGATACACTAATAAGTTTGGGAAAATGTAGTGAACCTTTAATCATGTTTGAATTCCATGGACTAACAAATCGTTTTTGTTAATTACAATGACTAAAACTATAAACACTGTATTTTTCGGACTATAATACTTTTTTTCAGGGTTTGGGTGGTTCCTGCGACTTATACTCAGGTGCAGCTTATACATTACATTTTTCACACTGACAGTCCATAGACCAAATATATGAATCGTATATATGAATGAAAAATGAAATAACAAATCATTATCTGTTTTTCATTTTGGTTTTAGAGACAAATGATAAAGAAAAGAGTTGTTTTTTTGTTTTCTTATTTTTGGTTCTATATTGAAAATTTTATGAAAGAATGATACATGGATTCTTCTCTATTCAATTGTTTTTATTACTATAACTTCTATAACTTGCCTTTCGAGATGAAATGTTGGTTCTTGATCTCTGATTTTATAAAATAAATTTCCCCCCAAAAGTGCCAACTTATACATGTTTTTTTCTTCATTATGCATATTTTTTGGCTGGTGCGACTTATACTTCGGCATATACTAAATCTAATACAATTTCAGATATTTTTGTCCATTAATTAAAGGACAAAAAACAGACAATAGCGTAACAAGAGCTTATTACGCTATTGTCTGGTCTATGTTATAATGTTGTTTCCTCGTCACAGATAAACCCGGAGTTGTGTTTTGTTTTATTCACACATGTTTAACACACTAACCCTGCATATTTAGACTGTGTTCTTCTCTCAAAAACTCTGGAAAACACTCTGTTCCACCTTGTTATGTCATGTGGTAATACAGGAAGTGCTCCACTGTGTTTTTAAACTCCATACACCTTCACTAGAATCATTTGGATGATTTCAGCCCAGGAATTGCTGATCCCTACTGAGCTAAAGGTAAAACAAGGCAACTGTTACCTTGAAAACTACCACTTCATGACACGTAGACAGACTAATAATAAATGATACAGTATTACTCAAATGTGTGTGAATGAAACTAAACACAATATTCTAACATGGCTTAAAGCTCACAAGAATCACATTTCACAAAATCTTGCCTAAAACTTCAAATCATAGATCAAAAAACCAACTAAACTAAATGAAGTTGGAACCTGCTGTGCAAAAAAATAATGAGCGGAAAACGTTGCTGATTTATTGCCAAGTGGTTTATATATTTTTAAGCTTAGTCATCCGTTACTCACATTACACTCACTGCCCTGGGTTATATGATTGGGATGTGATGATGGGTATAGCCCTATAAAAATGCAATAGAGTTTAGTCATTGAGATCCCTATAATAATAATAATAATAATAATAATAATCAAGATGGAATTATACACAGACAGTTTATGTAAAAAGAGGTGATTTATAAAGGGAAAACTGGCATTGGTTTAGCTTTGGTAGGGAGTATTTTGAGAACCAACCACATATTATTCTTTTACAGGTTCGATATTACACAAAATTGACTCTTATGAGCTTCAAGCCATGATATAACGTTGTTACTTACTCAAAATACCTGGAGTTCCACCTTGTGATGTCACGTAGTGGTACTTTTCGAGTTTACAGCTGCATTTTATCTTTTATCAAAATTCTAAAGTGTGATTAATCTGATTTAAAAAATGAATCGTTTGACAGCACTAGTGTTAAACATACAGTATGAATGAAACAAAGACACGACTCCGAGTGTGTTTTTGAAGAAGAAGCAACACTTTAAATTAAAATAGATCAGACAATAGCGTAAAACAGGCCCTTTAAAGAGGCTTATATGACCTCACGTACCCTTTGTCCAAACATTACATTTCTGAAAAAGCATCTACTTAGTCATAGCGTGCCCCAATCATCAAGGCCAAAAGGTCACAGTGTAATAAGTGTACAATGATCTTATCGTTTGCTCACCGTACAAGAATACATGATTAAAAGCACATGTTGAGATGGTTGAGGGACGGCCCTTAGCTCATTTTAAGTCACATTAAGTCATGAGCTCGCATGCAACAACACTTTGTTCAGCCAGCGAATTACAAAAGAGGTTAAATAAGACACAAACTTCATGTAATTAAAGCTTTTCGACATCTCTCCCTTTCATTATTATCGCGCAAACTTGGACTCATTTTGGGCAGTGATACATGACTTGACATAACTATCAGCACGGTGCCCCCGCCCTAAAACGGTTACTCAACACCAAACTCCACTTGATTTGAACAATGCTTTTGTGGTTTAACTGCAGCCAAAAAGTCCTCCCTCCCTCGCTCACTCACTTTCTGCCCCTCCCTGCATCTCTCTGGTCCTCGGAGTTCGATGCATTTGTTCGCTAACCTCTCCAACATGGACATCTTTAAAGAAATGTTGCGTAAGGATGTGCACATGAGAGCGAGGGAGCGGCAGAGGAGCTGTTCTGGGCAGGATGTGAGGAGCTTCAAGGTCAAAGCTGGAGCACATATGGGCTTTAGGGAGAAGGGATAATCCAGGCTGACACTGTGAGGCCCCGGTCCAGTCTCTGTCTGCTGGTGTAATGTTGGTTGGAGATGTGAGAATTGGTTGTTGAAGTGAAGTGAACAGTAAGCAGAGCACAAATTACACTTAAAAATACTGTAACTTCTTAAAGCTGTGAGTTAGGAGAGGACATTTTGAAAGAGCGAAGCTGCATAGTTTCACTGCATGTGTTAGGAGTTTCAACACATAGACTCTTATTAACTTTTTGAGTAATAAATAAATCTGAAACTGAAACTTAAAGGGTCTATATGATGCAAAATGCCTCTTGTGAGTTTTAAGACGTGTTAGAATCTAATGTCCTCCTGAAAACCCAGATTTGTGTTTTGTTTCAGTCGCACATGTCTGAGTAAATCTTGATTATTATTCTGTCTACATCTCCAAAACTCAAAATCTACTTTCCACCTTGTGATGTCATGAAGCTTTCAAGTTAACAGCTCCTTTTACCTTTAGATCAGTAGAGACTGGCAATTCCAGGGCTGAAATTATCCAAATGATTCTAAAAAAGGTGTAGGGAGTTTAAAAACTTCATACATGGAAAATAACATAATATAAAAATACAATATTGATGTACAATTAGAATGTTTAATAGAAAAGAGCGTAACTGGTGGAACAGTGAGTTACAACAGGAGATTTTGGCTGTTGATACTAAGTTAAAGTTTCAGTAGTGTTGCACGTTTAGCCCTATAGCAGTACTAACACAATTTTCAAACAAAATGATTTTGGCTGAATTTGTTTTAGTTTTAAGGAATTAAAGGCTGTTTTCAGTGTTATTGGTTCATATCGGGGATCAGCAGATGCTTAAAGGTGTAAGATCAGAATCGGTGTCCGGACTGAAAAAGATGGATCTCTAATTGCAGTAAATAATAAATCAGTTTGAAAATATTTTGCATTGTATTTTAAAACTAATGCAATGGGCCGAACCACAAATAACGATTATATGAGGATAATGATTTTATTTGATCTATGCCCATATGTAAGTATTTGGATTGTATTAAAATCACAATTGTGTTGGAGATGTTGTATGCTGATGAAACACAATAAAACAAGATGAAATGACTTGTAGCCATATCAGTTGTAACAGTTGCAAAACCACGTTGCGATATATATAGTCACTACTTTCTATACTCAGTACTTCCCCATTTGTGTGTCAGTTGTTGTGACGTGTGACATGTGACAGTCCCCGTGCTGACAGAAAAGGATCAGATGGTCACACATGAGTCTGTGAGTGTCTTTAGGAGGTCAAGTTAAAGCAGAGGACTCAGGGACACAAGTAGGTCTCTGTAGCAGGACTTCACGACAGTGGAGGTGGTGTCAGCGGCAAGGTGGGGCATTTGTGGGCCGTGCCCCACCTAGCGGCCATTGGTGCCCCCCTCCAGCACAGGCCGAAAAAAATCTTTTAGTTATTATAACTATTTTAAAATAAAATTTATTATTATATAATATTTTAATATTATATGTGAAAACTGTAACTTCAATAAAACAAAACAGGGAGATTGTATAATGTTGGTTGTCAGTGCTCATTGGTCGCTGAGTAAACTTGTTACATTTGATTTCAGCGTCTGTTGAGCTGCTGCGCGCAGACACGTCAAATAGTTTGTATGATCGAAAACAGGCTAAAGGACAGTGTGTCATCGAATCAGTTTGCATTTTCGCCAAAAAATATATTTATGAAAATGGCTTAGACCAGTTCAGGAGCACAAGAAAATCTGGATCATTGGATCATGGCTTTGCGAGTGTGGCTGTAGTAACTGGAATCAGGCTGTGGCTAAAGACCGTGGGTTTCATCAACATGAAACTTCACAATGCTACAGGAGAGAAACGCCAGGTTCTTGCAGCTTGTATTCGAGAAAGACTTGACACGCAAATGCGCGAACGAATGGTAGGACAGAGCACTCAGATGTTTCAGCAGTATGTCTACTCGTCGCCTGCAACTCTTCTGTAAGTCAATAAGACCTACTAAGCTGATGAATTGTTGACTGACGTTTGCTGTGTCTTGAATTTGTGTTTTTTGGTAAACGACCACGTAACTGCCTGAATGGCCTTGTGTCAGTGCTGCAGTGTCAGTGTGCATCAGGCAGTGTCAGTGTGCATCGGGCAGTGTCAGTGTGCATCGGGCAGTGTCAGTGTGCATCGGCAGTGTCAGTGTGCATCGGCAGTGTCAGTGTGCATCGGGCAGTGTCAGTGTGCATCGGCAGTGTCAGTGTGCATCGGGCAGTGTCAGTGTGCATCGGGCAGTGTCAGTGTGCATCGGCAGTGTCAGTGTGCATCGGGCAGTGTCAGTGTGCATCGGGCAGTGTCAGTGTGCATCGGGCAGTGTTAGTGTGCATCGGCAGTGTCAGTGTGCATCGGGCAGCACGTCTTTCAGTGATATTGTTAATGGTGTTTTTGATGAGTGTGAGGCTGTTGTTTAATGTTTACAATCAGTGGCCTTATTGTTAATCATTAACCTTATACTAATAAAGAAAAATGCATTTGAAGCATTTCTGGTGTTTGACTCCACTGCGTTAAAATAGTTATCAAATGGCAGTGCCCCCCCTGCTGATGACCCATGCCCCTCCAGTAGATGTGCTCTGACGCCGACTCTGAGTGGAGGTGCATCTTATAGGGTTTTTCAACTGCACTATGCCACTACACGGTGAAGCTTTTCCATGCAGTCATTACCACCTGGAAGTGGGTGGAGCAGCGGGGTTGACACTGCATCATTTTTAGGCGACATTATTAGTGTCTCAATGCCGTCTTCACAATCTGCTCCGTTGTTTATCCTCTGTTGATGTGTTCGCTGTGGTCGTGTTGTCGGGTATGGAAAATCGTAACGGCTCCCAGGTCCAACCCCGTGTGCCGTGCTAAACAGTGACGGTGGAAAAAACCTAAAAGACGTGTGGACAGGGGCAATACTTCATACAAAATATATGCAGTCATGTAGGGAAGTCTGTGAGTACTGCAGGAGACACAGCAAGTCGACGTGGGATTAAGTTTGGGTCACAAGCAAGAAATGTCACTTATTTGTCACATAATTCATAAAGGGGGTTAGATGTTTGCATTATGAACAAATGAAGTGGCCATTTACAAACTTGAGATAATATCTGTTGTGATGTTTTTATAGTAACTCTCAGAAATGTTCACATTATACTTTCACTTGGTAAGTTAATGGGCCCATATTACGTTATTTTCAGATCTTTTTTTTTTAACGTTTCCTCATCAAAAACAAACCCGGAGTTTGTTTTGTCTCATTCACACGTTTAAAGCACAAACTCTGCGTATTTATGCTGCAAACGCACTGTTCCACCTTGTGATGTCATGTGGTAATACAGGAAGTGCTCCGCTGTGTTTTTAAACTCCATACACCTTCAACAGAATCATTTGGATGGTTTCACTGGTTTCTCTACTGAACTAAATGTAGATGTTAACTTTTTTTTTTATATAATTCTTTACCATTTGAGGGAGTGAATATCCAACACATTAATAACAAAATAAACATAAGACATAACAAAATATAAGACTAACACACATGCAAAAAACTAAAAAACACAACCACAAACAACAAAAAGTAAATAAACAGAAGGGGTGGGGTATACAATACAGAGTTTGCATGTGTATTTACATTTTCTATTCTTGTAAATTACTACATTTTTGTGTTACATGATAGTTTATTGTTTCCTACTTTATTTTATTCTATTTTATTAATTGCATGTTTAGTTTTTGTCTGTGTTTCGCTCCAAGTGCCGCAGCAATTTCCTAATGTTGTGAACCTGTTCACTCATATGGCAATAAAACCTTTCTGATTCTGATTCTGACTTTAGGGCTGTTGCATATTTTCTGTTCCCTTATATCTTTTGTTTTCTGTTTATTAATCTTGCTTAAGTTTTTTTTTTTTTTTTTACATGACATTACCAGATGGAACAGAGCATTTTGAGCTTTGGGGATGTACACAGACGGCTAATTTAGCATAATATAGGACTTTTAACAATTTTTGAAGTTATAAAAGTTGTCTGTATTATTTTGTAGTGGAGATTATGGATAAACTTTGCCATTTTAATCATTATTGAGCGATGTTTAGGCTGTGACAGTTCAGTGATGTGATGAAGATACGACGTCCACATATTAAATTCTTGCTAACTCTTTCAGAACAAGAAACACGCCGCCTACACACCGAAATTACATGTCGGGAGTTCCACTTTATCCTCCTTACGCTGTTCGACTGAATCTATCTTCCACTTTGCTGCATTTCACCTTCATTTATCAGTTTTTTCACAGAGAAACTGTCTGATAAAGTTCCCCGCTGGCTGCATTCTTGCGCTCTCCTCCTCTCCTCTGACCCTCTTGTTCCCCGGAGAGGACGTTACATAATATATTTCCAACTCCCTCCCTCCTCTCCTCTCCAGCCAGCTACACTTCATCAGTTCCTGTCCTCTGCCTCTCTCCCCGCCTTCCCTCTACCCCGCCACCTCCTCCTCCTCCACACATGCACTCACTTGTCAGCTGTGAAATATTTCCCCATCTCTTCGCCCGGACACTGAACAGGCTCTCGAAATGCTCGCGAGCGTCTTTGGGCTTTTCATCTTGTCGGGCCTCCCTCCTCTTCGCCACCATCTACAATAGCTCTGTTTTACATCACTGATTGGGGACGGGACCCACCCCCCATCTCTCTGCGGCCCGGTCCCACACCGTCTCACTCCGATTCCCATAATGCAGCAGTGCGGGTGATTGGGTGTGAGGTCGCCGGGAGGGTGAAGGGGGTTGGCACGGGGGTCAGCCATGTCAGGTTTTAGATGGGGGCGGACGGGAGTCTTAGGGGTAAAAGCAGAACTGGACAAAGGCGATTCTCAACAGTTTGACCTGCTGTTTACAAAGGAGGAATCTGCAGTGTTTACAGTAACGCTTCATGATAAAGACACGAAGAGTTCAGACCTCAGCAAACTCTGTGCACTGGTGTTTAATAGTGAGATAAATGCATTAGTTGTAATTAGGTTTGAAGGAGATTTTGGCTTAAAAACAACACTTTGGAACTTAAAATTGTGAACATTTAACCCCAAAAGCCATGAGATAAATACAGGGTGTCGCAAAACATTTGACATCATTTCCCAGGCCATTCTTGTTGAAATAACCCCAAATTTTCACAGAATGTATAGAAACAGATCAAGATGTGAGCCGTTCACTCCCAAAGAGAAGTCATTTTGTGTCTTGAAATCTGCTCACACACAATCACCCAAGACTGTGCAGCCTTCAATGCAAAATTTGAAAAAACTTCACCAACTGGCAAACAAATCTGGACTTGGTACCAAAAATGTAAAGAGGAAGGATGTTTATGCAGGACTAAAGGATCTAGTAGAACAACATCAACATCAGAAGAGAAGGGAACGGCTCAACCTGAAAACAGAACTAAAATAAAACATTAAATATAAAATCTTGATCTGTTTGTATACATTTTGTGAAGATTTGAGGTTATTTCAACAAGAATTGCCAAAATTATTGGCCTGCGAAATGATATCATATTTGTTGGGACACCCTGTATATACTCGGCCTGTTTTTAGACTTGGCAAGTGGCTCATAGCCGAGAGAAGCAACAAATGAGGATCGACTACTGAAGAAGAAATTGAGAAACTGAAAGATGTTGAAAGAAAATTTATTTTTTTAGGGGTTTTCAAAAAATATAATACACTCGTAAATAAATGGGATTAGAAACGACATCGGCAGTCGAGTCTTTTGGGCTTTCACATGTGCAGTGGGAAATCAACAAAGGTAAAGCTGCTTATAAAGTTGTTTTTATAACGTTTCCAGACACTAATGAGTGAACCAGACAGAGCGTTTTGTTTGTTAGACTCGTGGCTGTTGTAAGATGGGTTAAAGTGGTGTTAAGCTTCTTCGGTGTGAAGCAAATTGGCGTTTTACGTGGAAGTGAAGAACCTGCCCCCATCACTACACTAGTTTGTTGTCTTGACAGACTCACTGCCACAGTGAGATCTCCACCAAGGTAACACTGATCTGTGCCGTTTTTTGGCTTCTGGCAGTATTCGACCACCTCTAGTAATGTGCCGGAGTTCCCCTTTAACGAAGGCACAAAAGTTTATCGTTTATGATCGCATCAAAATAAGCATGAGAATAACGAATGTAAGGATTTTGTTTTTTCATTTCAAACTGCATTTCTGTTCTTAAAAACATGTTTGCTTTCCCCCTCCCCAGTCACTTCCTCTGTATTACTGTATATATGAACAGTCACTTCCTCTGTATTATTGTACATATGAACAGTCACTTCCTCTGTATTACTGTATATATGAACATGCACATAAAAACACTACTGAATGTATTGGAAAAAAATCATCTGGCTCATTGTCCACTCATACGCTTGATCTATTATGCAAGGAAGTGTCTTGGGAGGAGGAAGTCTTACCGTATCTTTCCACTGTGTCTTATCAAAAACAAGCCAAAAGAACGTCATTTACCTATGAATCACCCAATTGCGTTTTACGTCTTTAGCTGCGGTTCATTTTATGGCCGCTACATGTTCTTGTTCCAGACTCAGACCCTCAGACTGCACTATATCGAATCAGCCCCGCTCCCCACGGCCACGGCTTAAAAATACTGCAGTAAAAGCCCGTAAAACACGCTGGCTTTGCTCTTGCAGCAGTCGTCGGCCGCTCAGTGCATCCCTCTAACAAAATCACGTAATTGATTAGAGTTGGAACGGGACTATAGGCTGAATTACGTCAAAGCTTAACTCAATTTGCAATTAGGTTTATCTGCTGCTGTAAGGTTACATCATGGGCACAAGTTACACAAGGCACAGTCACATGACCGTCCCCATGCACTTTCACATTGACATAGTATTTTCTGTACTGTTGGAATAAAGAAATAGAAGCTTGAATTTCATGAGATAATGAGCGGTCGTATTCGGAGCTGATAATTCAATATTCTGGGCCTTAAAAGTGTTGCACAGTATTTTTACTTTACAGATTTACAGATTGTTTAAAAAAAAATGAAAGTAGAATTAAATCATTTTAAAGGTTCTACATGAGCTTTAAATCAGGTTATAATCTTATTACCTCCTCAAAAACATACCTGGAGGTCTGTTTTGTTTCATTCACACGTCTGAGTTAGTTGAGAACCATATTTTTCATATATGTGAATTAAAAATGAAAAAAACAAATAGTTATCAGTTTTTTCAAAAATAAGAAAATGAAAAAAACAACTTCTTCATTATTTGTCTCCAAAACCAAAATGAAAAGACAGATAACAGTTTGTTTTTTCAGTTTTTGATTTTGTGTTGAAATGATAATGGAAAAAAATGGATAATGGAGCCGAGCTGATCACCAGGTCTAAACCACGACTAAACCAAGACTAAACCAGGACTAAACCAGGACTGAACCTGGACTGAACCAGGACTGAACCAGGCCTAAACCAGGACTAAACCAGGACTAAACCAAGACTAAACCAGGACTAAACCAGGACTGAACCTGGACTAAACCAGGACTAAACCAGGACTAAACCAAGACTAAACCAGGACTAAACCAGGACTGAACCTGGACTAAACCAAGACTAAACCAGGACTAAACCAGGACTGAACCTGGACTGAACCAGGACTGAACCTGGACTGAACCAGGACTGAACCTGGACTGAACCAGGACTGAACCAGGTCTAAATCAGGACTGAACCAGGACTGAATCAAGACTAATCCAGGACTGAACCAGGACTAAACAAGGATCAAACCATGTCTAAACCAGGACTAAACAAGGATCAAACCATGTCTAAGCCAGGACTGAACCAGGACCAAACCAGGTCTAAACCAGGACTGAACCAGATCTAAACCAGGCCTCAACCAGGTCTAAACCAGGTCTAAACCAGGACTGAACCAGGATATTAGGACCAAGAGTTTTGTTCGGGAAACGAACAAAAAAATTCCATTATTCAATTAAGCACAAAATCGAATATTGAAAAAATGAATTGGAGACAAATAATGAACAAAAGAGTTGTATTTTTGTTTTCTTATTTTTGGCTTTATTTTGAAAAACAAATTATACAGATTGTTTTGTTCCAAAGTTATTCCTCATTTTCTGCAATTCTCAGAGGTCAGATCACAGTTTTATTGTGACTGTTCCTCCGCCCGGAAGAGCTGGAGGAAGTGGCTGGGAAGTAGGAAGCTTGGGAGCCCCTGCTTAGACTGCTGCCCCCGCGACCCGGCCCTGGATAAGTGGAAGAAGATGGATGGATGGATGGATGGTAAAGTTACAACAAGTAGCATGCTAACACGCACTTCCTGATTACTGGACAATAAATAATTTTCTAATTTCTAATCATGCAAACGTAAGATCCTAGCCACCAAAAAGCGCCTCCAAAATCGAGCATTTTGGAGTTTATCTTTTTAAAATCATCTATTGGACTTACAAATGTTTACTTAGTGCAGTGATTTTTAACCTGAGTTCGATTGAACCCCAGGGGTTCAGTGAGTCAGTTTCAGGGGTTCAGTGAGTCAGTCTCAGGGGTTCAGGGGTCAAGACTCACATCCAACTCATATGATTCATGCTGACCCGCCCCGTTTGGCCGTTATTGGCTGCAGGAAATTTTGTGTGCGCAATAATCTTGTGACTGTGGTGATGGTGTCTTGTAATCTCTTTCTTAATATTTTCCCTTCAGACTATCTATATCGAGCAAAAAAAAAAAAAAAAAAAAGATAACGTACCCTGTTATTGCTAAGAGCTCTGGAGATTTTCATACCATTTGTTACAACATATCTTTGCGGACAGTTCCTTTTCGAGGATGCTGGACATAAAAACGATGAAAAGGAACAGACTTTGTTGTGAAAATGACATGACAGTGGCACTAAGGTGAAGCCGAACATTTCTGAACTGGTCTCTAAAAGGCAACAGCAGAAGTCACACTGATTTTTAGTAAATAATTCATTATTATGTTCTTGTTTTTGTGTGAAAACCATGTTTTGATGGTTTTGTTCTTTGAACACAGTGATGTTGATGCACGATTCATTTTGTGCACCAATAAAATATAAATACCATATGTTTTGAATTTGAAAAAAACATTTTATTTTTCCAGTTAAGAAGGGTTCAGTGAATGCAAATATGAAACTAGTGGAGTTCAGTACCTCCAACAAGGTTCAGAACCACTGACTTAGTGTCACACCTCATTTCAAAAGTGCTTTTAGACACTCATTTATGACACAAAATGCTACGACCCAGATCCGCTAAGGGGAAGGGGAAGTAACAAAAAGAAAAAAATAAGACACACACACACACACGCACACATACACACACACACACACACACACAAAAGTGACTAAACTAAGGGACGCAAACAAAACTAAATCACTAGTGTCCCAAAGTAAAATCACATAAACCCACAAACAGAATCAAGTGACAAAACAAAAAGGCACAAAACTAAACTAACCGAGTGTCTCAACAAATAAAATGAGACACGTACGAGTACAGAGGTTAGAGATGAGAGTGTCCGAGTGCTGAAGTGTCCCACCAATCAGGGACCAGTTATTGACAAAACAAGACATTAAAACACACACAACACAAGCGTAACACAAAACCACTGACGGCTTCATGTGAACTGATCGGATCTGAGCAGACGGTCTCAGAACACGGGGCTTTTTGTTATTTTACGCTGAAAGATTGTTCGTCTGTTTATTTGAGGACGACACGCTCTTCCGACGATCGCTGCATGAAATGACATGAAATCAAATACTTTTAAATGCTTTGAACTTTTGCAGAGTAATTTTTCCATATTATGCAACACTTTATGCAAAGCGCTCGATGATGAGATCTAACTGCAAAATTAAAGCAATGTGTGATGTTTGATGTCTGAAAGTGTTTGAGGCAGTAAAATCAGATATTATAGAGACGATTAGACTAAAACTAGTTAAAAGTGCAGTAAATCTTCAGATGGGGACATTCAAGGACATGTTATACATATGTTTATGTATATTCAATTATAGGCGTTTTATTCGCTAAAATCAAAACCACCCAAAACAAGATACTTTGTCTGGCAAAATAACATCTTGGGGTGACGCTACGAGCAGCATTAGAGGATGTGGTGAAATTTATTGCTGTTTAAACAGTGGTTTTCACACTAAATACTCCCTCATGAAATACTTTGCTTTCCCAAGTACCACAAGATCAGGAATTTGAACTAAACCAGGTCTGAAACAGGAATCTCGAGAAGCAGATCATCCTGAAAACACGAACAACTGTAATAAATGTTGATATATCGACGCAGTTCCTTCTCTGGCCCTGATATGAGACCATAATTGGAGCTGCCCTTTCTCACAGTGTGTGTGTGTGTGTGTGTGTGTGTGTGTGTGGCAGTGCTCAGCTGAGAGCCTTGTGACTGTGAATGTTGTGCCCAGGACGGATCTGGACAGCTCAACGTTCTGGAGTCAAATTGTGTTTTTAGCCTAAATTCATCTTTTTATTTTGTTTGCTCGGGTTTATGTTCAGCACTTTCTATTGTGATATTTTTTTAAACATGCAATAGAAATTCAACTTTTTATTTTATGTATTTAAAGATGCACTGAATACCACTTCCTTGTCTCCATGGATGTTCAGTGTTCCACAGTATGGCATTAAAGTCACCATCACATCACATCTATCACACGTGACACCACCAGGATGGTTTGCAGGTCAGATCTGT
Source organism: Odontamblyopus lacepedii (assembly GCA_034769755.1). Lineage (NCBI taxonomy): Eukaryota > Metazoa > Chordata > Actinopteri > Gobiiformes > Gobiidae > Odontamblyopus > Odontamblyopus lacepedii. Next base: position 31,581,411 of record CM068354.1, on the reverse strand, counting down.
GGAGAGACGAATCCAAATCCATCTCAGTACAAATGCTTGTCCACACTGATCAATGAACGCAAGTTATAAAAGTTAAATGTGATGGTTTTGTGTTTGTAAAGTAACACAAGATATTACTTCTGGGAACTTTTCGTAGGATCTTTATTGTCTGTTGGAGATGGAGTCTAACCCGGCTCAGGACAGATTGATATTTGTGTCACGCTGAATTGAGTTCTGCACATTATCCATCTGGATCGGCTCTCGCTGAAAGAGTTTAGAAAAAGGAGGGACGTACAGCAGAATTTATCAAGCTGATTAAGCAAACCAAGCCAGAGCGCCCAAACACCATAGTTTACATCACATTAAACCTGTAAAAATGACATATCCAACGTGCTCCAGGTGAAAACGAAATAAGTGTCATGCTGGAGAGGGAAGATGTTAATAAACCAATTTAGCCATTTTATGCAATACAAATTTGCACATTAAGGGCGTTATAAGCAACATCTATACCACCGCTGCTGCCATGTTTGTTTTCCTCCAGTGTAGCCCATAGACTGTATATATAATACATATATAATAGTCTATAGTGTTGACCTGGGGCTTGGGGCAGTCGTCATGTTGCCTGAAACTCCTCCCTGTGCCATAGAAGCTCTGTGATTCGGATGCTCGGGTCCAATTTAAACCGTACAGTGCGAGCAGCTCAAGAAGGATTCTCATGAGTTTGTGAAGCCAGAAACTGAAATACAGTGATCCCTCGTGGGGGTTACGTTAGGCGAAATCTGCGTAAGTAATCAGCTTTATTTTTTACAATTAGCCTATATGTTTTAAGGTTGTAAAACCCCTCCACGATCTGAGCATGGAGCGGAGGGGCATCGCTCCACACAAATCGGCCTTCGATCTAAACTGAGGACCGGGGGGTGAAAAACATAGTTATGGGGAGTTGTTGCCGCTGTTTTTTAGTCTTATTAACAGAGATCCCACCTTTGATTACGCAGAAAACAATGTGCAGATTCTCCCTTAGTCAAGCAAGGCCACAAAAGGTGAACCACGATACAGTGAAGGACGACTGTATTTGAAAAATGACTGTAATACTATCAGCAATCACTTGTTGCTTGTTTTGAGACTTTTTTTTAAATCACAAAGCTGTTACATAATGCAATAATAACTAGTCTGTCCATATGAATACCTAAATACCTTTGTTGCTTTTCCTTTTTGCGACATATTTTTGGCCATATTGTACACGTATTGTCCATTGTACACAGACTGAATGAAGCGTTTTCATGCGGCTTTGTCCACTGCAATGAATAACAATATGTTTTTTAATAGAAAAGAACCCAGAGTTTGATCGCTGACAGCTGCAGAGTCCGACTGAGGGGTTAAGTCCTGCCCCAAGTGAAACATGGAGCTGGGATGGGTCACCTCTCAGCGGGGGCGGAGCGCGTGAATGGACTGTCATATTCAGCATATCTAAAAGGACCGGGACAAAACACAGAGGCGTCCGCTGTCCTGCCCGACCCAAAAAACCCCGCTGGACCCGAATGCTAATGAGGGCATGAGATTAGCGCAGTGTGAGCTAACCCTGCGGAGTATGAGGGGAGAGGAGAGACTATATTTATGTCAGTATCATTTCTTAAAGGTGCACGATGTGTATTTTGGCTTGTCTCCGTGGGGATGTAATTACCCGGACTTGAATGTTCCACACTGCGGTTACAGTTATTTTATTACAGGTGTATTTATAGCAACAAAACAAAACAAAAAACACTTCTGTACATACTGTGAACTGGGTCGCCTCTCCACAGATCTGACTGGTAACTTGATGTAGTGGCATCATCTGCTTTTTTCCATACTGTATAGTTTTAATACCAAAACAGAATGCACTTTTTATAGAGGAAATCTATTAAAATAAACATTTAAATGAACAAAAACCTTCTTCAGAGTCAATATTTTATTTTTGTCTGTACCGAAATGTTGGTTTTGTTGAGTTTTGTTGGTTGTTAAAGTTTTTCTCTTACACAAAATGGATTCTGGTGAGATTTAATCCATGTTCTTATGTTTTTATCTCTGCAAAAACACACAGAGTTGTTTTGTTTCATTCACATGTTTGAGCCATCTTTTATTATTAGTCTGTCTGCATCTCCAAAGCACAAAATGCTCTGTTGCACCTTGTGATGTCATGAAATGGTAGTTTTCAAAGTAACAGCTACTATTTACCTTTCATTCAGTAGAAATGGGCAATTCCACATCTGAAATCATCCATTCTACACCGCAGAAAGTAGAGTGTTAAAATTGACTCTCACAGAAACAATTTGAACATTTTCTCAGGGTTTATATGAGTCCAATCTGTTCTAGAGCTAATTTAACATTTTTGGAAATAATAATTAAGAAACGCTGGACCAAAGTTCCAGTTTAACCCCGAAATCAATAGTTTTATTAATGTTTTGAGAGTAAATGGTGAACACTTTGTAGGGTTATCCTGATTTAGCTAAACAACACACAGAGATGTTTCACTTTTACACTTTATTTGAGTTCATTTAAGATGAAATGATGTACAAAACTGGTTCAAACTCGTCTTCTCTTGCAGGAGTTTGAAGTGGAGGAAGGTGCCAGATTAACACTAGGGAAAGTTCAATTCATCATATTGTGACGATCAATGTGAAGAATTCGTGAAAACAGGTTTGCTCATAATTTGGCTTTATTTAAACGGCTCAAAGACGTCAGTCAGCCTTACGTCTCTAAACCTCTCCTAACTCAAGGCTCGAACAACAACCCGCCAATAAAAAAAAAAAAAAACGACCGAGCTATCCCCAAGGAAAACCTTCCCATAAAACATTGCGGCCAAGTTTACAGGTCGTACAATATAAACTCTGGCAAATAACCCCAACTCAAACCCCCATTTAAGTTTCAAATAGTGAAAATAACACTTTTTTGTGTTAAAAACAACTCTGAAATATGTTACCCTGATATTTTAACCCTCCAGTCTGAGTTTAAAAACTCAGTGGAGCACTTCCTGTATAACCACATGACATCAGAAGGTAAAACAAAGTATTTGAGAGAAGAACTCAGCCTAAATGCAGCGTTTGTGTGTTAAACATGTGCGAATAAGACAAACACTCCTCTGAATGTGTTTGTGATGAGGACACAACATTATATCATAGAACACAGTGTAATACGGCCCTTTAATGGAGGGATCTGCTTTAGACTGGGCTCTGGGGGATGTCTTCTTTTTTGAGATGGGGGCTTTTGAGGGAGGGGTCATCCGGGGCTGAGGCAGATTAATGATGGGACACATACCAGCTCACAGGACGGTAGCAGTGCATCATGGGAAGGGCAAAGGGGAGAGAAAGAGTAAAGCGGCGGAGAAATGCTAATTCACCATTGGCCCGTGCAGAAGGGTGAGGGAGAGGCAGAACAAAAGGGACTCAGGGTACGAGGAACTAGTACTTGAGCTCAAAATCTTCTTATTTACTTTTAGGGCCTCATTAAAAACTTCTTACGCACTTTTTTTCAAGGTGAAGGTTACACATAAAGTAACAATCGTCTATTTAATTTCTAGATGATCATAATTCATGTCCACTTACAAATGATTGAGTCAGATTGATTTATTTTTATTTCGAGTTTGTGCCAAGAGAGAAACAATAATCATACACATACTACATAGACACTGTAAACACCAGAAAACCACATTTCTCGAAAAGATGCAGGAAGAAGAAAAACTTATATTAACCCACCGATGTTCATGACACAGTTTCAAAAATTATCTGGTTTCCGATGCACATTGATCACGGGACTTTACAAATATTTACAAATCGTAAAATAAATTACATTCTATGCATACCAAATATAATTTTAACTCAATTTCTTTCTCTTTTTTTGTATTGTACTGTATTATGGTCATACAAACTAACGATAAAACAGGCACAGAAGTTTATCGTTTATGTTCTTCTCAAAATAAGCAAAATGAGAATGAAGAATGTAAGGATTTATTTATTTATTTTTCTGTCAATCTAATAATAATGTTAACAAGGGCACGAAAGTTTATTGTTTATGATCATACAAAATAAACGAAACGAAAAAAATTTAAGGATTTTTTTCTTTTGTTTTCGTTTATGGTCGTACAAACTTATAATAATGATGAAGAAGGCATAAAATTTATCGTTTATGATCGTACACAAAAAAAATATGATAAAGCAAATATATATGTCTGTATCCTCTAATATGTTTTAAAGGGCCCATATTACGCTGTTTTCTGATCTATTTTATAATCTTGTTTCCTCAGCAAAAACATACCTGGAGTTTTGTTTGATTCACACATGCACCATTGTGTTTTTAAATTTACTCCATACACCGTCACTAGAACCATTTGGATGATTTCAGCCAAACTCTTCTTGATAAAACGTCGCTGTCAACTTGAAAACCACCACTTCAGGACATCACAAGGAACATTTTGAGTTTTGGAGATGCAGACTAATAATAAAGAGTTATTCAAACATGTGTGAATGAAACAAAACACAAAGAAAACACTACTCCTGACACATTTTTGAGGAGGTAGAAACATTCGCCACGTTTACATGATGTTTTTTTGAATTCCAAATGAATTGTTCTGAATTAAATAGTTCGGAATTAAAATATTCTCCGTCGAGTTTACATGGAAATAATAATTCCAAATGAGGTTTACACGGAAAACACGTTAAGTCGCCTTGTTTTAATTCTGCGCAACGTCTGGGGGTGGGGAAGGTTCTGATTGGACAGCGACACAAACGTATTTACGTCGACTGGAAGAAAACACACACTTCAGCTGCTCCCGGCTTTTCTGTCATCTTGGTTTATCGTTACGCCGCCGACACAAACACGATTCAAACTTTTTCCGCAGTCGTTCCGATGATAATGAAGCAGCAGCTGGAGAATTGTCTCCTCTCGCTTTACGTCTGTGAGCTGAGGACGAGAAGGGAAGAGTGTCGGAGAAGGAGGAAGAAGACAAACTGAGTCTGAGGCTGCCACACCTCAGTCCACTCCCACATCCCGCTCACAAATCCAAAGAGACGTGGAGGAAAGTCCCAAGAGACGACTGGTGGAACGACAGGAATTATTTTTAAGAAGAATAAACATTTACGTGATCAAGGGATACATTAATTTGGCTTTAAAACTGGAATAAACCACCCACTTACTTCGGAGTTAAGTTTAATTCTGAATAATCATTTTCATTAGGAATTAAGTGTTTACATGGTCTTTTTAAAGCGTAATTCAATTTTATTCCGAATTAAAGCTCTCGTGGCACTTCAAACATGGCTTAAAGCTCACAAGAGTCACGTTACATGATATCAGAGCTTTAAAATAGTAAAAACCAGGCACAGCTCCTTTAACAAATGAAATCAAAACAACATAATGACATTGTGTTCTTGACTATTCCTAACTCGTCCTTTCAGCACATGTTGAGCTGGAGGCTGCTGCACACACACACACACACACACACACACACACACACACTCACATTGAGCAGGGCTGCAGGGGCCGGGGAAACTCTAGCCTCTTCATGTAACGTGTGAGCCCTGGTGATGGATCGATGGCAGGGCCCTTTGGACAGTGACATAAACACTGCTCCGGCCCCGTCCTCCATGTGGCCCCTAAAAGCTCCAAGATGTGGGGCCCCAAAGCTGCCCCTCCTCCTGGGGACTGTACTTTCTCCGTCGCTTACACAATATTTACGACGAATTATGTCAGAAAAGCTGAAAAAGTTCGATTTGGAAGTGAGAATTATGAAAATGTTTGATAGAAGTAGAAGCATGTTGAAGTTATTTGTCACTTTTTATAGCAATTTTCACTGATCTGGCCAAGATTTCAAAACTTATATCAGGTTTTTCATCTTGTTTTCAGATTTATTATCTACTTACTAGTTCTGAGGCTGCTTCATTCTAGTCTAGATGTTGTTTATTTTAAGAGAACTTGTATGGAGCAAGATAATTTCACTACTTTTTAGTCATTTTCTGATAGTTTTAAGTGTTTATATCTTAGATTTTGACATGTTTTATGCAGTAAGATGAAATAATGTATAGATTATGTTTTCTGTTCAAATGTCTATAGGAAGAAAGGCTTGAGATACTTAAATAAAACTGGTAAAAGTACTGAAAACTTGTGGTGAGAGCTTTTCGCTTTTCACCTCGTCAAACATGTGTTGTAGTTTTAAAGCAGCGCTCAGATTGCGGCTCGTCTCAGGTGGTTCTTCGGTGATCCACTTTCCTCCGGCTCCCGGCTCTGCTCTGGATCTCACCCTCCTTTAAACAGCAGCAGGGGAGCGGGTTTACACTGAGGAGAAGGTCTGGTAGTGCTGAACGAGGGAGAGGAGAGGAGAGGAGGAGAGGAGAGAGGAGAGGGGGTAAAACTACTGTACAAGTGTGATTAATGAGGCAGAGTTATGCTCAGAACAAAGACTCTAATCTACTGCACATGGAGAAAGCAGAGAGAACAGAGAGAGAAGGAGAGAGCAGAGAGAGAAGAGAGCAGAGAGAGAAGAGAGCAGAGAGAGAAGAGAGCAGAGAGAGAAGAGAGCAGAGAGAGGAGAGAGAGCAGAGAGAGAAGAGAGCAGAGAGAAGAGAGCAGAGAGAGGAGGGAGCAGAGAGAGGAGAGAGAGCAGAGAGAGAAGAGAGCAGAGAGAGAAGGAGAGAACAGAGAGAGAAGGAGAGAGCAGAGAGAGAAGAGAGCAGAGAGAACAGAGAGAGGAGAGAACAGAGAGAGAAGGAGAGAACAGATAGAGAAGGAGAGAGCAGAGAGAGAAGCAGAGAGAAGGAGAGAGAGCAGAGAGAGAAGGAGAGAACAGAGAGAGGAGAGAACAGAGAGAGGAGAGAGAGCAAAGAGAGAAGGAGAGAGAACAGAGAGAGAAGGAGAGAACAGAGAGAGAAGGAGAGAGCAGAGAGAGAAGCAGAGAGAAGGAGAGAGAGCAGAGAGAGAAGGAGAGAACAGAGAGAGAAGGAGAGAACAGAGAGAGGAGAGAACAGAGAGAGGAGAGAGAGCAAAGAGAGAAGGAGAGAGAACAGAGAGAGAAGGAGAGAACAGAGAAAGAAGGAGAGAACAGAGAGAAGGAGAGAACAGAGAGAAGGAGAGAGAGCAGAGAGAGGAGAGAGAGAGCAGAGAGAAAAGGAGAGAGAGCAGAGAGAGAAGGAGAGAACAGAGAGAGGAGAGAAGAGAGAGAGGAGAGAGAGCAGAGAGAAAAGGAGAGAGAGTAGAGAGAGAAGGAGAGAACAGAGAGAGAAGGAGAGAGAGCAGAGAGAGAAGGAGAGAGCAGAGAGAGGAGAGAAGAGCGAGAGGAGAGAGAGCAGGGAGAAAAGGAGAGAGAGTAGAGAGAGAAGGAGAGAACAGAGAGAGGAGAGAAGAGAGAGAGGAGAGAGAGCAGAGAGAGAAGGAGAGAGAGCAGAGAGAGAAGGAGAGAACAGAGAGAGAAGGAGCAGAGAGAGAAGGAGAGAGAGCAGAGAGAGAAGGAGAGAGAGCAGAGAGAGAAGGAGAGAACAGAGAGAGAAGGAGAGAACAGAGAGAGAGAAGGAGAGAGAGCAGAGAGAAAAGGAGAGAGAGCAGAGAGAGAAGGAGAGAACAGAGAGAGAGAAGGAGAGAGAACAGAGAGAGAGGAAAGAACAGAGAGAGAAGGAGAGAGAGCAGAGAGAGAAGGAGAGAGAGCAGAGAGAGAAGGAGAGAGAGCAGAGAGAGAAGGAGAGAGAGCAGAGAGAGAAGGGCCCCAGAAACAGAGGGAGGGAGGAAGAGAGTGAAAGAGAATGGCAGAGAAAGAGAGAGAGAGAGAGAGCCAGGGAGGGAGACAGAGAATGACAGAGAGAGAGAGAGAGGGAGGGAAAGCAGAGGGGGAGGGGAGAGATAGAGAGGAGAGAGAGGCGTAGAGAGAGAGAGAAAGAAGGACAAAGAGAGAGATGGGGATGTAGTGGTGGAGGGAGAGGGAGACAGAGACAGAGAAGGACAGAGAGGAGGGAGAGAGATTGACAAAAAGAGGACAGAGAGAGAGGGGGAGAAAGATAGAGAGAAGGAGAGAGAGAGGAGAGAGACAGACAGAGGAGAGAGAGGGACATAGAGAGAAGGAGAAAGAGAGAAGGAGGGAAAGATAGAAAGGGAGGGGGAGAGAGAGAGAGATGGAGGAAGAGAGAGAGGGTCATACGGTGGGCAGTGAATTACCAAACCTGTGAAAGTCAAAACTGTAAATGTAGAATCTGAAAATGTTGTGAGTCTCAGCACTAAATGTGAAGCTGTTCAATTTCATCACGTGTTTATTATTCAAACCAAAAGTGTTCCTGAAAACAATGCACTTGCAGGTACATAAAATATCTGCTACAGAACAACCTCAAATTTGGTGTAGATTAAATATTTTGGTAAATTGTATACAGAATTTCTATTAGATTGTTCTACAGTATAATTGAAGTTATGCAAGTGTAACACAGTTTTTTCTGGTGGGGATATAACTTCCTGCTTTGAACCACAGAAATGACTTTGCTTTGCCTGTTCTACGATACAGAGACAAGCAGATGATGCCACCTGACCAAGTTACAGGTCAGATCTGTGGAGAGTTCACTCCGCCACCAGTAAGAATGCATGTTTTTACATTTACTTTTGAACAATAAAACGCCTGTGAATTAATAAATGCCAGAATAAACTAATTTAAAGGTCCTATATTCCGCCAAATTGACTCTTGCGAGCTTTAAGTCATGTTCTAACTCTGCAAATTTCTAGGATCTGACCAAGATTTTAAAACTTATATCAGGTTATTCATCTTGTTTTCAGATTTATTATCCACTTACTAGTTCTGAGACTGTTCAGTTCTAGTCTAGAGGTTGTTTATTTTAAGAGAACTTGCCAAGTAAAGTTATCTTTCCATGCAGCAAGATAATTTCACTACATTTAAGTCATTATCTGATAGATTTAAGTGTTTATATCTTATATATACCTCCTCAGAAACATACTCGGGGTTGTGTCTTGTTTCATTCACACATGTAACCCTTTATTATTAGTCTGTTTACATCTCCAAAGCTCAAAATGCTCTGTTCCACCTTGTGATGCTTATAAGTGGTAGTTTTCACGTTAGCATCTGCCTTTTTCCTTTAGTTCAGTAGCGATGGGCAATTCCAGGGCTGAAAACATCCAAGTGATTCTAGTGAAGGTGTGTGCAGTTTAAAAACGCAGCGGAGCACTTCCTGTATTATCACACGGCATCATAAGGCAGAACAGAGTGTTTTGTGTTGGAGAGAAGAACTCTTAAGCTTAAACATGCAGGATTTGTGCGTTAAACGTGTAAATGAGACAAAACAACTCCAGGTTTTCGATAAGGAAACAACAATACAACATAAATCAGCATAATCTGGGCCTTTTAATTGACATTTTTACCCCCTCGTTGCTTCACATGGCTCAGTCTCTCACCTCATATGCCTTCTGACGCTAAAGAAATATATGTTGCATTTTATGGCCAAACATAATAAAATCGCTCTTCACTTTTATTGCTCCACACACACGAGTACATATGGAAACGTTGGCTTCTGTAGGTTCACGTCTGTAATTACATGGAATAAGATACAACCTGCGTCGGCACATACACAATATTCCAATGTCAATCTTTAATGTTTAAATTGGCGACGTTCAACGGGATCCACACATATCCTCACTCTGCCTCCGTTACATAACTCCACTTACACAACATGTTCCCTGGAAATAAAGGCTGTAGGAAAAGCGGAGGATTTTTAAGCTCCAGTGATTGTGAAGATGCGCGTTCATATGTGTATTTATTCGTGTTCCTGAAAAATGTCTGTGTTTGTTTGGTGTTTTCCAAGATGTTCTTCATTCCCAGGAAGAGGAGAAATGGGGCGCAGCTCATTTCTCTTTCCTCGCTTCCTTCTCCGCGATTCCTCTCCTCAATTCTGCGCGAAATGGTGAGGAAGTTCTGGCCACAGAGAAGAGAAAGAGGAGAAGAAGAGAGGAGATGAAAAGAGCAGAGGAGAAGAGAGGAACAGAGGAAAAGAGAAGAGGAGAAGAGAGGAAGAGAAGAGAGGAGCAGAGGAGAAGAGGGGCAGAGAGGGGCAGAGAAGAGAGGAACAGAGGAGAAGAAAGAGGAGCAGAGAAGATAAAAGAGGAGCAAAGCATAAAGAGGAGCAGAGGAGAAGAGAGAAGAGAGAGAGGGGCAGAGGAGAAGAAAGGAGCAGAAAAGAGAGGAGACAAGGACAGAGAGGAAAAAAGAGGAGAAGAGAAGAGCAAAGGGAAGAGCAGAAGAGAAGAAACAAGGAGAGAGAGGAGAAGAGAAGAAGAGCAGAAGAAAGAGAAGAAACCAGGAGAGAGAGGAGCAGAGGAGAAGCGAAGATAAGAGGGGAAGACAGGAACAGAGGAGAAGAGAAACAGGAGCATAGGAGAAGAAAAGAACAGGGGAGAAGAGAGGACACGGGAGAGAGGAGCAGAGGAGGAGAGAGGATGAGAAGAAAGGAACAGGAGGAGGAGAAGAAGAGAAGAGGAGCAGAGTAGAGGAGAAGAGCAGAGGAGAAGAGAAAAGAGGAGTAGAGGAGAAAAGAAGAGAGAAGCAAAGGACAAAAGAGGAGGAAAGGAAAAGAGCAGAGGAGAGGAGAATAGAGGAGCAGAGGAGAAGAGAAGAGAGAAGCAAAGGACAAAAGAGGAGGAAAGGAAAAGAGAAGAGGAGAGGAGGAGAGAGAGGAGCAGACAAAACCAGGAGAGAGGGGAGAGAAAAGAGAGGAGAAGAGAGAGAAGCAGAGGAAAAAGAAGAGCAGAAGAGAGGAGAGAACGGAGCAGAAATAGTGGAACAGAGTGTTTTCTGTTTGACAGAACTTACCCTAAATCTGCAGGTTTGTGTGTTAAACATGTGTGACTAAAACTAAACACAACTCCAGGTCTGTTTGTGATATTACAAACATTAAAAACATTATAACATACAGGATTAGAAAGCAGCATAATATGAGCCCTTAAAAAAAGACAGTAATATTTTATTTAGTATGAAACTATAACGTTTGGGTCACTGTAAAAAGCAATATTAAAAACTGTATTAGATTTTCAATTACTTGTTTTATTGTTGAAAAAATAGATATGTGTGTAACCGTAAATGACTCTGAATTCGTTTTTTTTAATAGAGCAAGTAAGTTCAGAGCAGTGGGCGGGGACAGGAGGTAGGTAAAAACAAAAATATTCTCAGCACTGAAGTTTTCGATTACGGTCAGGTCAGGATTACGCAAAAGTACATGAATCAATCTAAGAAATGAATGGGTAAAACTATGAGTGGTCTAACGCCGAGTCAATTTAGTGATTTTTGGTTGCAAAAAATGGCCAAATCAGTGGAAAATCTGAGTGTTTTCCTAAAGTGATCATTTGTAAACAGCATAATGACATGTTTGATGAGTCTGGACTGTCTCTTCCCTGCTCCACCGTGTGCTTTTGTCTCTTGTGGACATGTTTTTGGATTGACTTGGACTTAATCTCGCTGGCAGCTCATGAAAGATCCCCCTGGTTCCTCCTGGATGCTCTGGAGCTGATGAGGGGCCAAGTGTCTCCACATGCCCAGACAGCAGAGCGGGTCGGCGGGCTCAGACCTGCTCTGTCCCCCCGTGATGTGGTGCTGTTCCCAGGCCCCAGTGTGTCCTCTGTGTCTGTAGCTTTCACTGTGTTAAATGGAGGCGTGTGCTGCTGCCAGAGACTTCAGTTTCTCTGTGTCTACGGCAACATGAGAAGGACAAAGAGCAACAGAGCTGCTTTTAATCTCAACTGTTTCTATTAACCTTTAGATACAACACGGTTTAGGCTAATGTGTAACGGCACAGAGATTAAAAATGTACCAGAGTTGCATTTTGGGGTGCCTCAGCGTGGAGGTTCTGAATAGACCTAATAAGGTATATAAAAATGCTTTATTTCAATTTCCTAAAGGTGCACTAAATCAATATTTCTGGAACAGGGTCTGGAATGTTCACCAATATGGCACTAAACTCTGTTTTTATGGAGACAATTAGGGTCTCATTTCCTATTGAGCCAGAGTGTTGGAGTCCTTGTATTTGCAGAGGTTGCTGGTGCTAGGCTAGTGCATGTCAATGGCCATAGTCGTCCTGCCACTAAAAAGTCTTACCCACTCCACAGTGCACCCGAGGCAAAACTATTATGACTCCAGACCGTTGATGTGAATTTCAATCAATCAAACAAACATTATTGATAGAGCGATTTTCATACAAAAAATGCAACACAAAGCACGTTGTCTATCGATAGAATAATTTTAGAAGTAAAACCAATGTTGCATTTGAAGGATTTATGTCTGAGCAGCAGCAGTGACTTGTACTTCCTGGTAGAAATCTCAGATTGATATATGAGAAAATAGTCCCTCAACATGCGACGATTCATGTGATGCAAGGAGAGTTTTATTTCAAACATTATTCTATCGACACAGACATTCACATCAACAGTTTGGTGTAATAATAGTTTAGCCTCAGGTGCACTGTGGAGTGGGTAAGACTGTTTTTAGAGGCAGGACAACTATGGCCATTGACATGCACTAGCCTAGCACCAGCAACCTCTGCAAATACAAGGACTGGATGGAATATTTTAAAAAGTGCCTCCACACGTCTCCAACACTCTGGCTCACAAGATAATGCGGCCCTATGTCCAAACTGTCCCTTTAATGTATTTTGAAGCATTGCTGAGCATGTTATCTGTAATTGAATAAATGCAAATTAAATGAATGCCATACTGGCACATTTTAGACAAAGCAACAGTTCAAGTTTCACACGGGTCACATAACTTCAAGGCTCTCCGTGTGCTTGACATCAGGGAATCCGTCACCTTTTGCACACACATACACCAGTGTATGTAGATACTGGAGGTGAAGCAGGTTAAGTGTCTTGCCCAAGGACACAACTCCACCAATGATGTTAATGAAGGGGGTGGGGGTGGGTAGGGGACTACAGTACTGAAGTTAGTGTAGGGATAAATGAATGACATAAAGGAGCAGCTGTAGTTTGAGTTTTTGTTCATGTAAATCATTTCCTTCACTAAATCTCCAGGATTTCAAACAGTTATCTTTCGACTGCTTGTCGTGTTGTTTGTTTACTTGAGGAGAACCAGCTGCTCGCTGTTGCTCCATCGAACAGGAACGGCCTTATGTAACATGTGACACGCTCACAAACACAATCTAAGCCTAAACACAGACTTGTGCAGGTGAGCACACAAACAGCTCCACAGACCGGCTTCTATGCAAGAAAGACATTAACTCACCACCACGTCACTTATGAAGAGACAAGCGGGGAATTCAGATTTGAGCAAAAAGACCCAAAAAAGTAGTTATGTTTAGGTCAAAGTACTACATTCTTGCACAAGACATGGTCCTACGACTACAACTTTACTATCAAGGACCACAACCCTAGAATACTATTACTATACTATTACCACATTGTATTCTAAAATAGAGATAATGATCATTGCAAGTAAAAGACAGAAGGAATGAGAGGATAAAAAAGGTGTATGTAGTGTGGCACTTGCTCCAGAACTTAGATAAATATAAACCTTCATATCTGATGAAAAACATGGAGAGGCTCGAACCTTTCAGAGCAAAACTATTTCTTATCCTTGCAAATGGCTTGTTGCCGATACCAAAACACAACATTATAAATAGCAGTTGCTAAATAGACACCATCTCTCTTCATCTTCTCCTTCACCCAGTCTTTTCTGTATTGCTTAAGATAAAATTGTTGATGTTACATTTCTAATTATAAACACTTAACATAATATTTAGATCCTCATGTTACCATAAATGGTCTTAAAATCCTTAATTAGGTGATACTTCTTCAGCGTATCATTACAACACAACTACTGCACATACATCAGGTTTGCGAAGTTGTAGTGTATTTGTTTGTATCCTGTTAATTGTACTGAGTTCTAATAGTGCCCAGGAGAGATCTCAAGATGACGCAAACATGCATGGGTAACATATAAAACCACTTCAAGCATGTTTTTGATGAGCAAACAGGTCCTATATTACACAAATTGACTCTTGTGAGCTTTAATTCATGTTAAAATGTTGTTACTTCCTCAAAAACTTACCTGGAGTTGTGTTTTGTTTCATTTGCAGTACACGTGTTTAGAGTAATTCTTTATTATTAGTCTGTTTACATCTCCAAAACGCCTTTAAAACATGGTAGAAAGCTCCAAAGAGTCAATTTTGTGCCTCCTTAAATACCAAAGATCTGCATTTCTAGAGCTGGAGTACAAACAATATGCTAATTTGCCACCAGGCCATTGATATTGTGTTTTTCATGAGCTCTATTACTGAGTGGTTTCATTTGCCAATACCACACTTTTATAACTTGGTTTGAGCAGAAGACCACAGCGTACTTGGGTTAGCTCGGTGTAGGGCAGATGCTGGTGGTATAGGAGCTGTTTTACCCTGGGACATTTGGAGGTTTGAGCCCCCAGTCCCCCCTTCACACACCCCTACCCCTCACCCTGTCATTAAAGTGACACTAAAGTCCTGTTTGGCCCCACAGAGCGTGCTAATAACAGTTTTAATAACCCGGGCACATGTAATATTTCACTGCTTTTTGGGTTGTTATGTCACTAGCAGCTCCATGGAAAAACAGTTTCACTACCGCAGGGATGAAATGACTGGGAAAAGTCCATAAATATATATGACGAATCCATGTTTTTGTATGACACACTGTGAGAACGGCACAATGTCATTTTTACATTTATGTATGCAGGCAGCAGTAAGGCAGAGGTCTAAAGGTCCTATATTATGCAAAACTGACTCTTATGAGATTTAAGATATGTTAAAGTCATGGAGCACTTCTTATATTACCACATGACATCACAAGGTGGTTTTGAGTGCTTTCAAAAACGTTCATTTTGTCTTCTTTTGCACATAAACTTTTTTTTTAAAGACATAAAAGGGGAGATGTTCAGTGTTCAAGGTTGTTTATTTGTCATTCAAGTGTGCAAAAAAAAGAAATAACAGAATGAAATGTGTTCCTCAAGGCCCAGTGACCAAAAGAAAAAAAAAAAGATAATAAAAAAGCAACAATATTAAAAGTACATGAGGATCTTTTAGCAGTTATGTACTGACCTTGTTTCGGCTGCCTGCTGCAAACCTTCTTCAGAACGGTCGCTGACAGTTCCCCTGTGAGCAGCAGCAGCACACATACTTTAAAGATACACTGCGGAGGGTTTGTGATGGATGATCCGCCACCTGGTTGTCTCCATGGAGATGCTATTGCTCGACTGGTATGTTCCACAGTGTGACACTAAACGCAGCCACACACTACAGGATTTTTTCTTAAACGATTTTTAAACGTGCGACAAGAAGCGCACACCACAAACACGAGGAGAAACTTATGAGACTTAAAATCTCCGATCACAAAGATTGAAACGGGATCTGTCTGCGTAAAACAGGCTGTAAAGTTGTGAGCGCGATCACGTCGGCTGTTTCCTGTCTACAGTAAAACGTGTCACTTTGAGACTCTTAAGTGTTCAAAAAATCAGAGCTCTGCACTTCTAGTTTAGATACAAGTCAAAACTGTGTTATTATTACTTGTGAAATGTGGTGCAAGACTTCAGATACAGGATTTTTAAAGCGTAAAAGAGGCGATAAAGTGCACAGGAAGTAGAGTCACTATCGCTAATCTGCAGCTTCACCTCGATCCGTGCGCTGTGTGGACATAAACAAACACACATAAGGAACTATCTCGTCTTTTTACTTTTAAAGAACGCCTCAAACTAGATTAATAGCGCGGTTTTGTGGACGTCATTATTTGTGGAGGACAATTTCTCTGGATAATGTGGATGAGACGCTGCACTTTAAATTTACCACTTTACGAGAGGTGAGCAATAAAGTCTTTATTTTCGCTATATCCTGAGTTTGTATCTTGCGTCTCTGTGTCTGTCGCTCCTCTGCCCCTGACGCTCTGTTTAATCGGCTGTTTCCGTTGCGTTGTTGATGTCTGGTGGTTACGATCTGACACTGACACCACACACACAAGGAGCGCAGCGGCTCCAAAATCGCACACAGAGACAAAAAGTCGGGTCGCGCCTCCCTGAACTCGGGGTGAAGAAATTTCTTCCACCAAAATCAGGCAAATTCTTCAGCCTTAAGTGTCTATTTTCATGGTAAGAGGCAAGTAACACCACCAGGACGCGTTACTTAAAGCTTAAAGTACAAATGTATATTTTACAAGCAATAAAAATGCCTGTAACTGTATCAAATGTAGGATTTAAGTGTATTATTGGCATATTATGGAACATTCAACGCAGTTATATCATCTCCATGAAGACAAGCCAGTGGCAAACCCTCCACCACAAAACTTCTACAGTGCAGCTTTAAATAAATGGTACCTTTTAGCTGGTCTTGAAGTATCCAGTCTGTTTGTTTTGGTAACACCGTCGCTCTCCGAGAATCAACACATTCTGCTTTGTATCAAGATCATTCCACGCCTCGTAACCACATGTCTGAAGTGCTCTGTGTTTGCACAACCTTAAAATGAATTTGTTAACACATTTTTGAATCGCGTCAGACCCCGGCTCTTTCCACATAATCATTGTTTTGCTCAAAGTCGCGCTCTCAAGGCCTACAATCTTTTACTGCTTTTTCCGCCATTATCGACTTCATCATAACAGCACTGAAAGCCCCGCAAACAGACAACATATATTTATAGAAATCACTCCGTAGCCAATAAGCACGTATCGGATAACTCTTTCCTGCTAGCCTAAGCTCTCCTCTCCTTTCTCACCAAATAAATTGATAGTATCTCTACTGCAGACATACAAAGCATAGCAATGGGTGAGTCAGTGGGCGAAGGTTGGAGCCAGATAGACCGATGTGGTTGAAGCTCGGTCTAAGTATCCAAAACAGAGCAATAATATAGTGGCCCCACACTCGCAGTGGCAAATCCATTCATATAATCATGCCATACCCTGGATATTAACATGTACTAGATGTTTTATTGGCCTGAAACCTCAAATTATATAAGTTGTGGCACGTAACTGGACAGTCAGAGTCAAAGCAGTCAGAAAAGTCACTGGTGTGAACTAGAGATGTGAGGTTCGCGAATGAGTCTCGTTTGAACGGTTTCTTAAAAGTGGAGGGCCCGTTCCATGAGAAGTTACTGCTTTTACGACAATGTTCCAAAGTACGGCATTAAACATATCAGCCTGACCAAAAAAAAAAAAAAGTCGGCACCTGGATTTAACTAAGCATATAGGTCCGAGGTTGCTGCAGTTGGTCAGGTCCAGGTTCAGCAACAATGTGTGATGAAAGAATGAGGTCAGCTGAACCTGAATATACTGAATGAAGGTTATTCCATCAATGGATTAGGACCCGACATGAACCCGCGCACTTTAAAACTCACGTGTTGCGGTCCACTGCAGCTGGCCAAAGTATCTGTGGGGCCTTGCGAACACGCGGTTCTGTTTCCGTAACGAATCATCCTTCGTTTTGCTATTTACACTAAAGTGCACTGTTTAGGACTTGTCTGAAATGGTCCACGCACTCACAGGATTTACCGCACATAGAAGCTTTCAGTGCAGTTTGGGACTAAAGCTTCTGGATCATGGACCGAGGAGCACCTGACGCAGCACCTGACGCAGCGTACGAGCTCTGGGTGTGTCTCTGTCCAGGTGAGGAGCTTTGTCTTTGTGTATATGATTCGTGATCTGTCTCGTTCACGCTGGAGCATCGTTTTTGTGGATTCAATGCATAACTATGAAACTACGGTATTCACGTGTCTGCTTTGGGCGCAGAGAACACCAGGTGCCTTTTTCTTGTCTTGCTGTTTTCATTTGGTAACACATGCAGAGGAAGGGTAAGTTTAAAATAAAAAAATGTTTAAAGTGGTATTTTTTCCCTCCTGGTCCTGATTTTAAATAGGTCATACAATGTTGCGATAATTATTGATATCGACCGATATGAAACACTTATATCGTGATAGAGATTTCAGCCATATTGCCCAGCCCTACTCGGAATATGCTCATGTTGTCAGGGAAGAAAAAATCCATTGATGGAATAACCTGGTCATTCAGTATATTCAGGTTCAGCTGACCTCATTGATCACACACTGTTGCTGAACCTGGACCTGACCAATTGCAGCAACCTCGTACCTGTTTGCTTAGTTAAATCCAGGCTGTGATTTTTTTTTGGCCTGGCAGGGTATAAGTTTAATAGTATATTGTGGAACATTACGCGCAAAGCAATAGCATCTCCATGGTGATGGTGATGGACTTCCAATCTGAAAAGTTATGTTTAAAAGCACCTTTAACATGAACATTTTGAATTGATCTCTAATTTCAAATTTTTCTTTCAAGTCTGTATGCATTTTGACACTGATTAAAGCTGCGCTGTGTAATTTCTCTATTGAATGGTCCGTCACCTGCTGGTCTCCATGGAGATATTACCGTTTTGCCTTGATTATTCCACAATATGGAAATAAACTTGGTAATCACAATGGAGAGAATGGTCAAATCTATGGAGAATCAAACATGTAAGTGGATAAATGGAAGAAAGATCTGCTGAATGCCCTATAGTGCAACATTCCAGGCAAAGAAATAACATCTCCATGGAGACAAGCAAAGACTCGTCACCTTAGAAGTTGCACAGTGCACTTTTAACACTGAAACCAACACAAGACTCAGCACAGAAGCAGAGAAAGCAACACGAGTGAGCGCTTTGTGCACAAAAAAGCATATTTGATATAATAACAGGTTCAAAATTATTAATATTTTATGTAGACTTCCAAAAGTAACACACTCACTCTTAGTTTGAATCACTTTAAACAAATCTGAGCCTTGGTCATTTCTCTGTGTGATTAGTGTGTAAATAAATGAGTTCTCACATGGTCTTTTGAACGGCTCTTTGACATGAATGGATCCGACAGATTTGGGTCCCACAAGAGCCGAAAGTCCCGTCACTTGTGCAAACTTAGACATTACAAAATTACTGTAAATAAGTTAGCGCATGTGAGAGTCCAGATTAAAGTGGTTATGTTTTTGGTCGTACTAGGAAAGATGCAGATCCGGTGTCGTTCTTGGAAAGCTGTGGTGTTGGTAATTAGCTAGATTGCAAAGTCGTGCGGTGATTTCTGATGTAAATTCTGCTCTAAGTAATTGAATTTAAATCACAGCGAAGACAGCATCTGTTACTACACATGAGGTCTTCCTAAAGTTGAAATTAAAGAGCACGGACACCATATGCAAGAGTGTGCAGTGAAATTAGGGCCAGATCAGAGTTTGGTTGGTAATGCTAATAACAACTAGCATGCTAACATCACACCACCTTTCTGGTACATGAAAAGAAAATGCTTTATAATCTTGTTTTAAGCAATATTTTTATAGCTTGTACAAAACTTGTATATTTGTACTGGGACAGGACATTTTTTAGACAGAAACTCGATTCCCGCTCTTGACTTGCCATAAAATACCAAATAAGAGTCAGGGTGTTTATTTGTTTTAATCACTTAACAGACCAGGCATTTATTTGAGACCAATTTGGGGCAGGCGATTAATTCCGTCCTCACAAAAATCTTGCTCAGCAAACTTGGGGAAATATGGTACTCAAATTCTTTTAACCAGTATGACTATAATTTAGGCAACTTTCTGTACAGACGTAGACGAGTTAATTTGAAATGTTACAACAAAATATCTACGGAGCGGAGAGTTTCCCACATTTGAAAGCAACTCCTGAATTACAGAAAGTTATTAAAACTCTCCCGCAACATGCAGACATTTCTTTAGCAAGTTATAACAAATGACCGACGCAGCGAGTGTGGAGCAGCAGAGTGAGAACGTTCATCCACCGCATCAGGGCACAAGGAGCGAGCTGTTTTTTCAGCGCTGATAGTTTATGCCAATGAGCCATGTGGTTTTAAGTTTTGTTTCTGTAGAGACGACACGAGCATCAGTCCTGTATCCTGTTGTTGCAGCGTGACTTCTGACTTCCAGCATGTACGATAGACTCGTGTTTATTTGGAATCAACAGTTATTTATCAAAACCCGGCATTTAAAGGGACCCGGCTTTTATTTGGTATTTTATGGTAAACATCATTGGTTGACCCGCAGGTTGGTGGCGTGATTCCAGCTCTCACATATGAATTCTGTCGTTGTGCCCTTGGGCAAGACACTTAAAGTACCTTGCCCCCAGTATCTGAGTACACTGGTGTATGAAACATTAAAACATAAACATTTGTTACTACACATGAGTTGTATTAGACTTCCTAGAGTTGACAACTAGCATGCTAACAGCACACCAATGTAACTTGCTGGTTCACGGACAGTAAAAATGTCTTGTTTTGGCCTTATAATCAACATTTTTTGATAGCTTTTGTAAAATAAATGTGTAAATGAAACAAAACAGAGCTCCATATGTTATGTTATGTTTTTTTTGGTATGTTTTTGATGAGATAACAGCATTATAACATGGCTTAAAGTTCATAAGAGTCGATTTCGCGTAATCCAGGACCTTTAAGAAGCACTAAAATGAACAAAAGTCTATTTCCATGGCCTCTCTCCCACGTCTACACATGGAGCTGGTTTAGACCAACAAACAACAGCCCCAGCCTATGAAATACGAGCCCCAAAACAAAGCTTCCTCTTCAGTAAAGCCCTGCTCCTTCATGGGCCCTTCTCCTCCTTGCTTCCCCAGGTTTAATCGCTCACATGGGGCAGGGGTGACTCCGGGGCAGCCATGAGTTGTGGCCAGTCACTTGGTCAAAATCTGTACTGCAAAAAACAGCTTAGACTTGGGTTTCAGAATGATAAGTTAGACCTGCTGCTATAGTAATTAACAATTTAAAACAAACAAAATTCTCTCTTTGAACCGTCAAATGTTCTCAAACTGGAATCGGAAGCCCATGGATAGATTGTTTCATGTAATTTTAAGATATTTCCAACAATTTTTAATACATTTTTTTCTTGTATTAATCAGAAATGTTTAAATTTCAAGTGTAATTTTCTTAATTAAGCAAGTCAGGAATACCTTTTGACATGAATTCTGTATAACAAGTACATAAACATGGTCATTTTTAAAGTATCTATCACAGTTTAGACTACTGATTTTATTAAAACACAGTTAAGAGTCATTATATTTAAGATTTGGGCAAAAAAATCACATTTTCCCACTTTGGCCATTTTTTAGCTTTAAAATTGTACTTCCTAGTCAGAAATCATGATATCGCACTGGGGAATTCAATGTTACCAAGAAAAACTCCTGTAATGTGCACAGAAATTATTATCTGACAAATGCAAATATTAGAAAATGTTGTGGAATTTTGTTGAAATTGTGCTTAAAGTTTAAGAAAAATGGGTATATGTGTAAATTGTGCTGAACTTGTGGACAGAATTCTTCACTTTTCCTGCAAATAGCTTCTTAATTTGTGTAAAACTCATCATTTTAATTTCTAGTAGCTGTAATTCCCCCAAATAAAGTCAAACTTAGAGAATCATTCATTTTTTGCAGTGTGTACACGTGTGCCACTGTGTATCGGATCTCCTAAAAAAAAACAAGAAAAACAACTTCCCACAATCCTCTGCTCTCCTGGTGTTTATTTGGTCTTGGTAATGGCGGCTGTCACGGCTAATCGCGTAAGTTGGGTCCTGATTTACTCCAGGTGGTGCTTTGGCTATTGTCCGGCCCGAGGAGCTGCCCCTGACCCTTCATCTTTGACCCCTGAGGTGCTCCCCGGTGCCCCGTGTGGAGGGCAGGACGGCCGACATGGGGATTAGGGGAAGACAGAGTGGTTTGTGTGCGAAACAGATACTTGAGTGTGTGACCCCAGGCCTAATCGCGTTGGAAGGTATTACACGCAACTGGTTTACGATTCGGGTTTTCGATTATTTTTGTATTTGTTGCATAATGCTTCTTTTTTCCCCTCAGAACTTAATCCAGAGGTCCATTTTTGCATTTGAACAAAAGATTGTATCCAGAAATGCTGCTACTTGATGGATAGTGATAAATGATTTAGCTTGACTTGAACCAGATTGAGAAACAATTGAGATACCAGATTTTTAAAAAAAAAACATGAAAAAAACTACTTCAGTAAAAGTATTAACATAAGTTTGAAAATGTACTTGAAGAAAATTAAAAAGTAAAAGTATTTTGCGCAGATTTTGGGATCTAATGAAGTTTCAAACGTGATTCTGAATTTTGATAGCTAGAGTTAGAATAGAATAGTTTTCTGTTTTTATTTCTACATTTTTGTTTCCTCAAACTGTTAACATGTTATAAAATTAAACCCCTCAGTCTTTTCAGCAGGTCAAACTATCATAAAAATGCTTTAACTTTTCAGCCCAATTCAAAAATGTAGTAGAGTAGAAAGTACAGATGCCTGCCCTCAAATAAAATGAAGTAAAAGTAAAAGTATCCATACAGTACAGAAACCCATGGATAGATTATTTAATGTAATTTTAAGGTATTTCCAACTATTTTTAATAAATTTTTTTCTTGTATTAATCAGAAATGTTAAAATTTTGTCAGGTCAGGAATACCTTTTGACATTAATTATGTATAACAAGTACTTAAATATGGTCATTATTAAAGTATCACAGGTTAAACTACTGATTTTACTGAAACACAGTTAAGATCAATGAAATAAAAGTAAATGTATCCACACACTTTACTACTTTTGCTTTAAGTTCCACCTCTGTCCACTACTATGGCCTCTCCGATCACGAGTGTCGTAGTACTTGAGACCGGTCTTGGTCTTGAGACCGCTTTTTACAGTCTTAGTCTCGTCTCGGACTTGAGCACATTTGAACACGGTCTTGTCTCAGCCTTGAAGGCACTTGGTCTCGGTCTTGTCTCGGTCTTGAAGGCGCTTGGTCTCGGTCTTGAAGGCACTTGGTCTTGGTCTTGTCTCGGTCTTGAAGGCACTTGGTCTCGGTCTTGTCTCGGTCTTGAAGACGCTTGGTCTCAGTCTTGTCTCGGTCTTGAAGGCGCTTGGTCTCAGTCTTGTCTTGGACTCAAGGTCTGACTCGACGAGTGCAATCATATTTCATTACGGCCGGTAAATGTGCCGAGGCTGCGAAATATCACTGCAAAACCAGTGATATAATGTAACTGTAAATGTTATGAACTTGAAAAAACCCACTTGCTTCATTTTGAAGATGTTTTCTGTAAAGTGGGATTAAAGAAAAGGTTCTCAAACTATGGATGAGGGTCCAAAAAAGGGGCGCAGAGTGTTTCAGTGCAGTTCAGTTTGCTTGGCTTATTTTAAGCATAAATTAACACTAATCAGATAAAATGGAGATTTATTGATACACATGTGCCAAAATAACTGTAAAATACAAATAAATGTAGGAAATTACAAAGAAGGTCTTGATTTGGTCTTGATAGGCTATGGTCTCGTTCTTGACTTGGTCTCGACCCTCAGAAGTCTTGGTGTTTTCTCGGCCTCGGACGGGTCTTAGTCTCGATTAGTGCAGTTCTGACTACAACACTGCCGATCACTACAAAACAATCACAATCACTATTTATTCTTGTAGGCAAATAAACATCTTGCTACAGGATATAACAACAGTATATGAGTATAATAAGAGTAGAATTTGCACCATCAACCTTCAGGGTATTTGACACTCACTCAACTGAGCAACAAGAGTATAGACAGAAGGGCATCTCAATATAAAGACAATTTCTCGTGGCTTTGGTCGTGAAGTCCTTTTAAACCACATGTTCCTCGACCGGCCTTGATAATAGACAATTCTGTGGAGCATCTTCTCAAAACACTTAAAACACCATTTCTCAGATCCAATTGAGCGTGGTTCCAATGGCGTGTTCCCAGATTACAGATGCAGGGCCTGGAGTGGCCGGTGACCCTTGGGTGCCCTCCTGATTGGGTGATGTGGGTGACGGGCTCCCTGTTTTGAGCCTGATCTCTTTCACATGCCTCTACAACCCTCCACACCCACTGCTTTTGTCCCAAATTCTGGATATTCTGTCCTTCCAATCACGCTACCATTTTGTTGAATAGATCGGATACTTGTGTGACTCGCTCGAGGCACAGATGGGCGAAAAGCAGCCGTGGTTATCCGGTTTTGTATACATGGCTCACGGATGCAAGTCTGTTGAAAATAATGGGTGGATTTGACTTTATTCGCCAGTCAGTTTGTGGTATTGGTCTTCAAACTATAATGAAGCTCAAAAGTGACCTCCCACCATGAGGGTACAGAAGAAAATTTCCCTCGGACTTAAAAAAATACTGAAATAAAAGCAAAAAAATAACATCAGATACATTTACTCTGACCACAAGATACATAACTTTATCTAAAACTTCTTTCTGAAAGTGGATAAACTGTCAAATTATTAAAAATGTGGCTTTTTAAAGTTTTAAATGTGTTTTTTGGACTGAAAACTGCCATGTTATTTAGTTACCACATGCCTTGTTCGCCTCCATAGTGTCTTTAAACTACAGTAGCTTCGTTGTTAGAGCATTTTTCCACTGCTCTGAAGGTTGGTGGTGCGAATCCCACTCTCGACGTGAACATCACTGGTAGAGACATCAGATCCAATAACCCACAGGTTGGCGGTGTGATCCCAGTGAGATGTGAAAGGCTTTGAGAGCTTTAAAGGTGGAAAAGTGCTATATAAAATCTGACAATGTGACCAAATTCTCAATAATTAGTTTTTTGTTGTTTGGTGTAGCTTTTTGACTATATAATTTGTTTTTACACCAAAAACAGCTAAATATTTAGACTCCTTTTTTATTATTTACACTGATTGATGTGTATTTTTTGTCTGTATTTGAAGTGTGGAGAGAGAAGTGGGGTGTGGGAAGGTTTTGCATTTTGTCTTTTTTTTGTGGTTTGTTTTATGTTCTGTAAAAAACGTGACCAGAATCCCTCAGTCGTCCAGGTAGAATTGATGGTAAAACTTGTATATATAGTCCCGTGCGACTTATACATGTTTTTTTCTTCTTCATGATGCATTTTTTGTAAGTTATAGTCTGAAAAATATGTTATATATATATTTTAAAAAGCTAAATAAAAGCAAATCCAAAGAGATGGCACCAAACCACATGATCAGAAGGCGGATGTAAACCTATAGCATCTACATTTCAGTGTGGCCTTGATGACAATGCAGAAACATTACAGCTCTGCCCTCTGGAAGTGGACACAGCTCACGTCTATAGTAGCAGATGTGCATGTATCAGTTCTCATTCACTGCAGCCCGGGGACAGTTGGCAGGTCAAATATAGCCGGGCGCGTGACTCCTGATTGGTGATTAGACCCATGTTAATGCCACTATATGACCCCACCAAGGCCAGTCCATACCACACACAGGATCCATGTACTGCGAATACTGTCAAGTACACAGGGGCTTAAGGGACGACGTAATGGAGGCTCCCAAGATAAGTGCTGATGTATGTGAGCAAATGTAAAAAGCTGTTTGAATGCTAACTATAACACATCAGGTTTATGAATGCACTTGGTTTGCACTTAGCTTCATATCTTTGTCTCTCGGTGCTGATGGCTTTATCGCTTAGTTTTCTAAGTTTGTAGTGGATAATTAATGTTCCTCTGTCTTATACCATATTGCATAATATCAACATCTTTTCATTTGACAGTATATATAGTCATAGTTTTCCAAAATATAACATTTAATATTGTTTAATGCAAATATTTTTTAATGTTATTCAATGTTCTTGCTCTTATTTGATTTGACTAGTTTTATTGTTTGGTTTTTTTTTTTTTTCCGAGGACTAGTGGAGGAAAATACAGCTTTATTTTTTATTTCTATAGGATACCGTATTTTTCGTACTGTAAATCGCTTCGGAGTATAAGTCAAAGCCAAAAAATACACAAAGAAGAAGAAAAAAACATGTATAAGTCACACTTTTTGGGAGAAATTTATTTTATAATATCAGAGACCAAGAACCAACATTTCATCTTGAAAGGAAAGTTATAGAAGTTATAGAAATAAAAACAACCAAATAGAAAACTATCCGTGTATCATTTGTTTTTCAATATAGAACCAAAAATAAGTAAACCAAAAAACAACTCTTTTCTTTATTATTTGTCTCTAAAACCAAATTGAAAAATCAGATGATTAGTTTTTTATCATTTTTGATTCATATATACGATTCATATATTTGGTCTATGGGCTGTCTGTGTGAAAAATGTAATATATAAGTCGCACCTGAGTATAAGTCCCAGGAACACCCAAACCCTGAAAAACTTATAGACCGAAAAATATGACATGTTTTATTTATATTGTGCAGCACATTTAAAACTCTTTTGTTTATGAAATATGCTATAAAAATAAAGTAGATTGGATTGTTAAAGTGGAGGTTGGAATACTGTTTGTGTGAAACCAGTTATTATTAGATAATTTTGTAATTTTAGTGAAGTTTAACTTACTTCCTGGTTGGACATGAAGGCAAAGCGAGTTTATTTGTATAGCACATTCATGCACAAAGTAATTCAAAGTGCTTCACAGAATAAGAAATATATTAAAATCACCATATAAACAAATCAAAATATAAATAATCATTAAAGAAACATTAAATTAGATAGAAGAGTGCGGACAGAGAAATGAAAACCTTTCAGTCATATGCACAGTATATGAACTACTTTTTGTTTTCTACTTTTCTTCACAAACTCCCACTTAACGAATGTAAAACTATGATAAATATTTACCACTGATGCTATCCCCCATTATCATTACATTATTTTACTTTCTACTGACTTATTTAAAATATTATCACATGAAATTCACTCATTCACCAACCCAGGAGAGCACCAAATACAGAAAAGAATGTTAGAAATGTTTTCAGATTTCCGATGACCAAACACATGCTGTAATTGATCCCCCAGATGCTTCATAATACCCCCATTATTCAGGCATTTGTAGTGCTTGCCCCCAATACTTACATAACATTCTTAGTCGCATTTACACAATTTCATTCTGAGGGGGTATTTCGGTCCTCTTTCCATCCACACACCGCGCACTCACACATGCCACCGCTCGCTATGATCCCTGCTAAATATATCCTCGTATATATAGTCCCCGCACAGAGCCAGGTGGTCAGTGCGGCGGAGGTAGGTGGGCATCTCTGGGGCTTGATCTCACTTTTTGTTGACGGAGGGGGGCAGACAGACAGCAGCTGAGACCAACACTTGCAGACATCCAGTACGGTAAAGGTCTACGTCTGGGTCACCGAAAGTAGCGCGGTTTCAGTTTGACCCGTACCTCCGTTTTGCCCTTCACACCCGCTCCGTGGGGCTATTTCTGGTCGGGGATAGGGTTTACAAGCAGCTTTGATATGATGCAGTGGGTGATGAAATGATGAGAGTGTCCGATGGCAGTTGCTCCACAGAAGTCGGGCCATAAAGTGGTCACTTGTAAAGACATGTATACTTGGTTTTAGCAGGTTTAAAATAGCGCCCCCATGAGGAATTAGCACATGCGGTCGATTTAATCTGCAATCTTCTCGCTAGCGATTAGCACTGATTATTTTTATAGCCCGGATTTTGCACCTGTTAGACAATACCAGGTCAGCAAAACCAGAAATTAGATAAATGAAAGCTAAAAGTTGAATCATTTTTGCATAACGTCACTTTAGGAAAGGTAAAAAAAAAAAAAAAAAGGACCATTGCCATAGCGATGAACAATCAAAAAATATATATATTTTTGTTTTTTTATTTCAAAATATAGCATAAACTTTAGACTTAGACAAACTTTATTTATCCACAAGGGAATTATTTGGGCAAAGTAGCTCACACGTCACATCACAATATAATATAATATAATAACAAAGAGTTAAAAATATAAATGGTAATAAGAAATTATTAATAAATAAAAAAGGTAACAAGAGACAGGCGCCAAATAAGACATAATTATATGTGGGTCAAAGACATGATGCCTACATTTTCTGTCCAGTTGCAATTTCCTCTTCAAATTCAAATTCACGTCAGGGTTCAAATTTCATAATAATTCAGCATATTTCTGTAGCACCTCTGACCTCCATGGAACAGATCAGAAATCATTAGTTATTCTGCATGTTTTTCGTCCTTAAAGTGTGGTGCGACTAATAACAGCAGTAATTCTATGGCTGGAGTTTTAATCACATTTACAGGGCAGTAGTTTGTTCATTAAACACAAGCAGGCGACTGTCATATTGGACAGCAAAATAAAATATCAATATGCATTAAAAATGCCAACAGTTTTTTCTATACACTTCATATTACTCAGAACTTAGATTAATATCCCAACCATGTTTTAGAAAATAAAACAATTTTAAGGTTATTCTCCGTTGCACATGACATTTTACACTAAAAATGCTTAATATAAATGTTAAACACAGATTTATGCATCTGACACTGTAAATATTTGAAAAAGTTCAATAGAAACTAATATTTTGTATATTTTAAAATTTGCCTGTAGAAAATCCTTATACATCATTGATCCATAAATGTATATGTATAAGTCAAATAAAATAGAAAAATAAGAAATAAAATATAAAATCTCAGCTACTGTATATACAACAGGTCATAGGGAGACAGTAAATAGATAACAGGAAGCCTAAAGCCACTAATAGATTATTCAAATTCAAATTTCCACTTCAAAGTTTTTCAAATAGTAACAGAGAAACTCAGAAGCCCCTAAAGCATCACCAAACTCATTATGACTGCAAAATCTGAAAAAAAAAAAGAAAGAATGGATTAGATGAGTTTTTCTAAGCAGCACAGCCACATTTTCTCTATATAAACAGCAGTATGAAGTAGAGGCTGAATCAATTCATATAGTATATCCACAGGTACTCGGTATGTTTTTCCAGATATGTTTTTGATGAGGAAACATTATACCAGAAATCAGAAAGTAGAAATGTAGGCCCTTCAACTCTCAACTTCTTGACACCAGCGCGGCCTATTGCCTGTTCACAACAATAACACAAAATTCAATCTAGTTCCAAAACACGCTCCAATCGTAAAAGAAATCAAAGCACTTTGGAAGACTCTGCACTGATTCCAGCTCTAATGAAAACCATTTTGCAAAATACTGATCAAAAAACTTATTAAATTGGACTGAAGATGTTCTATGCTCCCCAAATAAACTTCAGACTACATGAATCTTAAAATCTTTCAGTCGGTTTTTCTGTCATCTCGGTTTGTCGTTACACCACGGACACAAACACGATCCAAACTTTTTTTCCGATGATAATGAAGCAGCAGCTGGAGAATTCTCTCCTCACGCTTTACGTCTGTGAGCTGAGGAGGAGAAGGGAAGAGTGTCGGAGAAGGAGGAAGAAGACAAACTGAGTCTGAGGCTGCCACACCTCAGCCCACTCTCACATCCCGCTCACAAATCCAAAGAGACGTGGAGGAAAGTCCCAAGAGACGACTGGAGGAGCCGGATCAGAAGGACGACCCAACGAGCAAGAACGGCCGGGATTATTTTGAAGAAGAATAAACGTTTACATCATCAAGGAATAGATTAATTCGGCTTCAAAATCAGTATAAACCTTCATTAGGAATTAAGTGTTTACATGGTCTTTTTAAGGCGGAATTAATTTTTATTCAGAATTAAATTATTTTTATTCGGAATTAAAACACTCGAAGACTTATGACATTGTATACGATTCCGAGGAATATGTTTTATATAACAAATACATGTGTAATAAAGGCCATGGAAATGCATTACAAGTGCTGTGGCTCTGGCCCTGGACTTTACAGGAGCTGTTTCCATGACTGGACCAGAAAAGTAATGGGGCGATTACACTTTTTTTTTTGTTTTTAGGACAATAAGGATATTTTTAGTTTACTTACAGACTTGAGATTCTGCATTTTTGTAGCTAAGGCCTATGCTGTGTGGTATAAAAGAGTGTGAATTTTATTTTCTGTTTTGTTTTCTTTCATCTCTATTCCTGGTCCTATAGTTTTTATTACAACCACATGATACAACTACAGCAGCAGATTGTGAAATAACAGGCTGTACTGAAAAAAAAGTATGTAGAACACTTCATTATAGGGTAAAAGGGGCAGTTTTAAAAGCAAAATTAAGGAAAAAATCCAGGCGAGGAGAAATGTACTAAAATTGCCCTCGGGGGTTTTAACGCTTTTATGTAAACGTGGCAATTGTCATACTGTGGAACGTTCCAATCAGAGCAATGACATATCCATGGAAACAAGCAGGTGAGGGACCCTCTATTAGAAAGTTACACAATGCACCTTTAGCTTTTTGTTTAGATCAGTTAGACGAGGCCTTTGATTTTTGCTTTTTCCTTTCTTAGCCCAGGTTTGAGTTAGGCCCTATTTTGTTATATTTTTGAGTTTGTTTCCCATCAATAATTTTGTTTTCTGTTCACCCTGGTGAATTTTGGCTTGACAATAAATTTAGCCAAACTTTCTTGACTCTGTTTCAATGATTGTTTTATTCTAGTTATGCCCTTTAATTAACATGTGACGTAACAAATACCCATAGAATGCACCACTTACCTTGTACTGATCTATTTAAAAACTGCGTCGCACAAACTTTCTGCAGCATAAATCTACCCCGTCACCGCAGAGATCATTAAACTTCATAATAAGTTGAAAACGGTGAATTTAGAGGCTTTGAGTTGCTAACATTTTATGACGTTCTCTTTTCTGGGCAGACAGCAAACGTGCACTTAACCCGGCAGAGAGCAGGGCTAACCCGAGCAGTAATTCAAACGCGCCCCAGCGTCGGAGCGCCTCTGGTCTGATCCCGTGGCCCCTGGGAGCTGCCTGGGATATGCCTGACTGGCAGCATGTAGACAGAGAGGGCAGAGAAGGAGGCCCTAAAGTCGCAATAGGAACCTGCTGTAGCGGCCCCGATGGTCCACTCGCACGCACAACAAAAACCCCTGTGTAATATGTTTGTGTAGTGCGTTTGTGTAATACATTTGTGTAATATGTTTGTGTATTATGGCTGCTGTTTCAAGTTGGAGTTGTGGTGTTGAAAACATTAGAAAAGTTGAATTATCATGAATGTGGAGACTCTCTGTATTAGGGATGGACATTCGATTAAATTTTCTTAATCGATTGTCTGGGAAAGTAACGATTGATTTTTGATTAATTATGAACTTTTTGTATTAAAATTATCATCACAATTATTACTATTACTAATCTGCATAAATAAACTCATCTCTACAACATATAAACCATCACCACTGTAGAGCCACTTCAGTGTGAGATTATAATGTGTTTAATGCAGCTTTGCGCACATTTGTTTACGTCTTACAGAAACGAAACTTAAAACCGCATGGCTCATTTGCATAAACAGAAAGCGGAAAAAGCAGCTCTGCTCTTGTGCTCATGTGGTTCAGCTTCAGTTGCACTAAAGAACACGACTCTGTGGATTATATGAGTGTTTTTTCCTGTGACAGAGGATGTGATGAGGCTGGCGAGTCTGTTTTGTGCGTATGTCGCGTTGGAGATACTGCGTATACATGCGAAACCGGGATACTCAAAAAAAATAAAAAATCATACCTGGGACACTGATGAGCAGGTAAACGCACTCTGAGGGATATAGTGATCTCCAAGGAGCCAGAGCTGAGACGTGGGACTGTGGGGCTCCAGTGTTTGTGCTGTGAGACGCAGCCTCGACTCCTTACGCTACTTTACACACAGCAATCTACATTCGGTTTGTCAATTAAAATGAACGTGATCGACGAAATTCTTAATGATCAATTATCAATTAATCGACTAATCAAGCCCATCCTTACTCTATATAAAGCCTGTGCTATAGTGTTGTATTAGATTTTAAAGGGCGCCTATTACCCTGTATTGTGATCGAAGAATAAAGTTGTTTCTTCATCACAAACATACTTGGGGTGGTGTTTTGTTTCATTAACTAAGGATGTAACAATAACCGGAATATTGTGATATCGTATCATCAAAGGTCTCACAAAAATATCGTGGACCATCACAATATATCGAATCACAAGTCTCTTTGCTTAAATGAATAGTTAGGATGCAGAAAGAGCTAAAAAATCTGAGGGAACTACATAGACCATGATCCTTTGCTCCGTTTCAGTGCAGACGACATGAAGAAATAACTGTTTTAAGCACTTTTACATCTTCATTCTTTGGATTAAGTCTTGTGAAGGCATTTTTAGAAGAAAAAGTAGCAGATTCACAGTTTTGTGAGCCTCCACAAAATATCGCAATAAATATTGTACCGTGAGATGTTTATGGTGAAAAGTGGATATAGATTTGGATATTGTTATATCCCTAATGACAATAATTGTTGTACCAAATGACGGGTCAAAGCATTTTATAATGTCAGTCTTGTTATTATGTAGAATATCGCTTTCCTCGATCTTGCAATAAATATTGCACTGTGAGGTTCGTACCATGACAACATTGTATCATGAGGCTTGGACATCGTTACACCGCTATGTCTAACACATGTTTAGGCTGAGTTCTTCTCTTAAAATGAAGCCACTCTGGTCCAATTTGTGCTCCACTGTGTTTTTAAACTCCATACATCTTCACTAGAATCATTTGGATGATTTAAGTCGTAGTATTACCAATTTCTACTGAACAAAAGGTAAAAGGTCGCTATTAACTTGAAAACTACCATTTCATGATGTCACAAGGTTGAATGCAACATTTTGAGCTTCAGAGATGTAGATAAACAAATACATTTTTAAGAATTACTCGGACACGTGTGAATGAAACAGAACCCAACACCAGGTTTGGTTTTGAGGAGGTAACAATGTTCTAACACTGCTTAAAGCTCACAAGAGCCAACTGGGAACCTTTAATAGTCATTTATCATGTTTTATATTGTCTGTTTCTGTTCTCCTGCTGTTCTTGCAATTTATGTTGCAACACTGGACTTTACTCATTGTGTTTGCATGTGTTTTTTCCTTCAGTATGAATGTTATCTGTGGACTGGCTTTGGTTAAATAAATACATATTCTCTTTACTCACGCATAAAGTTCTGTCCCAAGATGCAGCGCCAAATATCACCAACATATCCTGCCAACAACTCCAAATTGTTATTGTAAAAATAATACCAAACAGACAATAAGATATTCTTTGCAGATTTTTATTACATTTGCAATCGGTTGGGTCCAAACTGGCACACGCCCTGTCTCTCCACGCTCTGTTAGCAGTGTTACCTTGGGTTAACTGAGTGAAACGTAATAAAATCCACAAATACAGTCTTTCGATTGTTTCGTATTATTTTCAGAATAATTACCGTGTCCATTTGGCGTCGTTGGCAGGAAACCTCCATGATGTTTGGCGCTGGATTTGGCTGTATTAAAATCTGTGCAGTCAATGCCTCTATTGGGGCAGCAATCACAGACAGAACAGACTTATCACGAGTACCTTTTTGGGTTAGTTAGTTAGTTAGTTAGTTAGTTAGTTAGTTAGTTAGTTAGTTAGGTAGGTAGGTAGGTAGGTAGGTAGGTAGATAGATAGATAGATTGATTAGAAATATTAAAGGGTCCATATTAAGCTGTTTTCTGATCTACAGTATTGTGCAAAAGTTATAGGCAGGTGAGGAAAAAATGCTGTAAACTAGGAATGTCTTCAACAATGGAAGTGTTCATAATTTATTTTCAATCAACAAAATGCAGTGAATGAACAAAAGAGAAATCTAAATTAAATCAGCATTTGGTGTGAGCGTTGCCTTCAGAAGAGCATCAGTTCTTCTAGGTTTACTTGCAGACAGTTTGTGAAGGAACTGGGCTGGTCGGTTGTTCCAAACATGTTGAAGAACTAAGCTCAGATCTTGTGTGGATGGAGCTTCCTCACATCCTTCTGTCTCTTCATGTTAATCCCAGACTCACTCCATGATGTTGAGGTCAGGCTTTGTGTGGCCAGACCATCACCAACACAACTTCTTTACGCTGTTCCACCTTGTGGTGTCATGTGGTAATACAGGAAGTGCTCCACTGTGTTTTTAAACTCCATACACCTACACTAGAATCATTTGGATGATTTCAGTCCTGGAATGGCCAGGTGGAACAGAGCATTTTGAGCTGTTGCTGGAGATACAAATGAATAATAAAGGGTTACTCAGGCGTAAATGAAACAAAACAAAACACAACTTCAGGTATGTTTTTGATTTGATTTGATTTAATTTTATATTTCAAGTTTGTGCCAAGAGAGAAACAATAATCATATACACATCACATACACATTGTAAACAACAGAAAAGCACATGTCTCGAAAAGGAGCAGGAAGAAGAAAAAAACTTACATTAACCCACCGAGGTTCATGACAGTTTAAAAAAATCTGAAATTAGGGGGTTGTTTCTGTACATTGATGACAAAACTTTACAAATATTTGCATAGAGCAAAATAAATTACATAATATGCATATTAAATAAAAGTTTAACCCAAATGCTTTTCTTTCTTTTTGTATTGTACTATATTATGGTTGTGCAAACTAATAATAATGATAACGAAGGCACAAAAGTTTATCATTTATGATCATATCAAATCAAAATAAATAAAATGAGAATGAAGAGTGTAAGGATTTTTTTTTCCCGTTCATGGTCTTTATGGTTTTTGATGAAGTAACAACATTATAACATGGCTTAAAGCTCACAAGAATCCATTTTGTGTAATATGGAACCTTTACGTGATCAAATAGAGCAAATAACTTGAATTATTTTGTATTATGATCTCTTCAAAACAAGACAAAAAATGAATTTTGTGAGTTCCAAACAAGGATGCCTTCTGCAATAAAGCCACACACCAAACTTTTACAGGCCAAAACCGTCGGATATGAATCTCTCCCAAGCGCGTCGACCTCTGACCCCATCCCAGAATCCCCGGGGGCAGCACTGGAGTTATTGTCTGTATGTTTGGTCCCAACTCTTCGTGACCTGCTCTGTCTCCCATCTGCACAAGTCCATTACAGCCATTTATAACAGTGCTACAACGCTCTCCTCTCTCCATTGAGTTTCTATTCACGACCTCGACACACAGACAGCGATTCATGGACCGGACGTGACCATATTGTTGCAGAATGTGGAGACTGAGAATGCTGCGTTTGGGGCATTAAGAAGGCCATACTGAAAAGGCTACAGAGGACAGGGGAAGGGGCCAAATGCCATAGACTTGACCATTTGAGCTGGGTTTGTGAATTGGGATCTTTGGGGAGCTTGGGGGCAGCTGATATCACAGTTCAGCGGGACTTCACACTGATTTTACAGCGATCACTCATGGACTGTACAGCGAAACATATCTGAGCGTTGTGTCATGGGAACGGCCTCCGGGGGTACACTGATTTGGCGTTTAGGGCATGGTCATGATGTATGGCTGTAGAAAGCATTTGAAAAGCCTGATTGATTGTTTGGGTGAGTTTGAAGTGGTTTGGGTTGGTATAGAAATGAATTGGAAAGATGTCGTGGAACGGGGTTTTGGAGGGAAATGCAGCTTTTAGTTTTGGAAGAAAAGAACACAGCTCCACGCCTCCAGCCACAACTTGTCTTATATAAAAGGTCCTATATTACACAAAATGGATTCTCGTGAACTTTTACATTATGTTTACACTGAAACAAATCACCGTATTACTGTATCAGAAACGATTTGCGTCCAGACACGTAGTTTCTGTGTCAGCGAAACAGCCTGAAACGCTGGTCACATGACTAGGCTGGCGTCATGTCGTCACGTGAGCGGTAAAAACAAGGAAGTGGGGCACCGTGTATGAAGTTGTAGCAGCCGATTTCGAGCTGAGGAGGATAGCAAGCGTGAAGACAGTCTTTTTGTGGACCTATGACGAGGTTCAGGTTCAGGCTACGCTGTTTCCCGTTTGGCCATGATTTGTTTAAACTGTTTTCCACAATAGCGTCACATGAACGATGTCACGAACTCAGCGAATCAGGAAAGTCACAGTGACGTGGTCCAATAAGGACGGCAACTAGAGCTCGTACGCCAGCGTATCAACGTTTTCAGGCATCCACACGGTGCCGGATCAGCTCCATACTCAGGTGAATCCGTGGGAGCCGGCGGCACCAGATCTTTCCATCTCTGGAGCCGTTTTCCATCGGATTAGTGTGGACGAACACTGCATCTGCAACGAAAACGACTTGAATATTTACTATTGTGATGTCATGTTAATGCAATTACTACATCAAAAACATGCCTGGAGTTGTGTTTTGTTTCATTCACGCATGTTGGAGAAATCTGCAAAGTTCAAAATGCTTTGTTTACACCCTGTGATGACAGGAAGTGGTAGTTTTCAAGTTAACAGCTACAATTTACCTTTTGTTCAGGAGAGTTTAGCAAGTCCAGGGCTGAAATTATCTAAATGATTCTAGTGAAGGTGTGTGGAGTATAAAAACACGCTGAAGTATTTCCTGTATTACTGCATGAGTGTTTTCAGTTTGAGAGAAGAACTCATAACATAGACCAGAAAATGGCATCTGGGCCGGTATTAAAACTGAAAGATTTCTGTTTGGCCTAATAACACTTGTACTACCAGTATAGATCTTTTTATATCAAGCTAGTGCAGTTTGTAATTTGTAATCACACTTTAAGTCAGTTGATTCATAAACCTCCAGCTTGGTACATGTGACTAACATCCACAGTTCAAGACAGGTTTGTATCGCAATTACCAACAATCTTTGACAAAATATAGAAAATAGTACCTCCAACCGGCAGATTATGTGACCAGGGTGAAGCAACGTAATTTTGGATGGTAAACAGTTTATGAAAGTTGAAAATGGTTCATGCTGTAGATGTCAGGATGTTGAGTTAGTGCAGAGGTGGACACACTAATTACATTACAGTGTTTGTTCTTCTCATTCAAACCTTTACACAAGGCAGATCCGTGGTGCCTGTTTCACCCGATCATGTTTCACTGGATTTTGTAATGTGTCTTTTTTTTTTTTTTTTTTTGAGGAACAAATCTTATGCAGCTCTTTGCAGGAATTTTCTGATCTATGTTGTAATGTCATTTCCTCATCAAAAACATAACTGGAGTTGTATTTTGTCACACATAAACCCTACATATTTAATATGCAACCTTTAAACCACATTTAAGTGTAAGAGCATTCTTTGCCAGCCAGAACTTGTACTAAGGCAGGAGGTGCATTATTTTACTAAAATAATATTATTTAAGTCAAAAGTATGTCCGGCCTCAATTACTCATGCATGTACAACATTAATAAATGTCCTATATTACACAAAACTGACACATGTGAGTTTTAAGTCATGTTATAATGTTGTTATCTCATTAAAAACATACTCGGAGTTGTGTTTTGTTTCATTCACACATGTTTGATTAATCTTTTATTATGAGTCCTTAGTAGTACCTTTTACCTTTTGTTCAGTAGAGACGGGCAATTCCAGGGTCAAAATCATCCAAATGATTCTAGTGAAGTTAAGACACAGAGTGGAGCACTTCCTGTATTAGCACATGACATCACATGTAGCGTTTTCATGCCAACAGAAAATCATTGCCGGTTCCTGCACCTAATCTCGAACTGACTGGTGTCCATGCCAAAAATCAGAGCGTTCAGAAACTGAAAAGTTGATTTCCAACTTAACCAAGTAAACCAAGTCAAACTTGTTTTTTCTAAGTGAACCGTGACAACACAGTAGACGTCAGCAAGTTCATCCAGGTCACATGGGATAAAATAAACAAAGAAAGAAAACGTGTGTGGAATACGGAAGAGTATTCAAGTGACAAGAAGATTGTGCAGTGGTCAGCGGACGACACCAAATGTTTGCCATATCCGTGTTTGCTCGGTAAAGTTACATCTTTGGATTGGGCGTCATTGTAGCAGAGCTTGATGCAGATACATAATGATTTGCCTGAGTACAAATGCTCGCTGGTGTCAATGATGCGATCCATGATTGTTCTTTCGGATGGCCTTGTTTTTGTTTGGTGGCAAATCCACACCCTCTGTCGATGTCTTGGGTTCACTTAAATGGTATAAACGCCGTCGTTCACTGGTAAGCACTTTGGTTCCCAGTGTAACCAATACGAGAACTGAGACTGGGAACGTTCTTGCCTGAAAACAGTTAGTGTGGAACAGAGTTTGAAGACCCTAAATATGCAGGGTTTGTGTGTTAAGTGAATAAAACCAAACCCAACTAGTATGTGGCACTAGTATGTTTGTGATGAGGAAACATTATAACATAGATCAGGAAGCAGCATAATATGGGCCCTTTAAGGAGAATTTGTGTCTAAAATCCTGACCATGATTCTTTATGTATGTCTTCTTACGATAAAAATAAGCCACTCTAATACCCACCAATACACTTTACACTATTACACCACAGTGCAGTGTCTTTTTTAATCTGCACCGCTCATCTCAGGGGGAAGTGTGAAGCAGAGGTCAACCTTTGTATTTGTGACGTCACCTCGATACGTAACAACAAACAGAGGAATGACATTATGGTTTTAGGACATCCTGGACCCGTCGGCCTCCATGTCACTTCTCACGGGACAGAGGAGCTGAGGGAAAGAGCAGGACAGAAAGGGGCAAAAGAGGGACCAAGAGAAGAGGCTAAAGCTTTCCCACCTCACAGCAAGAAGGTCCTGGGTTCAGCTCCTGGGCACAAATGGACACAAGCTGCTGTTTTCTAAATAAGAAGTGACTCCAATTGACTTTACATTGCAAAATTGTCATCCCTCTCTGTAGCTGCTGCAGTCACTCATCATGTTTGGTCTTAAAATGTTCGTATTAACCCGCTCTACATGATCCTGGTGTTTTTATTTAGCTATTTTGTACCCAAATAAATTCCAGTTCCTAATATGGACCTGGCTACAAATTCACTCCTATAACTGCCAGCCTCGAGCTTCATTTTTTTTGTGATTGATATTTTATTAGATTATTGCTAGTGGGTGGAAGGGATACATTAGTAAACAAAAATAAGTGCACATGTCTACGAAATGTCAGATATATTTTACCCTTATCCAAAACCCACCCAGCCCCACGACCCGTACCCCCCGACACCAACATATATTAATCAGAGAATACATGGTTTGTGGTTTATGGTTTATTTGGAGCATAGTACACAACGTCATATGTACAGACATGCAAACTCCAAATACAAGAAACAAAAAGAACGAAGAAGAGAAAAATAATAAAAAAAGTTTAAACAAATTTACATACTTAAATATGTATATATGTGTAGACACACGCATACATACATACCTACACACATATACATAGATACATTTATATATATATATATATATATATATATATATATACATGCATATACATACAGTACATGGCAACAGTAGTAACACACTGGACAAAACAATATCTACGTAAGTTAAAATGAGTTAAATTAAGAACATTTTACTTTATTTGAGTAGATTCATCTAGACAAGTAAAATTATCTGCCAGTGGAATAAGTGTTTTTTTTTTCTTAATTCAAGCAACTTTTGATTTTAGTTCTTATTTTAAGTGCAAAAAGTTGTTGTTTTTATTATTTTAAGTGTAGCAAGATGTATTTTCATATTTTAAGTACAAAAATCTTACTGCACTGGCAGATCATTTTACTTGTCAAGTGAAATTTACTCAAATCATGGTAAAACTTTCTTAATCCAAGTCATTTTAGCTTGACTACATTTTGTTTTTTGCAGTGCAGTAACAATAGCACAAACAGTAATAATAATAATATTATTCTGGTCACTATTACTATCATCATCACCATTATTAAAAAGAGAGAGAAATGAAGGAATTAGCAGTGTGCTTATTTTTAAAGCCTTAGCTTGTTAGAAGAGATTTTAAAGTTATTTTTAGATCCTCCCAAAACTGTGTTTATAAGTTTAGCTTTATAGATTCATGAAGCCCATTGCTCTAATAATATAATATCCATGAAGTCCAGTATCTTTGCAAGTGCACAAGCTGTGGGGTCTTCCACCTGCTGCTACAAGGAGCTTTTATGCATCTTCCCATGAACGTTAAACATATTTTTGTTTTTATTGTGATCTTAATTTGGCTGCACATTTCTCCCTATGTCCGATTTTCACCATCAAAACAAAACATGCACAATGGATAAACGTCTTCAGCTAAGGTAGTCCTGACCAAGACCAGGTCAGGATCTGGAGATGAGACGTGACAGTGAAGGGGTATCTATAGGGGACAGTAAAATATACCTTAGCCTTACTTTGAGTCAGGAGAAAGGAGAAGGCGACATGCAGTAAAGGAGGAGAAGGAGTGGAGGGAGAGTCACCATAAAGCCCCAGGATGTATAGAAGTCTGACAGGCAGCCTGGGAAAGTATAGGCTGCAGAGAAAAGGAAATAAGCCTCTTATTCTGTCCCCAAGCAGCTGGACACAGAGCACAGTTGAAAAGTTCAGGGATGAATATGAACAAACGCTTTATCAGTGCATCAGATTGAACACGCTGAGTTTGAGATGAGACTTTTTGCTTTGTTTTTAGTCACTGTCAGTGCAAGCGCGAACATTGTCCTCTTATTGTACGTGATTAAGGGAATATTGATGACATTAGCTGCAAAATATGAACTGTACTATGTTAGAATAATTACAAAAAAACCTGTTTGATATATGTGCAACCACAAGTGCCCCATTGGTCACTTTGTGCAATAGTAAATGATATATCCATGGTGGGATTGTTGACAAGCCGTATATGTATTATTGAGTAATGGCACCACATACATTTTTGGCTTTTGTGGTTTGCAGTGACTATGAATAAAGGAAAACAGATTTTAATTGGATAAACGAGAACCCACTGGCTATTAGTGGTATAAAGATATTTTTAGAGTTTAACCATGGAAAGGCTCGGTACAAAATTAAACGGTAATGATGATGTCTTTATGGACATGTGACAGACTCTTGTTCAGTACTTGCCCGATGATCTCAGTGACTATACACAGAATATACAGGTTTGTCAGTGTGCGCTACTTAAACGGCCCATGTTACACTATTTTCTGATCTGTTTCCTCATCACAAACAAACCTGGAGTTGTGTTTTATTTCATGTTCAACACACAAACCTCGAGTATTTAGGCTGAGGTTCATCTCTCAAACAGAAACAGTTCCACCTTAATTAAAAATGTTAATAAAAACTACACATCGCAACGTGGAACAGAGCGTTTTGAGGTTTGGAGATGTAGACAGACTAATATTAATGGTTTACTCAAACATGAATGAAGTAAAACACAACTCCAGGTCTGTTTTTGAGGAGGTAACAATGTTCTAACATGGCTTAAGCTCACAGGAGTCAATTCTGCGTAACCTTTAACCAGGTGATGTTTGTGTAATGTGGGAAACTGATTTGTGCTCAGACTGTGTTTTGTTTTTGTAAATGTTAAATGGTCTTTATATAGTGCTTTTCCACCTTCAAGGAACTCAAACTTCTTTACAACAAGGAACCAATCACCCATTATGTTTATGTTTATTTCTTAAATATAGGACAGTGCACATTAATCAACATGTGTTAGTACGGCATGTAAATGTGCCAGAGTTACATCCGTAGTCCCACTGGCAAGACAAAAAACAGGACATAGGCACAATAACATTCAGTCCATCACACAAGACAAAGACATTAAAGGTCAGTGAATATTAATAGTAAAATGGGAACATACTAAAAGCACATATGGTGCATAGATTAAAGACAATAAACACAAATCCCAATCACACAACAAGACAGAGACGTTTGTTGTGTTAAAACACAGGTTGGTTATGTTCACATGTCTGATTGTCCAGAAGCCACAGTTTCACGGATCTACTAAAGCCATAATAATAATAATAATGATAATAATAATAGTAATAATAATACTAATAATAATAATAATAATAATAATAATAATAATAATAATAATAATAATAATAATAATACATTGGTTTTGTATAGCGCTTTTCACGGTAACACAAAGACGCTTCACAATGAGGTAACACTAATGCAAGGACAGGACAGACAAACGGTAATGAGGAGCGGTCAGGTGTGGGGACTGTAGCTCTGAGGAAAAGGTGAGTTTTGAGCAGTTTTTTGAAGGTGTTTAGTGAGTCTCTGATGTGAAGGGGGAGAGACTTCCAGAGGGTTTGGGCAGCAGTGGCAAAGGCTCGGTCCCCCAAGGTCCGGTGCTTTGATTTGACTGTGGGAGTGAGGAGGTTGGAGTCAGGAGGGAGGGACGGTGGGGCTGGACCAGGTCTGGGAGGTGTGGAGGGGCTTTGTAGGTGATCAGGAGAAATTGATGGGAGCCAGTGGAGTTGTTGCAGAACGGGGGTGAAGCCATGGACAGCGGTCACGTCCCATTCACACACACATTCATACACCAGTGTACGCAGACACTGGGGTGAGCCGGGTTAAGTGTCTTGCCCAAGGACACAATGAC
Source organism: Odontamblyopus lacepedii (assembly GCA_034769755.1). NCBI lineage: Eukaryota > Metazoa > Chordata > Actinopteri > Gobiiformes > Gobiidae > Odontamblyopus > Odontamblyopus lacepedii. The sequence continues at coordinate 31,539,203 of CM068354.1, read as the reverse complement.
AGCATTCATCTGTGGGAGCTGGAATCACACCGCCGACCTGTGGATCTGACCACTCCACCATGTCGAGTTTTTATGTCGAGAGCCAGATTCGAACCACCAACCTTCAGATCAGTGGATAAAAACTCTACCAACTGAGCTCCTGCCCCCCGTGAGTCATATTACAGTGTTAAAAAGCTTAAAAATAGTAATAATATTAAACATATTTATTGCTTAAAACATGTTAGTGTTGGTTGCGGGTCCTTCACCTGCTTGTTTCTATGGATATCTCATTTTTCTGCCTGGAATGTTCCATGGTATGACTTTAAACAGCTCTATCTTACAATGCAAAAAAACCAAACAAAATCTAGTCAAGCTAAAATGACTTGAATTAAGAAAGTTTTATCATGATTTGAGTAAATTTCACTTGATAAGTCAAATTTTCTGCCAGTGGAATAAGACTTTTTCTACTTAAAATAAGAAACAAAATCAAATGTTGCTTGAATTAAGAAAAAAAGATTTATTCCACTGGCAGATCATTTTACTTGTCAAGTTGAATCCACTCAAATGAAGTCAAATGTTCTTAATTTAAGTCATTCTAACTTACCGAGATATTGTATTTTTCCTCTGTGTAAAAGACATCATCCAGGATTAGATATCTCGGCCTGATTTGGACCCTCAGAACAGGTTTTTTACATTAACTAATCCGTCTTTTTTCATTCTTTCCTTTTTGTTTTTCCTTCTATTTTAACTAGCAACAACTTAAACATCTTACAGCATTTATTTTATTAGGCCCTAACTTTGTCCTGTTTATAGTTATTCAAATCACCACCACAACATTTCCATTTTATCGTCTGTTATCTGCCTAAATCCGTCGAGCAAATAAAGTAAAATGTTCTTAAAGTCATTTTATCTCACCTACAGTGTTGGGAAGTAACAGATGTACCGGGGATACATAATTAGAGTACAAATAATGAGTAACTGTATTCCATTTAGATTACAGTTACTTTGTTTAAAGAAATGGATTACACGGCCGTATTTTTCTGTTTTCACATTTTGGGCTATGTCCCTTTTTTATTTCGGTAACTCCACTCATTGCCGGAAACCCAAACTCCTGTGCGCCTCTAAACCAGAACTAACAACAGGACTGAAACCAGGACTAAACCAGGTCTAAACCAGGTCTAAACCAGGTTTAAAACCAGGACTAAAACCAGGACTAAAACCAGGACTAAAACCAGGACTAAACCAGGTCTAAACCAGGTTTAAAACCAGGATTAAAACCAGGACTAAAACCAGGACTAAACCAGGACTAAAACCAGGACTAAAACCAGGACTAAACCAGGTCTAAAACCAGGACTAACCCAGGATTAAACCAGGTCTAAACCAGGTCTAAAGTGTAAAACCAGGACTAAAGCAGGTTTAAAACAGGTCTAAAACAGGCCTAAACCAGGATTAAACCAAGCCTAAACCAGGTCTAAAACAGGCCTAAAACCAAGTCTAAACCAGGTCTAAACCAGCTCTCAAACCAGGACTAAACCAGGATTAAACCAGGTCTAAACCAGGTCTAAAACAGGTCTAAAACCAAGTCTAAACCAGGTCTAACCCAGCTCTCAAACCAGGACTAAACCAGGATTAAACCAGGTCTAAACCAGGTCTAAACCAGGTCTAAAACCAGGTCTAAACCAGGTTTAAAACCAGGACTAAAGCAGGTCTAAAACAGGTCTAAAACCAGGACTAAACCAGGCCTAAACCAGGCCTAAACCAGGTCTAAAACAGGTCTAAAACAGGTCTAAAACCAAGTCTAAACTAGGTCTAAACCAAGTCTAAATCAGGTCTAAACCAAGTCTAAACCAGGTCTAAACCAGGTCTAATCCAGGTCTAAAACCAAACGAGAATGTGCAGGAGGTGGTTGCTACATTCATGTAATTTTAAAAATCATGACAATATCAAGTAATCCAACGTAATCAGATTACAATACTCACTTTACTAATGGATTACATTACAAACTACATTTTGGGGTAGTAATCTGTAATCTGTAATCTGTTGGGGATTAAAAGTACCTTCCCAACACTGCTTACCTAGATATTACCTAGAGAAACACACATTCTGATTGTGGTCGTTTCTTCACAGATCTGACCTGTAACATGGTCTGGTTTGGTCTCCATGAAGACAGAAAAGTTTAATGCCACACTGTGAAATATCCCAGACGAAGCATTAACATCTAGACGGACCCTCCACCGGAAAAGTTACACAATGCACCTTTAAACGGCGCAATGTTCTGCAGCGTCATTGGGCCTCATTACTCAGAGCTGTAATGTGTTTTCGGTGAAGCTGCCTGTTCGAATCAGGCCTGAAGACTTCCACTCTCCCCCGCGTTAGATTCCTGCACCGCGGACCACCACCTCCGCCCCGTCCCATCCCTGCAGCCCCTAATGAAGATGAGGTGAGGTGGGAGATGAAGTCATGGGCCGATGGGGAGGCTATGGGAACACGGCGAAGAGAGCCATAAATCAGAAGTCATTGTCCGTCCGATAGAGTGTGTGTGAAGGATTGAGACCGGAACTGGGAGACGAGAGGGGGGCAATAGTTCGGGAACACATTGCAAAACAACGAGTATCTGTGCACATAAATGACACGCTGGTATACTTATTTATAGTAAAACTTGGAACCAGATAGATTTAAACATGTGGTAAAAATCTATAAAAGAAACTCAAAATTGCTCCAAACAGGATAAATATTGTATCAAATCACAAAAACTGCAACTAATTGGGTTATAAAAGGCAGGAATAAACATCAAATAACGCAGATATGTCATGTGGTAATACAGGAAGTGCTCTACTGCGTTTTTAAAGTCCATACACCTTCACTAGACTCAAGATTTCAGCCCTGGAACTGCGAATCTTTACTGAAACAAAGGTAAAAGGAGCTGAGATTTGACTTGAAAACTACCGCTTCATGACATCACAAGGTGGAACAGAGCATGTTGAGCTTTTGGAGATATAGACAGACTAACAATAAAAGGTTATTCAAACGCAAAGGAAAGAAAACTCAACATTCTGACGTGGCGTAAAGCTCATAAAAGTCCAGTTCTGCACGATAGAACCTTTAATGCTCCTTGCTCTGTTTAAACCCCGCACTGTAAACTGAAGATTTTAGTCAATCATTTGCAAATTAAATTGTAATGTTTATTTAAGGAAGATTCCCAAGCTGGTGATTTTTTTTCCCATAATGATTCAGCCATTTGTGTTTTGCAGTGTGTGGGGGTGCGGGGGAGTCCAGGGTGCGGTCAGTGTGATGTAATGTGCTGGACATCTGTGCAGTGGTGACAGACAGGACACACCATGTTCCCCTCTCCTCTCCACTTTCTCTCCTCCTCCTCTCCTCCTCCCCGTCCTCTCCCCCTCTCTCCCGGCACCCCTGAGCTGTCCGGGGAGCAGCGAGAAGGGCAGACCTGGTCCTAATGAGACTAAATGAGTCCTGGAGCCGCTCACTGCAGAGGTCACACTCTGTCAAACCGCCAGGCAAACAGCTGCTTACAATATTGGGCCGAGTCAGTGCACAGCAGCCCACAACAGTCACTTTAGCTGGAGCAGAGGATCATGGGAGAGCCGCTTTGGACATGGGCCGACGGTTTTGGCCAATAAAGATGCACAAGATCTGTAGCTTTTCACGATGATCTCCTGGGACATGAACTCTTGCATTGGCTTTATTGATTTTGTTGATATTTGGGCTGATTGGGACGTGATGACTGAAAACATTATGTCCAAATATGATATATAAAACATTAATTCTATGTTTTAATCATTTTGATGGAACACAGTAAAGCCACAATTGAATAATAACTGGCAAAAACTATTTATTAAGTGCAAAAAAACTAAATCTAGTCAGGATAAAATGACCCGGATTAAGAAGTTTTACCATGATTTGAGTAAATTTAAATTTAGATAAAGTAAAATGATCTGCCAGTACAATAAGATTTTTGTACTTAAAATATGAAAATACATCTTGCTACACTTAAAATAATAAAAAACACAACGTTTTGCACTTAAAATTAAAAATAAAATAAAAATGTTGCTTAAATTAAGAGAAAAACACTGGCAGATCATTTTACTTGTTAAAGTGCATCTACTCAAATGAAGAAAATGTTCTTAATTTAAGTCATTTTAACTTCCTACATTTTTTTTTACCATTGTAGGAGACTACTTTTTGCTTTTTTTTAAATTATTGCTTCATTTGTTTTCACTTATGAAGAAATGTTGAAAAATTAAAGTTAGTTGATGAGTAGATGAGTTACATCACTATGCTGAGTTCTATAGAAGAATACCATCTAAATTATTGAAATTTCATTTAAAAAAAAAACAAACAACAAAACCCTACGTATTTTCGGGCAATTTAGACATTTAATTAAGGCAAGTTTATTTGTATAGCACAATTCATACATAAAGTAATTCAAACTGCTTTACAGAACAAGAAATACATCAAAATCAAAATGAAAACAAATGAAAACATACAATTTAAAAATAGAGAAAGACATTAAATTAGAGAGAAATAGAGAGAAGAGTGCGGAGTGAAAAATAAAAACCTTTCAATCATAGTCAATTAAGCAAAATGAAGGTGCTCTCATATTTATTTGTGAAATTATAACTAATGTTTTATGCGTATGTCACATCTGCTGTCAATGTCCAACCAGGATGTAAAATTATAAACTTAAAATAGTCAAACTTGCTTCATTGGGCCCATATTACGGCGTTTTCTGATCTATGTTATAATGTTTTTACTCACAAAAACAAACCTGGAGTTGTGTTTTGTTTCATTTCTCACAAATCCAGCATATTTAAGCTGAGTTCTTCTCTCAAACAGAACAAACAAAACAACTCGGGTCAGTTTTTGATGAGGTAACAACATTCGAACATGGCGTAAAGCTCACATTCGTCAATTTTGTGAACTGTAGGAGCTTTATTCTGCAAAGTGATCGCTATTTTACCAAATTATATCCCACGTTAGACCTCTAAATGATTGCTTTTTCTTGGTGACGATATTGTATCTGTGGTCTTAAACTTACATAACCACAAACTGACTCAAACAAGAACTGACTTTGTGTTTTCGATATTTATTTGTCCATTGATTCACTAAGAAAGTATTCACTAAAATCCAAACAGTTGTCAAAAGCAATGCATTGTTCCATTAGCGGGCCGAATCAGACCGAACTCCTCGAAACCCTGCGAAAGTCAAACACCCGTCCGTTTCCAAACCAAACTTACACGTCAACCATCTTTCTTGTCAATCACCGGGAGAACTCTTTAGTCACGCGTTTGCTGATTAAAGCCGTTGCGGGACGGGGTCAGCGGCGCCCCCCGTTCGCGTCGACGCTTATGTAAGGTAAGAGCTAGTCCGACACAAGACAGGCTTTTAGTCCGACCTCAGCATGGGGCAGAAAAGTGCTGACCAAGGCTACGCGGCTTGATTGAAAGTCCAGGGGGGTCGGGACAGTTTATTTGACTGTGGGTAATATAGGCTTCCTTCAAAAACAAACAGTCTTAATTTTGTTTGCGATGTGTTTTAGCAGCTGTGACCTGGTATAAGATGAAGCGTGACCCCAGCAGTTGGACCTATGGGGTAGTGCAGCTTCTCAGATGTCCCATATAGAGCATAGACCCCGAGGTATAGACGAGACCAGTCTGAAATAATACCATTGAGAGAGCGCTTATCAGATGGGAGCAATTGGACGCCAGAGTGGAGAAGGAACGGAGAAGAAACGCATTTTTTTCTCTTTTAAGAATTTGTGTTTGTTTATTTGAGTTTTGCTTCATCACTTGTCCATGTTGAACCATAAAAAAGATGTTTTATTTCAGTATTGCTGCATATTTGTTGGTATTTGGCTCAAATGTGACCACTTCTGGTTCTAAAAGTCAATTTTCCATTCATTTTTCCCATAGACTTTCGGAAAAAATCTGTTGTCAAGAGTTCAAAGACGTCGCAGAGGCTAAGCACACTGTAAACCCAAATAAGTTACCAGGAAAACAGGCAATCAGTTATCTCAATTATTTTAAGTTGATGAACTTAGAAGTCACAATCTTCCAGAACTTAAAAGATTGGATGGCTTTGGTACTTGTACCTTTTGAAAACAGCTGAATTAAAAGTGCTTATTTAGCTCAACTCAAATATTTGCAGTTAAGTTTATAGTTTATATAGTTTTTTCTGTTAAGGAAACTCAATTATTTTCATTTATTATGACTTAAAATTGGAATAAGTTCACTTATTTGCTGAAGCGCTTTGAAACTGTATTGTATTTTAGCAAGTACTATATAAATTACCGTAAATTCCGGATCACAAGCCGCTACTTTTTTTCTACACTTTCAACACTGCGGCGTGTAATATGAAGCGGCTTTTTTATTTTTTTTTTCATCGCGGGAAAAACATGGACCAATAAAATGAATAAGTAGTTCACTGAGGTCCAATGAAATTGTATGATTAATCACAACTTCCTTATTTCAGTCTTTCTGCTAACCCTCATCAACATGGAGAATACCAGACAAAAAGCATATGATGCAGCTTTTAAACTAAAAGCGATCACTCTGGCAGTTAAAGAAGGAAATCGAGCTGCTGCCCGTAAAATTGGCATAAACGAGTAGATAGTGCGAAGGTGGAGGCTCCAGCAAGAAGAACTGAGCCAGTGTAAAAAGACAACCAAAGCTTTCAGAGGTAACCATAGCAGATGGCCTGAGCTTAAAAACTTTCTGGAGGACTGGGTTAACACGCAAAGAGCAGGCGGCCGCACTGTACAAATCAGACTGAAGGCTAAAGCGATCGCTACCGTGGTTTATTCCCAGAGCGCCAAGGTGTGTATGTGCATGTCGCATGTGTGTGTCCCAAGTGTGTGAAGGTGTGTATGTGCCTGTGGCGCGTGTGTGTCCCAAGTGTCACCAGTGAGCGAGTCCGTCCCCAGAGTTCAGCGGGGACGCGTCCATGACCCATCCCGAGGCGCTCAGGCGGCGGGGACGCAGAAGCGAACCCCCCGCCTAGTCTTTGGCCAGCGGTTTATAATATGGTGCGGCTCATATAATTACAAAATTGATTTTTCTTCATAAATCTGAGCATGCGGCTCTTAATAGGGTGCGCGCTGTAGTCCGGAATTTACGGTAAGTTTATTTTTAAGTCAACTCACCTATTTGAAACAATAGAAATAACAGGACTTTATCATTGTCAGTGTTTAATTACTTAAATCTACTAAGTTGTACCTCATCTATGTTTTTAAGTTACGCTCACAACCACGCCTTTAATCAAAAAATATTTGTTAAAATAAAATGACTCAAAAAGAACATGTTACAGCAACTTGACATAATTAAGTTAGTAGGACTATTTCTTAAACTTAATCTATTTAATGACTTTGACAGTTTGGGTTTACAGTTCAGCTACGTGCAAACTAATGTTTTAAGTCCATTTAAAATGCAAGAATGTTTTAATAACTTTGTGGTTTATAAAGTTTTAATAAAATGATGAAAGGAGGTTTTGTGGTCATTTGGTAACACATTTGCTTATCCCTGAGGAAGCTTTTGTACTTTAATAAGATTTTTTTTCCAGACAGTCAATGAGAAAAATTAATGGGAAATTTTGTTCTGAAAATGCAGTGTCCATGGGCACCACTTTCAGGACTTTTGGTAATTGCTCGGACAATGGGCCTAATGTTCATCTTTCTGAAACACACACGGCAAAAAACAAGTTAAAATGACTTGAATTAAGAAAGTTTTACCATGATTTGTGTCAATTTCACTTGACAAGTAACATTATCTGCCAGTGAAATAAGACTTTTTGCACTTAAAATATGAAAATACATCTTGTTACACATGAGAAAATCAAGGAGTTTTTGCGCTTAAAATAAGAAACAAAATTGAATGTTGCTTGAATTAAGAAAAAAAAAACACTTATTCCACTGGCAGATCATTTTACTTGTCAAGTTGAATCTGCTCAAATAAAGTAAAATGTTCTTAGTTTAAGTCATTTTAACTTACCTACATATTGTTTTTTTTCCAGTGTGTTATTAAGAGTTCAAAGACACCACAGAGGCTAAGCAGCTACGTGCTACCTAATGTTTTAAGTCCAAAAAGCCCATTTAAAATGCAAGATTCTGCTAAATGTTTTGATAACTTTGTGGTTTATAAAGTTTTAATTAAACTCTAGATCATGTGGTCATTTGGTAACACGTAGCTGCTTATCCCTGAAAGTTTTTCCAGAAAGTTTAAGAGAAAAAATGAATGGGAAATGAGGCGTGGGTGGGCAACTCCATAGGCACCACTTTCAGGACATTTGTTAACTCTTATGACAGTGGTCCTAACTTTTATTCTGAAACTCATGGAAAGATCTACTGCAGATTCATGGGTTTTCGTCATTTTTACTTGTTTGGACCTGTTGAAACATGTAATAGTTTTGTTTTGAACCATGATTTGCAATGAAAACTTGTCATTTTTCATCTGTCAGTAATCCACTGTACTGATTCACTTACTGAGAGTTCTTTCTTTATTATAAACACTTGAAAACAACCATTTGATCTATGTATTTTGACTAGGGTGACCAGATTTTCAAAATAAAAAAACTGAGTGCGAGTTCGTAATTAAGCAAAAATGTTATGCAGAGATCATTCATGACTAACATGTGAGTCAGTATAGTCACATTTTCTTGGTGTTTCATTTATTTTTTAATCAACTTTTCTGTATTTTACCTAAACAAATTACAATTTATGCCTCTCTTTACTGTTGGCATGGATCACATTGGTTAAAAATAGCGACACCTGGGACATTTTTTACATAAAACTGGGACAAATCACTGGTTTTGGATAAATCTGCTGGGGCAGGGGACACAGGGCTCAAAACTGGGACTGTCCCGGGTAAATAGGGACGTCTGGTCACCCTAATATTGACTTCTTTCTGTTTTATAATACTTTCCAATAGAACTGTGCTCACCCTACTGTCCCAAGATGGCAGCGCGATCACTCTGGAGTCTATAGTTCTTTGATGCCCTTTGTGGATTGTGTACGTCTGTCCAAGGCCGGGCTTGTGTGCAGAGTCCTTGTACAGGTGCAGGATGGAAAGATATAGAGGACAATAGCCGCAGTGAGCTGTATACGGCTCACGTAACAGGAGTCTCCACACAGTCACTCTGGCCCAGAGCGGAGCCAAAACCCGGGCTTGGACTGGACTGTTCCCATGACTCAAGGCCTGGATGATGATTACACTGTTGCTACGGAGACGCCACAGATGACAAAATATTGTCAGTGAAATATTCCTGACAAATCGCTCCAGCAGATGTTCCTCCACCAAAGAAATGTCGTAGTAAAACTTCTAATGTGGAGTTTGACTTTGGTCCGAGAACATTTAAATTCAGACGTAAACATGGGCAGGAGAAGAGGGGGGAGTTTAATCGGGTGTTACAGCGTCATTTAAAGGATCAAAGTTTCTGTTTAGCTTTTGCCAAATCGATATGTGAATCATTGCACGCTTGGAGGCACAGGATTATTCTGCGGTGGCACAAACCGAGTAAAGCCAAAAAGAGAGAAGTGAATATTGTGTTGCCAGCCAAACTCAGGGAACATTATACAATATTCCTCTAGTACAAGTTGGTAAGAAAATCTAATACTCTCCATCCACTTAAAGTCAACTTAACTTTGAATTCACAGTCGATGAGCTGCTGGCTTAGAAACACAGGCTCTCGCAGCGAAATGAATGAGAGTCGTGCATTTTAATTCAAACTTTTTAAAAAATTCATCCAAAAAATCTACTAAAAGCTGGTTTAGAACGGAGAGGTTGACACTATTGCTTTTCGCTTAAAGAAAGATTAGTAGACGACCTGAATTTTACTGAAATAACATTTAGCAGCAGTTCAAACTTATTCCTATTCAACAACTAGCATGATAACAGCGTTTCAGGCTTACTTCCTGGTTTGGGGACAATAAAAATGCTTTAAAACTTTATAATTTGATGCAGTCGGCACTCAGATGTATCAGAGCTGCTATGACAGTCTGTGTACGAGGTCATTACATTATGGAAAACTCTTAAAATAATACCGTGGGCCATCACAATACATCAAATTACAAGTCTCTTTACTTAAATTTATTGCTATGATGCAGTAATAGCTTAAAAAAACAGAGGGAACTACATAGACCATGATCCTTTGCTCTGTTTCAGTGCAGACTATATGAAGAAATAGCTGTTCTAAGCATGTTTAACTTCTAATTATTTGGATTATGACAGAACCAGAGACTTGTCATGGCATTTTAAAAGGAAAAAGTAGCATTTTCACAGTTTTGTTAACCAGTAAATATCATGAGATGCATATTGTGATAATACTGTATGGAGAGATTTGGATATCGTTACGTCCCAGTACATGAAACAAATCAGGTAAATCACAGGCTTTAAAACCCTTACAGCATCTTTACATATTATTTATTTGTTTCATAATTATTTATTTGGATGGTTTCTATGGTTACGCCACTGCTCTGCCTGAAAAGCCCCACTCTGTGATCAATTACAGGTGGATTTATAGCTCAAAAATACCTAGAAAAACATACATTCTGACTGTGACCGGGTTGGCTCTCCACAGATCTGAGCTGTAAGTTGGGCTAGTTTGGTCTCCATGGAGATAGAAAGGTTCGATATCATACTGTGAAACATTTCGGACAAAGTAATAACCACGGAGAAAAACATTTGACGGACCTTCCTCTAGAAAAGTTACGCAATGCACTAGGGGTGTAACGATATCCAACTCTCACGATGCAATATAATCACAGTATGAACCTCACAGTACGATATTTATTGCGATATCGTTGGAAAGCTCACGATATGGTGGGGAGGCTCATGATATTACATATTATTAAGCAACCTGCCCCAGCCCCTTTCTAGAAATGACAGTATCAGTGTTTAGTGTTAAGATTATTTTAAGAAGAAACTTTGAGAATTAGGTTAGTGATTATTAGGGGTATAACGATATTCAAGTCTCACGGTACGATATTTATTGCGATATTGTGGGAAAGCTCACGATATGGTGGGGAGGCTCATGATATTATGATATTCTACATAATAACTGACTGACATCAAAGTGCTTTGACCACTCATTTGGTACAACATTTATTGTCATTATGGATGGAACGATATCCAAATCTCTCTGTACGATATTTTCACCATAAACATCTCACGGTACGATATTTATTGCGATATTTTGTGGAGGCAAAACTGTGAATATGCTACTTTTTCCTCTAAAAATGCCTTCACAAGACTTAATCCAAAGAATGAAGATGTAAAAGTGCTTAGAACAGTTATTTCTTCATGTCGTCTGCACTGGAACAGAGCAAAGGATCATGGTCTATGTAGTTCCCTCTGTTTTTTTTTTTAGCTATTTCTGCATCAGAACTATTAATTTAAGCAAAGAGACTTGTGATTCGATATATTGTGATGGTCCACGATATTATTGTGAGACCTTTGACGATACGATAGCACAATATTTTGGTTATCATTACATAGAGCTGCAGAACTCCAGCTGTTTTTTTACATTCACTCCAAAAGTCCTGCTGATTTTAATGAAAGAACCCATATTTGCTTTCTTCAAAAATATTAAAATCAACCACTTCCACTAATATTTAAAGTATTATATGACCCGCGATATTTACCCACCGCCCCATGTCCATATGTGATCTTTGTTACAGTATGGGGGCATGTGTGGACTCTTGTGTACGGGACTGTTTGGGAGATAACTCTGAGGTGTATTGAGTGTCGAGAGGCTGGGGCAGGGTTAGAAGAGCCCCTTTCACACACCGAGCGAGGGACAACTGATAAGAAGCAGAGCCGGCCCCAGATGAATCCCCCCTCTGTTCGCATGCTCCCTGAGAACGGCGCTCTGAAGGGGGAGGAGGAGAGGAGCGGGAAGGGGAGGAGGAGGAAGGAGCGCTGCAGGCTCTCGAAGTTTAATTAGCAGGATTAGACCCCAGAAGTAGAAAAGGAAAAGAGACTTGAATGCGGTCATGTGCAGCTGTTGTGTGCGTGCAACGGAACTTGAGATCAATATGGGGAAATGATAATGATATGCAACATTTAATCCAGAAAAGTACGCAAATATAACTCAAAATATCTTAAGTGGATTCTGATTAGAGACACACACTGCAAATTTCTCTGATCTGGCCAAGATTTAAAAACTTGTATCAGGTTACTCATCTTGTTTTCAGATTTATTATCCACTTATTAGTTGTGAGACTGTTTCATTCTAGTCTATAGGTTGTTTATTTTAAGATAAATTGTCTGATAGATTTAAGTGTTTATATCTTAAAGTGGAACTCCGGCACGCTTGAAGCTAAAGTCCGTTGCTAGAGGTGGACGAATTTTGTCAGAAGCCAAAAAACGGCACAGATCAGTTTTGCCTTGGCGGAGATCTCACTGTGGCACTGAGTCTGTCAAGACAATAAACTAGTGTAGTGATGGGGGCAAGTTCTTAACTTCCACGTAAAACGGCAATTTGCTTCACACTGAAGAAGCTTAACACCACTTTAACCCATCTTACAACAGCCACAAGTCTAAGAAACAAAACGCTCTGCCTGGTTCACTCATTAGTGTCTGGAAATGTTAGAAAATAACTTTATAAGCAGCCTTACACTTACCTCTGTTGATTTCCCACTGCACATTGCGAAAGCCCAAAAAACTCAACCACCAATGTTGTTTCTAATCCCATTTATTTATGAGCGAATTCTATTTTTTGAAAAAAAAAAAAAAACAAAAAAAAACATTCCCGAACCATTTTCTTTCAACAACTTTCAGTTTCTATTGTTTTTCACAGTCAGTAGTTGATCCTCACTTGTTGCTTCTGGCGGCTTTAGCCATTCACCGCTGCTGGAGTCGGCGATCAAGTCTTTTGGGCTTTCGCCTGTGCAGTGGGAAATCAACAAGCTAATGCTAAGGCTGCTTATAAAGTTGTTAACATTTTTTTTGTTAGACTCATGTCTGTTGTAAGTGGAGTTAAGCTTTTTCTGTGCAAATTGGCATTTTACGTGAAAGTTAAGAACTTGCCCCCATCACTACATTAGTTTGTTGCCTTGACAGACTCACACCCACAGTGCGGTAGTGTGCTGTTTGTTTGGCTTCTGACAGTATTTGACCACCTCTAGTAATGAACTTTAGCTTCAAATGTGCTGGAGCTCCCCTTTAAATAACAGGCGGTTTTATAGCTCAAAAACACACATTCTGACTATGACCGGGGTTGCCTCTCCACAGATCTGACCTGTTACTGGGTCTAGTTTGGTCTTCATGAAGAGAGAAAAGTTTAATACCACACTGTGAAACATCCCAGACAAAACATCTCCATGGAGAAAAAACATTTGACAGAGCCTCCTCTAGAAAAGCAACACAATGCACCATTAAAGCTCTACATAAATCAGATTATTTTTATCACCATGACTCGCTCCATTATACTACACATTTGTCACTGTAAAACTTTCTTATTTAGACATTAGAAGATCTACAGCCCGTGTGTGTTCTCTGTCTGTGGACTTGTTTAGTGAAGCCTTAAACCTGACGGATTTGTGGGCAGCCCAGTGTCTCTGTGCGCACCAGTGGGAACAGCTCCTCTCTTTGTGCACCAGTCATTTGTAAAGCCCGAGCCAGGGTCAGTCCACGGGCCGGGTGCATGGGTGACCTGTCCCACGAGGGGTCCCACAGATTAAGAGCGCCGAGGACTCCTGGAGGGGACACTTCTACAAATCAGCACCGACCCCTCACCCCGGCCTGGACACGACACACATAAATGTCACTGTGGTGGTTTTGTCTTCATTGAAAAGCAAAGGGACAAACTGGGATTCACAACAGCACAATGTAAGACAATGACGCCTTTTCTGTGGCGAAAATCACACTCAGATATTTTGATTTCTTATTTTCTCGTGGAAATGGTTGAGGTGTTGACATTTTGGTGAACACTTGAGCTATTTTGTTTTTCCTTTTAAATCAGTGTCCATAAAATGCACTTTAGAATTCAGATCTGTGGAGAGGCGCTCCTTTTCACACAGGAATATTGAGTTTTTGAGCAATAGAAACACCCGTAATGTATAAATATTAAATGGATGTGATTGATTTTATACTATGGAAGCTTCTGGGCAAAGCAATAACATTTCCATGAAAACAAACAAGTAGCGAACCCGCCACCAGCACCTTTAAAATTTATATTGTCACTTACGTTTGTTCAGTATATTTGAGCCAGTTTCAGTATTTTTAAGTACAGTTTGTCTTAATGCCAATGAGACAATCTGTTTGAAGCAGTGAGCAAAGCAAAGAACCCCTCTTCAGCCAGAAAACTGCAAAATATACATTAAAAAACACATAAAGTCACGGAGAATCAAACCCACAACTTTCTTACTGTGAGGCAAACGTACTTCCCTCTTTGTTAAAGGTCATATTGTGCATTGTTTCTACTGTTTTGGCCTTTAATGTAATGAACAGACAGCAGATATACTCCAAAAACGTCTCTTGTTGATTTGATTCTGCAAAAAACTGAGCAGAGGAGTTTACCTGACCAGCTAAAACCACACATTTTACACAACTTTATTAAGACGAGTGGATTTAGAGTCGTATCCCGTCTCCCTGATTTCAGAGGCCGTGATTAACCAGGCAGAGAGATGCTATTTGCTATATTCACATCAAAAACGAACTTACAGATGCTTACATGTAAAACAGAATTAAAAAACATTACGGTGCCTGTGTTTTTAAGATGTCACTACAAAAGTGCTCTTTATAACAGATTTTATTGCATTTTATCATCTATTGTTTACTGCTACTGCTTTATCTTTTTAGACTGTTACATCTGCTGCACTTTTGAAATATTTTCTACATTCATTGCCCTTTACCCTCATAATTGATGTTTATCTTAATTGATTGTTGTTTTCATATTTTTTGTCTTAATTGATTATTGTTTTCTTGTTTTTGTCTTGATTGTTGTTTTCTTGTTTTTTATCTTAATTGATTATTGTTTTCTTCTCGTTTTTGTCTTGATTGTTGTTTTCATGTTTTTTGTCTTAATTGATTATTGTTTTTGTCTAAATTGTTGTTTTCTTGTTGTTTTTTTATCTTAATTGATTATTGTTTTCTTGTTTTTTGTCTTAATTGTTGTTTTTTATCTTAATTGATTGTTGTTTTCTTGTTTTTGTCTTAATTGTTGTTTTCTTGTTTTTTGTCTTAATTGTTGTTTTCTTGTTCTTTTTTATCTTAATTGATTGTTGTTTTCTTGTTTTTTGTCTTAATTGTTGTTTTCTTGTTGTTTTTATCTTAATTGATTGTTGTTTTCTTGTTTTTTGTCTTAATTGTTGTTTTCTTGTTGTTGTTTTTTTTTATCTTAATTGATTGTTGTTTTCTGCTCTTGACGTGTGCTGCTGACCACTTGGCCAGGTCACCCTTGTCAATGAAATCTGGAGCTCAATGGGTCTTTACCCGGTTAAATAAAGGATAAATAAAAATAAAATAAAATAACATAAACAACTGACCCCTGCCCCCGCGACCCAGCCGGATTAAGCGGGAGAAGATGGATGGATGGATAAACAACTGAGCTCCAACTGTATTTTCTCAGAATCAACAACAGAATCACCATACTATTATTTATCTCAGGTAAAAGAAGTTATACATTTTTTTCTTTTTAATGACACAGGAATTTTTAAGGGATACACATGAGATAAATTAGCAGCTGTGATTGGACTGGCTCAGGTTTGAACATTTTCACTCTTTATAATCTGGTCTCAAACCCTTCTGGATTCAGAATGTAGAAGAATGTAGATGGGTGGGTCAGGCAACAGAAGATTTACAAATTTCTACCTGTGACCTTAGTAACCAGTGTAAAACTTTAAAAAATAAGCAATTCCAGTGCAAAATGGCCTTGTAAACAGGATTAACTACACCAACAATTCTAGGTATGTAGGTATTTTGATGAAGGAACATTGTTATGCCGTGGTTAAAATGTTAAAAAGCCAATTTTGCAGAGTTTGTGTGCAGAATTTGCAGTAAAATCCGCTTAATATTTGACGAATTCCATGTCCCTGTGTTTGATTCGTGTTATACAAGCTGTTGCATGCAGACAGGGCTCCCCTCTGAGCTGGCCTCATCCATCACGTTGTATTGTAGAGTCCCTGACAGTTCCCCCGGGCGTTTACATTTATACAAGACGCTGTGATTTCTGTTTGTCAGACTTGTTTACAGTGCGAGCCTCACGCGCAATCTGGCAACACGCCTCGTACACAATCTGGCAACATCGTCTCGCATAAACTCACCGTATAATAGATTACAGAGATGCTGGTGGCTTCTGAAGGGTGTTACAGCAACATTTGATCCACATACAACATTCATTTCAATTGCAATTTATCTCACGCTATGAAAGGGCCCTTATTACGCTATTTTCTGATCTATGTTATACTGTTTCCTCATCACAAACAAACCTGGAGTTGTGTTTAGCTTCATTCACACATGTTTAACACACAAACCCTGCATATTTAGGCTGAGTTTTCTCAAACGGAAAACCCTCCATACACTTTCTCTAGAATCATTTGGATGAAAACTAAAACTCACAAGGTGGAACAGAGCATTTTGAGCTTTGGAGATGTAGATAGACTCATAATAAAGGCTCAAAAACACATTCAAAACACAACTCCAGATACGTTTTTTATGATGTAACCACATTATAACATGGCTCACAGAGATAATTTTGCCTAATACAGGACCTTAAATAATAATTTAATGAAGAATATAGACAGTAACAGCTACAACTTGAGCAATATTCCTTTTACTACTTATCCACTAACACTGTAAACCCCAAATACATTACGCTAATAGAATTTCTGACAGTTGATTGTCCCTAAAGAGAAAGAGCACTGGTTAATATAAACTAATATTTACTGGGAACTAAATAAGTCTGATGCTCGGTTGGGTACTCTTGATCAGGAATCCAGCTCACTGCAGTCACCCATTGCTCCTGCCCGGTTCATCCAGTGGAAATGAACAAAGAATGACACACAGAAGGGGATAAACACGTCTATCATACATATAAGTGCAAACATTCAGATTTTCAATTCAAAAGTTTGTTGCCGACTTGTGATTTGACACAAACTGTGGAGATATTATACTTTCTTATGGCTATAATTGGCTTTTTATCGTAAAAGGTGTAGGTATACACACATCTCTGGTGCAACAGTGTTGCAGTGAACATAGAAAGTACAGACTTACTCCCAAACTGCCTTTAATAAATGACGTTTCGATGAATGGATCTTCGTCAGGTCATGGTTCTCTCTGTGTGCCACTCCCGTATAAACCTTCCGCCCACTGATTCACTGATTGTTCGGCCAATCCAGAAATGAGCCACAGTGATGTCCACATAAAGCAACATATAACACAAAATACAGTGTACATCATATAACATGAGCCATTACCCAAGCCCATTACTCATATGCCATCATTGGGTAAGTAAATTACATTAGAAAACATGATAAAAAGTGCTTAGTTTCATACTCCTCAGGCCACTAGGGACCAGCGTTTTTTAAGGAATATACATAATTATATAAGAATACAATTGGCTTTTAAACATGTTTTGGGTCACTTGCTTTTCTAACATAAAGGTGTATTGTGTAACTGTTTTTTAGCTATAAAACCTGTTGAATCAATGTAAGGTAGAGCTGCTTAATGTCATACTGTGGAACATTCCAGGCAGAACAATGTCATATCCATAGAAACAAGAATGTGATGGACCCCCAACCAAGACGCTGGAAACACACTGTTTGCTGTGAACACAGTTTGACTTTGTAGAACAAGTTCAGTGATGGTTTATGGACTTAAAAATCTGCCCAGAAATCTGGATTTTTACCTATGATGCAACAATCCAGGGAAAATCCAATCCAAAAATCCAGTTCAGCATTTCTGTGTGCTCAGAGACCTTAAACAGGACAAATGAACGTGTGAACAAAGTAAAATACAACTCTTTGTGCTGCGTGAACAATGTAACAAACTCTGTGAAAAAATCTAACATGAACATTTTGCATTGTACGTGTCCTTTAAAGGCACATTGTGTAACTTTTCTGGTTGGTAGATGTTATTGTTTTGTTTTATGATGATTATTTATGTTTTGATTTGTTTGTATTGTGATTTTAATGCATTTCTTAGTCTGTAAAGCACTTTGAATTACTTTGTGTACGACTTGTGCTATACATATAAACTTGTCTTTCCTTTTGTCTGAGATGTTTTACAGGATGACATTAAACCTTTCTATCGTCATGGAGACCAAACCAGACCAAGCTACAGGTCAGATCTGCGGCGAGGCGATGCCGCTCACAGCCAGAATGTTTGTTTTTCTAGGTGTTTTTGAGCCGTAAAACCACCTGTAACTGAATAAATGTAAAGTACAGCTGTGTAATGTCCATAGAAACAAGCAGACGACGGCCCTCCAACCAAAACGTTTACACCCTGGGAGTTTAGATAACACTTCAAACCGAGGAGAATATTTACTAAGAATCCAAGTCTAGTTTTGTGGTCCAGACATGATCAGATCCAGCCTGCTCTTCATCCTCTAATGTTCTTATGGCTTGGCCCCACATGCGCACAGGCCTGTACGCTGTGGGGAGCTGTCAGGAGGGCTTTGTCAGTAATAAAGTGCTGCTCGGCTGAATTAAAGGAATGCAGTGAAATGAGATCCGTCCTCCTCTTCGTCTCCTGTGGGTCTCTTCCTGTCTCCCTCACGCACCTCCTCAGCTCCAGCCCGCACTCGCAAACCAAATCTGTTTGACATTTTTACAAACAACTGATATGTGGAATGGAAGCAGCACAGTACAGACGCTATATCCCCATTACAGGCCCAGAGCTCATTCAAACTCCATTTTAAGAGTGCTTTAGAGAGAACTGACCAGTAAATGTCCGTCAAGACCGTGATAAAAGTGCAGACCTGTCAAAAGATCGACTTTGAAACGCCCAACGGCACCAGCACACTAGAAATCCATTATAGACATACTGTATACAATAGCAGTCAAGGAGGTATTTATAGCTTTGTTGGGACTAAAATGTATATATATAGTCACTTTATGGGAACATTATTGTGCAAGATCACGAGGTACAGTAAGTCCTTCAATGTATGGGTCAATGACATGACGCTGTCCAGTTGAAATTTTCTCAGTTAAAAAGGCTCAAATTTCATAATAATTCACCACATTTCTGTAGCACCTCTGAGCTCCATGGAACCAAATCATTTTTTTCAGAAATCATGAGTTATTCTGCATGTTTTTTGCTCTTAAAGTGTTAAAATGTCATGTGGTGCGACTGTGCATTATGTGGTGCAACTAATAACAGCAGTAATTCTATGGCTGGAGTTTTAATAACAGATAAAGTCGACTTGTGTGAATGGTTCTTTAGGCATTTTTCTTCATTTGATGCATTTTACAGGGCAGTAGTTTGTTCATTAAACACAAGCAGGTGACTGTCATACTGGACATCAAAAGAAAATATCAATATGCATTAAAAATAAAAAGAAACGCCAACAGTTTGCTTCTATACACTTCATATTACTCAGAGCTTAGAAAAACTTTAGAAAATAAAACGATTTTAAGGCTATTCTTGGTCGCACCACATGACATTTTACACCAAAAATGCTTATACCGATTTATTGACCTGACACTGTAAATATTTGAAAAAGTTCAATAGAAACTAATATTTTTTATATTTTAAAATTTGGCTGTTGAAAATCCTTATACCTCATTGACCCGTACATAAAATCCCTCTGTGGGTAACTTTTGTGATGGAAAGTCCGTTACCTTGTTGTCTCCATGTAAATGTTATTACTTTGCCTGATATGTCCCACAGTATGACATTAAGCACATCTGTTTCCATGGTAACAGGTGAGTAACAGATCTGTGGAGAAGTTACCCAGTGTACAGTATGAATGCATGTTTCACGAGCAATAAAACCTCCTGTAAAAACACCTTGTATTAAATGTAAGCTTTAAGTATAAAAGCATACAATTAACTACTACTACTACTACTACTATCCTCAACTTTGACAATACAATAAAATTAGCCAATCTAAGGTTATTATTCAAGATGATCAATAATGTGGCACAACCATCTGTAAAGTTGCTTGATTAAGTCCTAATGAAAGACTAACAGGAAGTGAAAAAGGACTAACTTTCTAAATTTGGAGAAGGGGTGGGATTTAATACATTTTTTTTTACTTCCTCCCACTCCTTTTCGGGCATGTAAACAAATTTGTCGTCCTTGTTTAAATTTTCTTTCCTTTTGTTTCTTGTATTTGGAGTTTGCATGTCTGTACGTATGATTTTGTGGACTATGCTCGAAATAAACCAACTATACACCACCAGGACTGAAAAAGTTTGTCCATTTAACGTCTGATCAGACAACGGTCAATGGCCACTGTGTAAAACTGAAATAGAAAACATCATTAGGACAATCTGCATTTTTATTTAAAACACTCTCACAATGGAAAAAACTCCCAACCGAGCTAAAATTAGGCAAAGACTTAAAAAAATTGCCTGGAACTTAAACAACAGTTTCTAAGAGTGCAGACGTGTTGTTAAAGCATTAAAGTTAGACTGGACATGAGAAGGGGACAGGGAAGGTATCGGGAAACAAGTTTGAATTATTTTTAACTAACTAATGAAGTGTGCCGACACTATAAATATTATGAATTGCATTTATTTTATGTCTTATGTTCATTCTTCTTTGTTAGCCTTACGCGTTACAAACATTGTCTGTAATGTTGTTTGTCTCAGGGACATAGATGGAAATGAACTCCAAGACCTAAAGTCTGGTCCAAAGTATCTTTTCATTTTTTGTGATTAATGCTCCTGTACATTGTCCCTGTCAAATAAATCAAATAAACTAAACTTTACGGAACCGTCCACGACAAAAGTTACACCTTTAAGTGATTTCGAGCGTTCCATTCTGAGATTAAAAACACTTTTCTCTTGTAAAGACCTTGAAAAGACGTGGAAAAGCTGCCTGAACGATCCAAAATTACTGGATGTTAGCTGGAGAAGTTGGTTGGCAAAAGATGATTCCGTCCAGCACCTTTGAGACAAGTAGAAAACTCCCTATTAAACCACTATAAAACCAGAGCATGGCATGTCTTTGGATATCTGACCTAATTCCTTTATGGAAACCCCATTATCCCATGTGTCTGGGAATAGCAGTAAAAACAAACAGCATGTCAACTGGAAGCTTAAGTGTTATCAGTCATTCTGCGGTTGCGCTAGATGTGTCTTCTCTGCTTGGTCGTTGTCGTGGCGATGGTGGTTTCTCGTGCCCCAATTTTGGCTTTTGACAAGAAGAAATGCAGGAATGAAAGATAGATGTAAAAGTACGGATGGCGAGAGGCCGCGGTTTAGGGCCTTATTTTCCGTAGGGTAGTTTCGAGTGGTCACTGGTGCTGTTAAAATGCACGGGGAATACACTTGAGGTTGGGGTCTGGAGATCGCCCCCTCCTCCCACTGTCCCACCGCTGACATCCCATAATGATCACTGCGGCCGCCTGACCCGATTCTGGCTCCCAAAGTCTCGGTACCAGAGCACTTTCCCATGGTTCCAGTCACTTCTAGCCCTTCATTACTATTTAATATCCTATAATATAACCCCCCACTCATCTCCAAAACAGCCTTCACCAGCAAGAAATAGCAGAGGGGGAGCTGGGCCTAGCCACACCACAAATGCACCAGGATACCCAATATCCCTATCCTCTTTTATTTGCATGTAAGCAGTCATTACAGGCCGGCCACATAATAGAGGGTCTACAGCGGACTACATCAACAAGGCACAAAGCACGCTGGGTAATCACACGCGATTTGTTTATATTGGAAAAGTCTGTATTGATAAATCAGAGAAAATGAACATTCTGACGCTGCGGTTTGTGGGATGTTTGTTGTTTACATGTTGTTTCTAAGGATCGACAAAATGGTTTTCTCTTATCGGCTGAGTGCGTATCTAAGTTTTGTACTTTTGTATTTTATGATTTCTCTTCATTTTCTATAAACATTATACAATATTGTGGAAAACAGACTTACAATATTTTTCGAACTATAAGTCGCACTTTTTTCATGGTTTTAAAATATAATTTTCATATATATAACTGTCAATCATATTCTGCAGATTACAAGCTGCAAGTAGTGAAATCTGCAGCTGAAAATGGTAATCGAGCAGCAGAAAGAAAGTTTGGAGTGAGTGAGAAACTTGTGTTTGACTGGAGAAAAGCGGAGGAAACTCAAACTGCAATGAAGAAAACAAAAAAGCTAATCATGGGCTAAAAGTAGATTTAGTTAGAGATGGTGGAGTTGCTAACTGTTCATATGTGACATGAACACACCAGACACATGTTCAGCCTGTTGTTCTCTGTTCTAATGTTATTACTATAACTTGCCTTTCAGGATGAAATGTCTATTCCTGGTCTCTAATTTTATAAAATAAATTTCCCCCAAAAATGCAAATTATAGTCCAATGCGACTTATATATGTTTTTTCTTCTTCATTGTGCATTTTTTGGCTGGTGCGACTTATGGTCCAGAAAATACGGTAACTAAAGCCATCATTTAAGGACATCTTGTTCAAAGTTCACTCTGTCTGATGCTTTAAGCTGCTTTAAACCAGATAGCGAGACACGTTTTGTCATATATAGTAATAATACTAAAGCCTCTCAAAGCTCTACACTGAAGTCATTATTCATTTACTCCAGGGGGTCCAAACTCTTTTCATCCAGGGCCACATATTAAAACACAGACCAGTGTGAGGGCCAATCGAGGGTCATAGACTGATGGTCAAAACAGTGAGTAATTAAAATCTGTGCATTTATAACAGGTTTGAATGACCCTCCAGACCTTTGTTCATGCTTAGACCCTCAAAAGGACACACTACATTTGCTTGATCAAGGTAGTATTCAAAAACATGCAGTAAAAAGTACTATTTACAGTACTATGGGCCAAGTCATCTGGAAGTCTGAGGGCCAAAACAATTGGTCTGAAGGCCATAGTTCGGACATGCCTGATTTACTCAATACTTTGTGGTGGCAAACTTCTTCTGTAGCTACACCTGCGCTGGGGTAGACTGACACTCACACACCATAACCATATTAGGCAAAAAAAACAAAAAAAACTCTTCATTCTCATTTTGCTTATTTTGGTACGACCATAAACAATAAATTATGTGCCTTCTTTATCCTTATTATTAGTTTGTACAACCACAGTATGTAATTTATTTTGCTTTATGTAAGTATTTGTAAAGTCCTGTGATCAATGTACACAAGAAACCACATCATTTTGGAAACTGTGTCATGACCATCGGTGGGTTAATATACGCTTTTCTTCTTCCCACTCCTTTTTGAGAAATGTGCTTTTCTGTTGTTTACAATGTGTATATAGTATGTGCATGATTATTGTTTCTCTCTTGGCACAAACTGGAATAAAAACAAATCAATTAAGAGGTATTTTTGCACAAGGAAACGACGACAGACCTCAGTCCGAGCAGAAATCAAACCTTGTCAGCCCATATCATAAAGCCTTTTTGGTCTTGGGTTTGAATTCTGTGCACAATATTTCAACCATTCAATTAAATATTTTTCTAAAGTGAACTAAAAATGACCATTATGTATTAATGTTTTTGCATTCTATAACTTGCTGCTAACTTCATACTGCAAAAAGGATTTTCTAGCATAGTTAAACTGACTTGAATTAAGCAGATTCATCTTAAAAGATCAATTTTAAGATTTTTTTTACTTGATAAGATTAGATTTTTTTACTTGTTTCCAGATATTCTGTCCTGATTTATCTTTATCTTTATTTATCTTTACCTGATTTATTAACTTATTCTAAGCACTTTTTATATTAAATCAAGCCATGTTAAGCCTCTTTAACTTCCTTCTGTAACCAATAGGGTGAAAAATCTTGCCATAAATACTTTAAACTACTGTTTTCCGCTTAGAACAAGATTTGTATTTCATCTTGTTTTAAGAAAACTTGGTAAGTGAAAATTTCTTACTGCACTGGCAGATTATTTCACTTAAAATAGGGCATTTTTACCTCAACATTAGTATTCTTTTCTTTTTTTTTTGATAGGCCCTTTTTGCAGTGTAGTGTCTAAAATACAGAATTTCAAATCCACTGTTGTGAAAAAGTGAAAACTATTTGCCTGTTTCTCTCGTCTCTGTGCAGATATCTCTCCGTCTTGGCGGCAGTGTATCGCCAGTGTCCAACCTGATCCCACATAATTAGTCTGGTTTAAAGCCAACTGATCCTTCGGAGAGCCATGTCTTCCATACATTCCAATTAAAAGTGATTACACACAGTGGTCCTCTGCGCCCCCTCCCCTCACCGCTAACCGCTAACTTACCTCCGAGTCCATTCCCAGGGTTTCAGCTGTCTCCACTCCGCATCAATCTCAATACACCACTGTTTCCTGCAGCTTTTGTCCCCCCTCGATGCTAATAATTTTATAGCGAGTGCTCGGAGGAATCAAGAATGTAACGCCAGAAACGTTCCCTCCTTTTTCGGCTCTCTCACCTCATTTATTTCTCCGTTTGCTGCATCTGTGTTTGTAATCATCCAGGCCACGTTCATACTGGAAGGGAAAATCTGCTCAAATGTATTTTTAGCAGCGATTTTTCCCAAATTTGATCCCATGCAACACGCAAAGCCCACTTTTTCACCAGGAGTTACCGTAGTGATTTGGAAGATTTTCACGCCAGATGCCCGATCACGATCATATCCAGAAATGTGAATATGCACTTTGAACTGGACTGGGTATTGTTTTTTGACAGTAAATTGATAGTAAATTTGTTTTTTTTTAGCTATACGTGACTGGAAAAACATGTATGTGTATGTGTGCATATTCAAATTCAATTCAAATAATACAAAACAAGTTTATTCTCTATTCTTCATACGAGACAGTATAAAGAATCAAAATTGTGTTTCTCACTCCAAATATAAATAAATATACAGGGTTTTGATGCTTTTTGCGGATTCACATGCATTAATTTCCTGGACACGGACCTTTAACCATGATGACTAAATGCTTAAAGGTCCTGTATTAGGCAAAACTGACTCTTGCGAGCTTTAAATCATATATAAATGTTGTTATAATGTGGTTACCTCCTCAAAAACACACCTGGAGTTACATGGAACAGTGTCTCTGCTCATATCCGAGAGCTTTCAACACTGGCTGCATTTTCTAAAGCTTTAAAACTGTAGTTCAGTGTCAAATATGTCACAAATATGTTTCACAGAATTTTTTTTTTTTAATATTGAGGGGTTCTTGGTTTAACTCTTTAACTCTTGACTTTGAACTTCAAATGAACTGTTGGACATGAATTGTATAGTGAGTGTGTTATATACCTGCCGAGGGACTGAAGATGGAAATTAGCCACGCTGCTATAATCTTTACATATTTATAGAGATGTAACGATAATCGAAATATCGTGATATCGTATCGTCAAAGGTCTCACAATAATATCGTGGACCATCACAATATATTGAATCACAAGTCTCTTTGCTTAAATGAATAGTTATGACGCAGAAATAGCTAAAAAAAAACAGAGGGAACTACATAGACCATGATCCTTTGCTCCATTTCAGTGCAGACGACATTTTAAAGGAAAAAGTAGCATATTCACAGTTTTATGCCTCCACAAAATACTGCAATAAATATCGTACCGTGTGTTTATGGTGAAAATATCGTACAGAGAGATTTGGATATCGTTACCTCCCTAATGACAATAAATGTTGTACCAAATGACTGGTCAAAGCATTTTATAATGTCAGTCTTGTTATTATGTAGAATATCGTAATATCATGAGCCTCCCGTATCGCAATAAATATTGTACTGTGAGGTTCATGCTGTGATGATATCGTATTGTGAGACTTGGATATCGTTACACTTCCACATATTTACATTTTACATATGTGCTGTCCCTTTACAAATAAATAAATAAGAAACAGGAGTTGTGTTTCATCCACACATGTTTGACTGAGCCTTTATCATTCGTCTATGATACATCTCCAAAGCTCAAAATGCTCTGTTCCACCTTGTGATGTCACAGAGTTGTATTTTTCAAGTTAACACCTCCTTTTACCTTTTCTTCAGGAGAGTTTGGCACTTCTAGGGCTGAAATTATCCAAAGGATTCTAGTGAACGTGTGTGGAGCTTAAAAACACAGTGGAGCACTTCCTGATTTACCACATGACATCACAAAGTAGAACAGAGTGTTTTCAATTTGAGACAAGAACTTAGCCTGAATCTGCAGGGTTTGTGCGTTAAAGATGTGTGAATGAAACAAAACACAACTCCAGGTATGTTTGTGATGAGAAACCATTATAACATAGATGAGAAAGCCGCGTAATATGGGCCCTTTAACTGGTTTTAGCTGTTTTGGTGGGCCAATTATATCAAGAAAACAAAATAGAGATTCCGTAGAGAGATTTGCGTAGTAAGCCCTTCTAGTACACAGCCCAGAAGAAAGCCAGTAGCCTAATAAATGTCCCATTCAACCGTCAACCATAGCTGTACATGCAAATCATCCGTCTAATTAAAACAGATCTGACCTGGTTCACTTTTGAGTCCAGTGTGAACGCGCTCTCATTTTCCTCAATGGGAGATGTAGAGTCATGCATATTCAGCCTCGAATGCGGGCCAAGACAAAAGCTGGAGCCAGGCAAATCCTTAAATCTTGTCAACTTTCACTGAAGGCACCCCCTCCTCACCCCTCAACCCCTCAGCCCCGTCTCTCCCACCCAAGCACCCACGCTCTCTTTGGTCCTTTTGGGAGCTCAAAGAAAGGCCCCGAAATTTCCACATGAAGCGATCAGCCAGTAGCCATCTTTGCTCCCTCTGGCAAACTTTACTTTTCTTCTGGCTGTGAGAATGCGTGGTGGGCTGGTGGGTTATGAATATGCATGTCCAATGGAGACCTGTCAATCACTTAGCAATAGCGCAGGGGGAAGTGGCGTCTCCAGTGGTCGCGTTTGGCCCAGCGAGGAATGCATGCTAAATTTCGCTCTGACCGCTCACGATAATTACTATATCGACTTAGCGTTCAATCTATGAACGCTGGAATATTTCTGAGGGGTCAGTATTTATCATGTGTGCGTTTTCTTTGCACTGCTCGGACATTTTTGGTTATTTTTGGCTATGCAATAAGATTTAAGATTGTTTTGTGGTTTAAAAGTCCAGTATTACACAAAACCGACTCTTGTGAACTTTAAGCCATTTTAGAAAACTGTTACCGCATCAAAAACATTCCTAGAGTTGTGTTTTTATCATTCACACATGTGAGTAATTCTTTATTACAGTATTAGTTTATGGTCTACAACATCTCCAACGGTCAAAATGCTCAGTTCCACCTTTTGACGTCATGTAGTGGTTGTTTTCAAGTAAACAGCTACCGCATTTTCCAGATTATAAGTCACACCAGCCAAAAAATGCACAATAAAGAAGAAAAAACATGTATAAGTCGCACTGGACTATAAGTTGGGGGTAAATTTATTTGCTCAAATCAGACACCAGGAACAGACATTTCATCTTAAAAGGCAAGTTATAGAAATAATAGAACAGAGAAGAACATGCTGAATATGTGTCTGGTGAGTTCACGTCACATATGAACAGTTATTCAGAAAACTAGAGCAGAAACAACAGAACAGAACAAGTTTACCAAACTCTCCATCTCGCTCCAAATCACTAAATCTACTGAATTCTTTATCCTCGGTGTCACTTTTGAGCAACTCCACAACTCCAGCTAAATCTATAGTTTTTAGCCTGTGATTAGCCTTTTTGTTTTCTTCATTGCAGTTCGACTATCTTCTGCTTTTCTCCAGTCAAACACAAGTTTTTCGTTCACTCCAAACTTTCTTTCTGCTGCTTGATTACTGTTTTCAGCTGCAGATTTCATGACATGCAGCAACACATGTGCAGTAGAGCGAAAAGTGACAGTGATACAGGAGTAAAATAACCAACATGTGAAAGATATGTTTAAAAGAAAAGAAAAGAAAGATATTTTAAATAAGTCACAGGACCACCAAAACCATGAAAAAAACTTCCGAAAAAGTCCGAAAAATAAGTACCTTTTATCTTTAGTTCAGTAGAGATGAGCAATTCCAGGGTTGAAATGATCCAAATGATTCTAGTGAAGGTGTGTGGATGGTTTAAAAACACAGTGGAGCACTTCCTGTATCACCACATGACATCACAAGGTTTGAGAGAAGAACTCAGCCTAAATATGCAGGGTTTGAAACAAAGAAATGAAACAAAACACAACTCCAGGTATGTTTTTGATGAGGAATTTGATTTGATTATAACATAAAACAGAAAATAGCGTAATAAGAACATTTTAAATCTGCTCTTTTGTGCCAGTCACATATATTAGTTTCAATATTATCGTTTATCATCCACTTCAGCAGTGCATCTCACTTCAGATGTTCTCCTGACAGGCCTACATGTTTCTTCTATCTTCACCCCTTCATCTCTCATGTTTGGAAAACTTTTTAACTTGACCATATCCTCCCAAAACACTCGATACTGAACTATTTATGCAGCTGAGCCTCATTCATGTCGATAAAGGAGAAGCCGGCGTATTGTTCCGATACATCAACATGTCCACGGTGATGTGTGATTGACGTGGGCGTATTCAGCACTGGCACAAAGACATTTTATAGAGATGCTATTATGGCTTAATGGCCATAGCCACAAAGAGCTCATAATGAATTTCAATAGGGCTTTGCTAATAATTGTTCCTATACCGAATCAAATGGGCTTTTATGGACTTTTTATGATTATGACAGACTATAAGGGTATTAGAGAGATCCTGTGGTGGAATGTAACAAAGGAAAAGTCATAAAGTACTGTAATGAAGTATACATTTTAGGTGTACTTTCTACTTCACTACATTTTTAATAGGACTGAAAGTATTATTTATTATTGTGTGTGAGCTGCTGAAGAGGCTGAGGGGTTATTTTGAACACATTTGTAGTCTGAGCACACAAAAACATACAAATAAACAACAAATTCACCAAAAATATGTATTAAAATCACTATATTTGAAGCTATTTAGACCTCGAAATCTGTGAAAACTACTTTATACTTTCCTTTTTGCTCTTTAAGTACATTTTTCATCATCATATCATCATGTGATACTTTGACTTGAGTATTTTTTGCTGTACTTTTACTTACGTAACAAAAGTGAGAACTTCTTCCACCACTGGAGTTGTCATACAGAGAAACGTGATGCTTCATATCATCCGTTATTGTAGAATTCAAAGGCAATTTTCTGTAAATCAGTGTGAAAAAGGAAAATGTTTTGCGATCTTTAAGTAATAAAGGTTTGGTATAGGAGCTTACACTGCAGTTTGTAAGACTGAGGTACATTTTCTTGTCCCCGTATAGAGAAATTTGTCCTCTCTGTCCTCTCTCTTGCATTTGCATCTCTGGTCTTGAGTTATTTTAGGCTTTTGTATGACCCATTTGTACAGTAAAACTATAAAGCTACTTGCCTGAGCTCTGACATTTACTCTTACAAGCTTTTTTCCAGCTGACGGAATTCAGTTTTTCTTTGACTATGGCTCCCCACCTGGACGACAGAGGTATTACACAAACATCTTTAAAACCACTTTGGGCTTAAATTGATGTGAAGTGTCATTTTAACCCGAAATAATGGTGAACGCAGCTTAAACTTCCTCAAACTTCTCCTCATCCATTTTCCTGTCACGCTCAGACGGGCCCCCTGCTGGTCGCCGTCAGTCACTCCATCGGGCCATATTGCTCCTGTCTCACGTCTGCACAGTGTGAAGAGCAGGACCAGAACAAAACATCCACTGAAAAAATGAGCTCTCCTGGATCATGTTATTACCAACATTTTGCATCATGCTGGATTTACCCTGCTGCTTTTCAAGAGGATTTTTTGTTCATATATTTGTAGTTAAAATGTGACTGCAGATTAACGCTTGGTAAAGTTGTGTTGTAATGTATCTATATATGTATGTTTAAAATAATTACTGGATGTCTACATGACCACTAGGGGTGTAACGATATCCAAGTCTCACGATACGATATTGTCATAGTATGAACCTCACGATACGATATTTATTGTGATATCGCGGGAAAGCTCATGATATTACGATATCATACACAATACCAAGACTGACATTATAAAATGCTTTATCATTTGGTACATTTATTGTCATTAGGGTTGGAACGATATCCAAATCTCTGTACGATATTTTCACGACATACATCTCACGGTACGATATTTATTGCAATATTTTGTGGAGGCTCACAAAACTGTGAATCTGCTACTTTTTCTTCTAAAAATGTCTTCATAAGACTTAATCCAAAGAATGAAGATGTAAAAGTGCTTACAACAGTTATTTCTTCATGTCGTCTGCACTGAAATGGAGCAAAGGATCATGGTCTATGTAGTTCCCTCAGATTTTTTTTTAGCTCTTTCTGTATCATAACTATTCCTTTAAGCAAAGAGACTTGTGATTCGATATATTGTGATGGTCCATGATATTATTGTGAGACCTTTGACGATACAATATCACAATATTTCGATTATTGTTACATCCCTAATATCCACCTTAACAAATCAAATTTTCAAACTCATGATAAGAAATGGGCATGTTCCTGACTTAAACGTGTATGGACACCTTTTTTTGACATTTTGGCTGGACTGGACTTGAGTGACTGTTGATGTTTGTTTACTCAGCGCTTTTTGTTTAGTTTTGTGTGTGTGTGTTTGTTGAGTGTGGAGCGAGGGGTGCGGTGTGGGAGAGATTTTTTGTTGCGTAAAATTTCAAAATTAAAACAAAAAATGAAATGGGGAAGTTCCAGGCTGTGATTTTCTTACCCAAAAGGTCATATTTTATCATGTTCCCATTGTTTTTTTTCCCCGTTTGTTTACTTGAAGATTTCAATGGGATGTGCAATTTAATTTTCATTTCTTCTTTCTTCAACGCTTTTCCACTGTTCGCAAAAATTGTAATAACTGTAAATGTGCATGCAAACTCATCCATGGTTGCTTTATAACAAAAACTCCACATTGTACAGTTTTCACCACACATCGAACTATCCTCACAAATTAACCGTCACTTCAATTTCGAGTATACCCCTTATGTTTTTTCGCGTAGCCTCACCCTATAGCTCAGCTTTCGGCACACAAAGTGAAGTGCCCTGACCACCGGTGTGCCTATTGTCCATATTGTACAATAACTACAGCCGTGATGGAGTGTATGGCCGGCATAATGAGCCGGGGACATTCGTGGGAAGCATGAAATCCATAAGAAATGAGCTGACAAACAAGAGCGGAGGGGAAGCGTGCGATGGGACCCGGCTCACACAAGAGAAGACCCCAAAAAAGCACGGCTGGGCATCCACATAAATCTACACTCTCACAATCAGATTCAAATGCAAATGAACTCGCGGGGCACTCAGCGGAGGAGGGCCTGGTTTAAGCCCCGCCCCCCGCTGACAGGAACAGCCCCGTCTCCATGCAGGTCGGCCCCATGTGGATGTGATTATAGGAATGCATACATATGGATACATCCTTTTGTTTACACGGGGGTTAATGTTTCACTGGTATCTTTGGGAATTATCATGTCTAAAGGGGTCGGCTAACAGTACGGAGACATGTGTTTGTACGGAGCGATGCAAATATCGAAAACGTAATCAAATCGGCCGGGCAAATTAGTACTGAAATGAGATAAACAAGCTCACGTTTAGCCTTTCATTTGTTAGGAAGTGCTGCCAAGTTAGACGACGTTCATAGACACTTGAAAGAGACTTCTTAAAGGTGCATTGTGTAACTTTTCTGGTGGAGGTTTTGTCAAAAGCCTTTCTTACACAATACACCTTTAAAACCACAGATGAGACAACCATTGAAACCTTTATATAGATGTAAATAAACCACTCCTGATGAGAGCTGAAAACATATGTAAAAATCATCTTCGAAGCCCAAACTTGTGGCATGACCATCTTGAATTTTCCAGTGGTTTCCTATACGTCTCCATGGCGTCAAAAGTTCCACAATGTGCCATTAAAATGATCTTGCTAGTATATATTTCAATTACGTGTGTTTTTATTGCTTAAAAATACCTTAAAATACATGAATTATCACTGTGAACGGGGTCGCCTCTCCATAGATTTGACCTGTAACTTGGTCTGGTGTTGTCATCTGCTTGGTCTCCATGGATACAGGTAAGACAAGCGAGTATGTCTAGATTGATTTAATATGCATTTGCTTTTTTCTTACATATTTTTATGCTAATTTCATATGTGGAAAATAATTTAAGGGTTCAAGAAACACAGAAATAACAATTTGGTCATTTTGGGGATAAATATTTAGCACTCTACTTTATAAAACACAAATATTACACTAAATTAAAAAGAAATGGAGCAAAAAACGCCCTTCTTAAAACAGTCAAACAAGCAAGACTCCAAATAGTGACATCTTCGTAGCACAGTCAGCTTGTAAATGGGCTGATTCCAACATAAGCGTTTTACTATTTGCTTGTATTTTTGTGAATGGGGGGCTGTTTTTGTTACCCACAAACCCCTGCCTGCACATCCCCTGTCCATTTCTAAGCCCCCCGCTCAGAAATGAACCTGAACGGATTGTGAGTGAAAAGGAGTTGCCCAGGCAGCTTCAGTGGGGCAGAAGCGGTTGCCGGGGTACTTTTCGGAGGAGGGGGGGGAAGGCTGTCTTGGTGATGGAGCGAGTGGTAAAGCCATTAGGAGGGGTTAGCATATGAAAGGCTGTGGGTGTGTCCGGCTGAAGATGAGTCCTGGGAGGATAGCCCCACTGTCAAACACCAGGGTCCCACAAAAGAGGCTTTGACTGGGCCCTCACCCGCTGCCCACCCACCCACCCACCCACCCACCACCAAAACCCTGGATCCAACACACAAGCGCCTGTCCCAAACCAGAGCCCATTCAAACCAGTGGGAATTCCCCCCGAGTGCAGGAATGACTGGGCCAAGTGTGCACAAAGCTGCTGCTGCTGTCTTCTCCGGGTGTTTGATGATGATGTAGTGCCCTTATTCAATTACATTATGCAATATTACCTCCATAAAGTCTGACACACGGTGATCTATTTCCACCGGAGGGTACAGAAGAGGCGTCGTCTAGTGTTTTACAGCAATAGCCGCATTGTGTTGTAAAGAAAAAGAATTGATTTTTTATTTGTTTATTCAATATTTCGCCAGGTAAGTCATTTGAGAACACCTTCTGGAGCACGAGCAGAACATGGATACAGGTAAGACAAGTGACTATGTCTAGATTTATTTAAGAGGTAGTTGTTTTTTTCTTAAATATTTTTATACTAATTTCATATGTGGAAAATAATTGAATGGTTCAAGAAACACAGAAATAACAATTTGGTCATTTTGGGATGTTTGGGATAGATATTTAGCACTGTACGTTATAAAACACAAATATTTGACTAAATTAAAAAGAAATGGAGTAAAAAAGTCCTTCTTAAAACAAGCAAACAAGCAAAACTCCAAATAGTGACATCTTCGTAGCACAGTCGGCTTGTAAATGGGTCACAAATCAATCGTTTGTCGTGTTTTTTAATATAATTTTTGTAATTTTCTGCAACAACAAAACAAAAACACAACAAAACATACAACCAACACATATACAAAACACACACACACAAAACAAGGAATAGGAGGGGGGCCTTACACCTTGGGACTCTCAAAACAAATATACACATATATATTTGCATATATAAACTTTTTTTTGCGCTAAATCCCCAAGATGCACTTCCACACACCTTACACAGGCATATACATACATGTACATTTTGACATGTTCCGTTCCCTTTTCAGATAACAGTTATTTTACGCTACTTTGTCCAGATAAAGTTTAGCCATCGTCCGAGGGCCAACAGTGTGTTTGTGTTTTTGTGCCCAACAGCTGGGCAGCCTGCTCCATAGAAACACATCAGTCGTAACATGAAACAGTGAATAGAAACATGAGACAGGGAAACATTTGCAGGTTAAAGATATAAAAGTGTAAAAAGCATCTGCAGTGATCCTGTAAAATACTCTGAATGGAGCTTTTAAAAGTCGACAGAGGTAAAAATGGACTAAGTTTTAAAGTTTGTAGAAGGTGGTTCAAGTCACTTGCTCCAGAAAACTGAAATGAGGAGCGACCAGGGTCATAAAAAAATCTACTTAAAATTTGGTTGTTTAAAGGTGCAGTATGTAACTTTTCACCTGCTTGTGGCCATGGAGATGTTACTGTTTTGCCTTGATTCTTCTAAAACAGCTCCCAGGCTGGTTGACTCTGACCGGTTTAAGATAATTTGGAATTACAAAATAAACATATTTTATCATTTTCCCTCATTGATGGACTAAAGCTGCATTGTTTTTATTTTAGAGGTGGTTTATTTAATGACATTTTTTGTAAGGCTTCACTTTTTCATTGTTTAGTCATAACATAAACTCTCAGCAACTCATCAAAACACTATTTACTGCTTTTTTTTATTATAAAGAAATACAATTTTGGCCCAGCCCTCCGCAATATTTTCTGTTTTTCATGTGGCCCCATGGAAAAGAATAATTGCCCACCCCTGGTCTACAGTATGGAAACTTGGTAATCACCATGGAGACAGGTTAATGGTCAGATCTATGGAGAAACAAGAATGCATGAAGTCACAGTTCATGTTTTAAAGGTATTTTTGGGCTATAAAACATCTGTAATTGAACAAAAACGGAAGGGAGAGATGCTTAGTGCCATATTGTGGGACATTCCAGGCAAAGAAATAACATCTCCATGGAGACAAGCAGCTTAGATGTTACACACCACACCTTTAATATTCAATTTATCATAATAAACTGCAAAGTTGAAAACTTTGACCAGAAAAAATGAATAAATACATAAAAATAATAATAAAATTAATGCAAAAATTGTGTAAAGAGCTGAGAGAGGATTCTATTATATATTAAAAAAAAGTAACAAATATTGCCATACAATACAGATAAACAATAAAAACCAAACATGATAACTTAAACCATGTAGGAAAATGGATTCTCTGCATTTGGCCCATTCTTCAAAGTCAGTGGGTCAGGAGCTGTGGGCGCCCAGGGACCCGTCTCAGATCTTGAGCCAGTCTTGGTGAGAAATACCTTAGTTGCAGGATTTTTTATTTTATTTTGGGCATGTTTTGAGTCGCTGTACGCAAAAATATACGTGTTCGAGTATATGGGTCAAACATAGTAAAACATTGTCCTTTAAAAACTCCAAATACGACCACTCACTTGACTTCCTGTTGTGCTAACTATGTTTTCTCCACTGCTCATGATCTGCCCCTGGGGATTTAGCGCAGTCCACCCCCCAGGGACAGCCTCATTACCCCGGGGTCTCCTCTGCCTCGCCCCCACCCCGGCCCTCCCTGGTTCTCCACGTCCTGTCCACCTCCAAACACGAAGCCCCATCAGCTGTTTACCACTTTACTCCGCTAATGTACAAGACAAGAAGCTAAAAATAGTCCCCGTTACTTCTACTCAAACATGGGAAATCTGCTCGTACGTAATGTATGTTAGTGTGTGCAGGTGAGGGAGCGGAGAGGAGGGGGTTGAGCGACGGGGGTCCACAAAAGGGGAAGTGGCCCGTCTTAAAAGCTTGCCTCTGTTTCCTGTCCTTAACGGGCTAATAGCGGGGGATTTACTGACTTTTTATTATGATTTCTCCAATTATGTGTAAAGAATTGCAGGCCCGAGCGCTCTAACCTCCTCTGCTTCTGTCCCTCGCTCTCAAAGCTCTATAGTCAAAGGGTCACTTCACCGAAATAACAATGGAGCTGTGCCAGGCTCGGTCCTCGGCTTTAGATGCAGATCTTTTGAACGTGGCGCTTCAATAAAAAAGTAGACACAAGTGGGGCCTATTAGCTACACAGATGTTGGACGTCTTGGTGCAGAAATGTACAGAGGAGCTTTGTCAGGCTTTTCGTGGGGAACATGGAAATACAAAACGCTAAAAACTTTTCGGAATAATTGTAGAGGAAAGCCTGGGGTGATCAAGAATTACAGCGTATGTTCAAATAGGCTCTGTATATAAATAACGTTTGGGGGAAAGGATTGTAAAAGGAAAAGGAAGATAACTTTCAAATAGTAACTACACCTTAATGGTCCTGTGTAACACAAAACTCTTATGACTCCTTGTTTCATCCACATATGGTTTATTATTCATAAAAAATATTGTAAATGTGTCAATTATAAAACTAAACTTTGTTCTTCTAATCACCTCGAAAAGTAGAAGAAAGTAGAATGTAACTTTTAGCCAAAAAAAGTTTTTTTTATTGCACTGAAAAGCCCTTACTCTTGTGTCTTGTCTCTTGAAATGTTGATTCTTTGGGTATAATCTTCCAGAGCATCATAAAATGTCTCTATCTACATGGAAAATGTTCCTAAGTATGGCTTTAATTTTGTATTTCCATGGAATCGTGCAGGTGACTTTCCACTGCCAAAAAGTGACATATTTTCTCTTTTAAATTTTAACATTTAAAAGCCCCATATTACTGTATTTTCTGATCTATTATAATACACAAACGACACATAATGGACAAACTCGTTCTTCTCTCAGACAGAAAACACCCTGTTCCACCTTGTGATGTCATGTGGTAAAACAGTAAGTGCTTTTGAGGAGGTAAAAACATTCTAATAAGACTTAACCCCTGTCAAGCGCCCGTGCTTCCAGTTTTCATGCGCAACTTCTCATTACCATATCTCCGGAAATACATGCACAATCGAAAACATTTCCAGTTCCTAAAAGCAGAGGTGCGTTTTCTACACAAATGGGG
Organism: Odontamblyopus lacepedii; assembly: GCA_034769755.1. Classification (NCBI taxonomy): domain Eukaryota; kingdom Metazoa; phylum Chordata; class Actinopteri; order Gobiiformes; family Gobiidae; genus Odontamblyopus; species Odontamblyopus lacepedii. The sequence continues at coordinate 31,502,401 of CM068354.1, read as the reverse complement.
TTATTATGATACATTTCTGCAGCACTCGGCACGGAGTCTGTAGTATCGAGTGTAGAGTGGCAGAGATTTGGAAAGAGCGGCGGTAGTTTTTCTTTGCTTTTTCATTTTTTTTGGTTTTTTTTAGGATTTTGTGTTTTTCTTCTCTTTCAACTGTTGTTACACATTAATACACATACAGTAATGTTGAACAACTGCCAGATATTGAAAGCTGAACTCATCCTGGTAAAAGGGGCAAAAGCACTTACTCCTGGGACATTTTCTGACATTTTTAAAGTCAAAGGAACACAAAAAAATCCAGGGGGGATTTTGATGCATGGAAATAATAAGGCTAAAAGGGTTAACGCTCAAAGAGTCAATTTTGTGTAATATTTTACCTTTAACGCTGCACTCAAGTAAATGTTCATGCTTAATGTTTTCATGTGCTTCTGTAACACACACACAAAGTCAGTTAAACCAGAAAAGTATATTGTGTACTTCATATTTCTGGCAAAGGGAGAAATTCAAGTTGTCAACTGGACATACGTTTATTTGGTCGAATATGTTTTGCAGTTCATCCACGCTGCTTCTTCAGCTTTGGTCAGAATGCTGGAGGACACTACTACTACTACTAGCTACTGTGAAATTACTCTGAAACTAACCCTACTTGTTTACAGTTTCTGCTTGTTAGCTAGTCCTATAGAAATTACTTCAGATTTCATTGTGTTCCTTGTTCCTATATGCCCGTGTATTTCTAGTTTACAACACCATTTTGGTCAAAAGGTGTTGTTAAACTTGATGGTACCATAACTTACCATATTTTTCAGAATATAAGTAAATATAAGTTTCTTCAAGGTTTGGATGGTCCTGCGACTTATACTCAGGTGCAACTTATATATTACATTTTTCACACTGACATTCCATAGACCAAATATATGAATCATATATCTGAATCAAAAATGAAAAAAACAAAACAAATTGTTATCTGTTTTTTCATTTTGGTTTTAGAGACAAATAATAAAGAATTTTTTTTTTTTTCGTTTTCTTATTTTTGGTTCTGTATTGAAAAAAATGAACGAACGAATGATACATGGATTGTTCTGTATTTGGTTGTTTTTATTACTATAACTTCTGTAACTTGCCTTTCAAGATGAAATGTTGGTTCTTGGTCTCTGATTTTATAAAATAAATTTCCAAAAAGTGCGACTTATACTCCAGAGCAACTTATAGTCCGAAAAATATGGTACAAACGTCATTATAATTTTACGTGTGTAGTTTGACTTTTTGCTCCATGTCTTGACTTTTCGCTCCACATCTTATTCTGTCACTTAAAGCTGCATATTGTGAGTTTTTGAGGTCCGTCAAAAGCTTGTCTCCATGGAAAAGTTTCACAGTGTGGTATTAAACCTTTCGGGGATCAATCCAGACCAAGTTACAGGTCAGATCTGTGATGAAGCAACGCCGCCCACAGTCAAAATGCATGTTTTTCTATGTATTTTTGAGCTATAAAACCACCTGGAACTGAATAAATGTAAGGGCAGTTTAATGTCATACTGTGGAACATTCCAGACAGAGCAATGACATCAGCATCGAAACAAGTAGGCGATACTTTTAATACCTTTAATACTCAAATATATGTTTCATGATCACCCAAAGAGCCTCAAAACAGGAACTGAAAATCATAATCTTAAAATTAACTTGTGACTTCTACTTTTACAGCACATTTTTGCATTTCTCTGTCCAAGCATCTGTGTCCGAGCGGCTTTCACATCCTGCTTTTCCTCCGATTCTAGCGACCGTGACAAAAGCGTACACTTTCTACATCAACTTTATTTACCTTATTGATGACACGAAACAAAACAACTGTCAAACTGTGCCCGTTTTCTCTCAGCTTGCTTCTAATTTCCTGCTTTTGAGTCATGTTTGAGTCAGACGGGTGACTAGCGCTGCTGTGGCCAGGCTTATGAAAAGAGAGGAGAGGGGAGGTTTCGGTGCCGCGCTGTGATTGGTGGATCTGGGTGACAGGGTGACCTCAGCGGGATAATGTTGTTGCTTTAGGGCCAGTGATATTATCGTAACAGGATAGCCATCTTTAATCATGAGTGCATGGGCATGAGGGATCCGGAGACATGCTAGTTTATTTCAAAAGACTTTGGGAATTTGACAATAACATAAACTAGAAATTTCAAAGGTAGCACAGTATAATAACTACAGACTGATTCAGACTTAATAAAGCATGAACACAGACTTAATCCATAGTAAACGAATAGTAAAGTAAGAATGATTCAGGTTAATAAATAATAGAGCAACTTCTAACTACAATTCTCAAGTAAAACTATCAGCAAGTAAGTAAAAGTACTAAAGTAAATGTTTAAAAAAGTGCTTAAAGACTAAAAAGTAAAAGTATTCCACACAGATTTTGAGACCTAATGAAGCTTCAAATATATTGATTTTGATAAAGATTTGTGCTGAAAGGTTTATGCACTCTTCTCTTCTCTCTAATTCGCTCTAATTTAATGTCTCATCTCTATTTTAAAATTTTATGATGATATTTATGTTTTGATTTGTTTATATTGTGATTTTAGTGTATTTCTTATTCTGTAAAGCACTTTAAATTACTTTGCGTACGAATTGTGCTATACACATAAACTTGCCTTGCTTTGAATTTCGTTCAACAGAAACAAATAAATCGATCTTTTTTAATCTGTTTCTACTTGGATGTTTTTGTTTGTTCAAACCATGTAACCATTTAACCATGTTAAAAATAAAACCTCAGTCTTTTCAGTAAGTCTCACACAATAATAAAATAGTTTACAGTTCAAAAATTCAATTCAATTCAATTCAATTTATTTTGTAGCGCCCAAAATCGCAACAACAGTAGCCTCTAAGGGCGTTCCAAGATATGGATGAGTAAAAATATAGTGGCGTAGAAGGTACACATACCTGTACTTCAGATGTAGTGAAATAAAAGTTTAAAAAAAGCACTTTGCTTTACTTTACTTACATACACTTACTTACATACCATATTTTTCAGACTATAAGTCGCACTTTTTTCAGGGTCTGGGTGGTCCTGCGACTTATACTCAGGTGTGACTTATATATTAAATTTTTCACACTGACAGCCCATAGACCAAATATATGAATTGTATATATGAATCAAAAATGAAAAAACAAAAACAAATCGTTATCCTTTTTTTTTTTTTTTTTTTGGTTTTAGAGACGAATAATAAAGAAAAGAGTTGTTTTTTTGTTTTCTTATTTTTGGTTCTATGTTGAATACATGGATTCTTCTCTATTCAGTTCTTTCTATTACTATCACTTCTATTACTTGCCTTTCAAGTTGTAATGTTGGTTCTTGGGCTCTGCTTTTATAAAATAAATTTCCCCCAAAAAGTGCAACTTATAGTCTGAAACATACGGTATATTCCACCACTTATGATAGAGAACTTCCTTTTCTGTCCTGTGCCAGTTCCACACAACCAGCTCAGTCCTTGTTACCTTGGCCCACATCATCAGAGCTATAATACTCCCTACAACAGAAGCACAGCCAGACTAGACTGAACTGGACTAAACTGGAACGGATAATACTATCATGATGTCTTGAGGGCTCATGGTTTTGGTTTCTGGGTCCTGTACTTCTTTTTACAATTCTTGGGCTACTACAATTTACTCAACCCCAATCCGGTATTTCCCTGAATGAGTTATAATACTGTGTGATTATAGTTAATGTTGCATATTAAAAACAATGGCCGTGAAGACCATGCTTACATACAAGGAGCACTTTTATATTGTCTTTCAGAATATCCTCTTTCCTAGTTTGAGGTGCCCCTGGGATGTGTGACTGTCTTTATGACCGGAGTGTTTAACTGGAGCAGCAGGTTAGGAAAATGTGCCTCATCCACAGGCCTGGAGTGGCCCACTGTTCAATCCATTTGTTCTGCCATATTAGGTTTCATTTACGCAGTTATGTGCTTCATGGTTTGAAATGTATTGAAATCTAAATGTAATAGTATTTAGGAATTAGACCCTATGGTATGGGGTCAACTGACACTTTTAGATCGTGTTAGAAGATGGATATAAAACACATTGTGCTTCTTTCTATAACTGAGCCAAAGTTACAATATTTGTCAGGTCCTATGTTACGCAAAATCGACTTTTATGAGCTTTAAGACATGTTAGAATGTTGTTAACTCATCAAAACATACCTAGAGTTGTGTTTAGTTTCACTCACACACATTTGAGTAATCTTTTATTATTAATCTGTCTCAAAATGCTCTGTTCCATTTTGAAATGTCATGTAGTGGTAAGTTTTTTGATGACATTATAACAAAGATCAGAAACCAGTGTACCAGTGGTGATGGGGTAAAACTAAAAGTAAAAATAAAATAATGAAGTAAAAGTAAAACCGCGGAAAAGACCCAAGGGCATAGACAGGGACAAACTCTAATGGAAAGTGAAGAGCTGTAAGGCAAGTCTGCAATGTGGCAAAGACACAAATTATTATTATTATTATTATTATTATTATTATTATACATTTCATTTATTAGGCACCTTTGTGGACACCTGAGGTCGCCTTACAACAACAGCTATAGTGCTTTTCACAGACACATGTCCCCAAAGACGCTTTACAGAGCATTATTAAAGGGAAACTCCAGCACGTTTGAAGCTAAAGTCCATTGCTAAAGGTGGTCAAATACTGTCAGAAGCTAAAAAACGGCACAGATCTGTGTTTTCTAGGCAGAGATCTTGTTGTAGTGAGTCAGTCAAGGCAACAAACTAGTGTAGTGAATTGGGCAAGTTCTTAGCTTCCATGTAAAACGCCAATTTGCACAGAAGAGGCTTAATACCACTTTCTAACCCATCTTAAGGTAAGTGTAAGGCTGCTTATAATGTTTTATAACATTTCCAGACACTAATGAGTGACCCAGGCAGAGCGTTTTGTTTGTTAGACTCGTGGCTGTTGTAAAATGGGTTAGAAAGTGGTGTTAAGCTTCTTCAGTGTGAAGCAAACTGGCGTTTTACATGGAAGTTAAGAACTTGCTACTATCACTACACTAGTTTGTTACTTTGACAGACTCACTGCCACAGTGAGATCTCTGCCGAGGCAACACTGATCTGTGCAGTTTTTTGGCTTCTGTATTTGACCACCTCTAGCAGTGGACTTGAGCTTCAAACGTGCCCGGGTTCCCCTTTAACAGAGCATTGTTGATTCACTTCATATCCATACACTAACACACACACCACTTTCACACCTATAAGTGCAAGTTTTGGGTTGATGAAAAAAAAAAGACTGAATGCCATTTGTTATTAATTATATTTCTGTTGTGATTTTTATGGTGTTTACTACGTAGTACATGAACAACAGAAATCTGATCATAAAAAACATGTGTTCCTCAGTGGGTTTGTAAAGTAGCTGTTGCCTTGGAAAGACAAAGTACAATGACTTGTAAAGTAACTCTTTCAGTGTTTATCGAACGCCTATTGTGCTTGTGTCTGCTATAAATATTATCTCTGACAATATAATAATTTGCACATTATAACAACAAAAACAACAATCTATCTGCTGACTTCTGTGTTAGAAAATGAAGTTGTTGTAAACATCATCAAAACAATAAGTTGGCATCTCCTCTGGATGGCTACAGATCATGCTAGTAGGCAGCAGATTTACTTTTCATTTGTACCAAAATGACAATGGGACACGGCCAAATCCTGCACATATCACCAAGTAAGAAAACCACATTGAGAATGAAGTAAGAACAGAGCAGTGGGTGTATGCTGATGGCAGTGAAAACGGGGATTGATCGGCAAAATAAGTGACTAAAGATTGCTCCAACATGCCTGAATCACTCCAAATAATCTTTGAGTGAGTAAATGGTGAGAGAAAACAACTATAGTTATAAAAGCTCGGAAAAGGCTCTAAAAAGCTGTAAAATTTAATAGGCTTGCTTTAACATTTTCTCTTTCATTTTTGTTTTTCCCACATTCATTTCCTTGTTGAAACCTGCACATCTGTGAATCGTCAGAAAGAAGCCCGATTCCTCACATTAGATGTAACTGTTTTCATTCCAATAAAACGATAAAACTCCAGAAATCAGATAAGGGTGGGATTTTTGGTGCATGTAAACAGATCCGGTGACATGTTTTGTAATGAATGGCGTTGAAACAGTGCTACATTGATTTCACAACAGCGTTTTGTGGATGGCACCAGGCCTCCACAGCAGCCCCACACCCCCACACAGCAGCCCACAGCAGCAGGCCCATTGGTCACGCTCGCCTTACTCCTCCTGTTTATCAATTAACACTGAGAACGTGGGAACGGGAGCGGCTCAGATCCGGGGGATTAAAGCCCGGACTGACAGCAGCACATGGACACAAGCTGACGGTCTGGAGACATCTTGGGGACTTTTTTACTGTCTTCTGGTCATTACAACACTGTCTGCTGTCTCTCTTTGCTATGGCACTTTGTTGATTACAGGGTCATCACTCAAGGTACAGGTCTAGAGGCTTTGATGCGAGACCAGAACAAACTAATTGTCCACACTTTACTCCAGTGGGCTGCTGAAACAGGTGCAGGATAGGTACTTAAAGTCAGATATTGCAGAAGGAAATACACACTATTCACCTCTAAAAATCACAAACATGGATTTTATGTCTTATCTCAACCAAACATGTTACGACAAATGTGATGCAACAGAATTTAAACCAGCAACACGTGGATTAAGCAATGTATTATGTAACTTTCCCTGTAGGGGGGTCAGCCATTTCGAAGGAGATGTTTTATTACTTTGTCTGGTACTTATCTATCATGTACCCTGTTATAGATGTTCATGTGTTATAGATGACAAGCAGGTAGCGAACCCTCCTCCAGAAAATGACATAATTCTCCAAATATGGCCAAAGGCGTTCGTGTGTGTGTGTCTGGATATCCCACACTGAAGTCAAAACAAAAAGGAAAACAGAGAATGTTTGACCAATGGGACTAAAGCCATTAAAGAAGCACTATTGACATAAGACTTAAATCTTATTTCTCCAGCACTCTGCTCCAGACAGGAACATCTATCATAACGTCTTGAGACTAAAGACGTACCAGCCGGAGCAGTCCTGGGAAACGCGCCTGCACCTATTTAAGAACAGAAAAACATGGCGCTGTTTTTGTTACAAATACTCCACTTTGGGCCGGGGCCGATCCAACTCAGTCTGTGGGAGAGGAATGCACAGGGACGCACAGCTTCTCTGTGGTTACACGCCGCCATTTTGGTTTTCAGAAGAGAAACATTTTAATAAAGGTCATTTTTACTGCGCATCTTTAAACGCTGAGTTTCAGAATACGTCACAACAATCGGTTGGCCAATAATATTTAACACAGATGGGACCACAGACCATATATATGAGTGGACTAAGTGAGTGTGACGTCACCCACAGCATTCAGCGCCGCTCAAATGAGGCTCCTGATGCCACGGATACAGGAGTGAATCTGGAGCCATATTTGGAATCCGACCGCGAGTATCATAGCAACCACAAGAGCCAATCATGATTGAGGTCGTTAAATGTCCCGCCCGACTCATGGCAGAGCGGAGATACTCTGCACCACTCTGCACAGACCGCTGTATTTTGGTGATTCTTAAGAATAATGAGGAAACATTTAGGTTTTATCATCAAACTTTAAATAGTCAGTTTAAGTTATTGATTTATGTTGTATGTTCTGTTATGTACAAACAACAACGAGCTGTCAATCAAACCTGTTGCTAACTCTGGCAGCAGTGACCTCGGGGAATGAAAGCATCTGATTGGTCTGTTATTTATGTTCATATTATCTTGATTTAGGAACAAAAGAGCCAAATGAAAAATTCAGGATCATGTAGAGCGGGTTCATACATTTTAAGACCAAAATGACGCGGCTCAGTGCAGCAGTTACAGAGAGAGGAGCGATAAGATCCCAATGTAAGACAATGGGAAAAAGGGAGAGAAGGAGCCGGAAGCACCTGGAGCACTTCCTGTTTGGCACGCAGCGGCTAACGGGTTAGCTATGTCCATTCATATATACGGTCTATGGATGGGGCAGATAAAATGAATATTGTTAATAATACAGAGAGTTCTAGGGCCTCATTCAGGTTCAATATTTGTGAATTTACCTTTCAGACATTTATTATGAGAGTAAAGTGTGATCTGTAGGAAATCCTGGCTCCTGCTCCCACCTGGTAATATGACTTAATCACATTCTATATCAATGTGCGTACAGCCTAAAAACAAACATTTCAACTCTTTGGTCGCACCACCTTCTAGTAGAATAGTACTTTTCATAAATAAAGTCTTGGCCTAACATTGTTTTAGATTTGAGACACATTTGATTCAGACTACATCATTTACATAACCTCTTCACTGTTGTTACACGGCGGCCATTCTGGATCCTGGCCCCACACGGAGCCAGCTGTTTCTTCAAGCTCAACTAAGCTCTTGGTATCTGAGCTAATTTGAGGCGAGGAGGGCCGATTGGGCCCCTGCTGGGAGTGGGACTTAGATCAGTGGAGCGCACAGTGAACCAATGTGATTCTGCTATTGGAACTTACTCATTCAAATCTTATAGCTTCTTCTTCACAGGTGGTTTTAATCATTTCCTCATAATACAGCAATTTTATTTTCCTTTTCTATTAGAAATGATCTATTGTAAGAAACTTTTAAAGGGGTTATATCATGCTAAATTGATTCTTATGAACTTTTAACCATGTTACAATGGTTTCCCCTCATTATTAGAGTACACAGAGTTGTATTTGGACTAATTCATGAATGTTTGAGTAATAGTCCTGTAGCTGTAGACTTTTGAGACTTGAGTGTTAAAATTAAGTTCACTGTGTAACTTTTCTGGTGCAGGGTCCTTCACCTGTTTGTCTCCATGGAGGTAATTGCTATGCCTTGAATGTTATACGGTATGGAAATAATACTTAATTATTATTATTATTATTATTATTATTACAATGGAGAAGTTACTTGTCAGATCTACAGGTGCATGTTAGATTTGTGGCAGAATAACTACGTTAGATGACTGAATAGTTTGGATTTAATATCATATTTTATTTTATTTCCATGTGTAGAAAACGTAACTTTCTTTAAAAAGGGGTGTATGTATATATATATATATATATATATATATATATATATATATATATATATATATATATATATATATATATATATATATATATATAAAATTATAATTATAATTATATATATATATATATATATATATATATATATATATATATATATATATATATATATATATATATATATATAATTATATATATTATTATAGGAAATGCACACTGTTGCCCTTGATATTGGCGTTAAATATTATATATTTAACACTATTTAGTATAAAGCTTTCAGTGTTTCCCGTCATTTCTTTCTCTTATACAGTGGGAGCCTTGTTTGATAGAAGATATAGGCCTGTCGAAATGAGCTACCTCGACCTATACACATAAAAAGGAGTAAATAATGGTGATTCTACAGTGGGTCATTATTCGATGGTTAAACTGGCCTGCCAATATGTGCTACCTTTAGTCAAAGCCTTATTTGATAGTGTAACAACTGTCAAAATGAATTACGCATATTCATATTAATGAGTTGAAATTTGACCTGGGTATAAAGTTTGACCTGGGTATAAAGTTTGATCACTGTGTGCAACAGCATCAAACCCACTGTCTCTAATCCACAGAAATATGTTGTCAAACTGGGGAGGTTTGCTTTATTGGATCAATACAAGAGTAAGGTAGCTTATTTCGACTCACTGTCACTGTCCATTTAGGCTCCAGGTAGCTCATTTCGAGGAGGCAGCCCATTTCAACAGCCCTCCACCATAGATGTTACAAAGTGCACGTTTAAACTCATATCTGTTTTCACCTACTCTCTACTCCTGGCCACATTCTTGTATTTGGTTGAAATTCGTTTAAAGTTAAAAATAAAGATGTAAATGAAAATGTACTACTTATGGGTTCTTAGTTCGGCAATTTTGCACAACTTTTGAACAGCTTTAGATCAATATTGCATTTCACAATAAGAGCATTTGAAATTGCGGTCTTTATTTTAGTTGTTTTAGTTTAATAGTGCCAGAATAAAAGCGTAGAATGTGTGTAATCTCTTTAATCTGTGTTACATAAGTGCAGAAGAGCAGCTGTGGGATCATTGGACACACTGGACAATGGGGACTCTGTGGCTACGCTCTGGGGACCACACAACATGGAAATTATATAAGATAACCACACATCTTCTCAGAGTTGACTTAAGACTGTCAATATACTGAAATAATTAGCGAATACAAGTAAAAAAAAATATTAATATGTAAACTACTGTCACAAGTCTGTTGAAAGCAATGATGGATTATGGGAGAACAATCCAGCAGGAAGATTGGTGAATGATTGAGTGGACAAACAAGTGAAATGTGAATTATTTTAACACAAAGACCAGTGTGTCCCTCCTTTCTTCCCATACGCTTGGCTAAACCTGTTGACTGATGGCAGAAAAATTATTGGGTTAAATTTTAAACCGATGCTGTTGTTAGTGCCGCTGCTGACACACGGAACTGCCTCTAATCTCCTCACGTCACCATGGCGATGTGCAGGGGCAAAGGGGGTGGGGTGGGGGGGTTACAGGGGGCAGGAGGGGGGTTGGGGAGGGGACACTGGTCCATGAAGGCACATCTATGGGTGTTATTGTGTGGACTATCCTGCTAATGCACACAGTTCGCAAAATGACTCACATTGATTCATTAATGCAAGGAACGTTTGCAGGGTTCCCACTTTTTTTCACTGACAACATTTCAAAACTTTTCCATGACTTTTTCATGACCTAAAGTACATTTTTCATGACTCCAGTACCCTGGCATAAACTTTACCAGGGAGGCTGAGGAGTGTGATTCCCCTGTAGTTGTAACACACCCTCCGGCCCCCCTTCTTAAACAGAGGGACCACCACTCCGGTCTGCCAGTCCAGAGGTACTGTTCCCAACTGCCACGTGATGTTGCAGAGACGTGTCAGCCAAGACAGCCTCACAGCACCCAGAGAATTAAGATCTGGGACGGATCTCATCCACTCCTGCAGCCTTTGCACTCAGGAGCTTACAGGGACAACCTTTCCATATTTTTATGGCAGCTTAAACGTCAATTTCCTCTAGTCGAGGCTACATATGTCATATACGAGGCTCATGTTCGCGCAAGAAGTAAAATTATAAAGTAAAAAGAAAAGAAAACAATGGCATGATTTTTTATTCAAATCTTAAATATGATTATGTATTAGTGAAGTCAAACCTGTGAGATGCACTTCAAGTTCTAAAGAAGCAGGGAAACCTAATGTGTGTGTGAATGGGGCCACTTTGCATTTTCAGAGTTAATCCACGAGTGGCCCTGCATATGCAATGACTTTAGGAGGCGTTCAAACAGCATCAGTATGCACAAGTCTCCCCCTCTCTGACTTCGGCACCAGAACAACAGAGCTGGTCCAAAACACATGTTTACTGGCCCCTGCCTCACTGCCTGAGGCCAGACAGGACCAGAGCCAAGGCTTTTACATACACTTATGAGGCCGTATAAGCAAATTGTAATACATGTCATATTTACTTGTTATTACGTTTGCCAAAGAAAAGAAGACTCCAACAAAACATAGAAGTGATTCTTTTTTCATTTTTTAAATTAAGAGGTGGAGGGTCTGTCAAATGCTTATCTCCATGGAGATAAGCTTGCTTTATCTGGAATGTTTTACAGTATATTATCAAACTTTTCTATCTTCATGGAGACCAAACCGACCAAGTTGCAGGTCAGATATGTGGAGTAGCGATCAGAATGCCTGTTTTTTTGGTATTTTGAGCTATAAAATCACCTGTAAATGAAATAAATGTAAGGTAGAGCTGTTTAATGTCCATAGAAACAAGAAGGTAACGGAACCCCAACCAAGACGTTACATAGCACAAAACACAACCAATAGAAACAAATAAAATAAAAGAAAAAAACAAACTCCCACACCCCCACTCCTCTCTCCACACCCAAAGAAAACAAAAACGCTGGGCAATCAAACATCACTTAGGTCCATTCATCACGTTCAAAAAAGTTTCCATATTTGTTCAAAAAATAGAAGTCATTCTTACTCACTAGGATTCATTCACACCATATTCGGCAGTGGTAAGTTACTACAGTCGTCTCTCACTATAACACGGTTCACCTTTCGTGGCCTCGCTGTTTCGCAGATTCTTTTTTGTGCAATTTTGCATGCTTTTTTTTTTTTTTTACGGAGTATGAAAATGTATTGTGTTCTACGCCCTGATTGGCTGTTCTGTGTAATCGAAGGTGGCATGTCTGTTTAGAAGAATCTTCGCTCAGTTTAGATCGCGGAGCATTAAAAGAGTCTGTCGTAATGCCATGGTCAGTATTTTTGTTACCAAACTTTGTGTTATTGTATAATTCACACTGTTACATAAACAGACAAACATATTTAGCAATGTTTTGAATATATTAAGGGTCCTATATTAAGCAAAAGTTACATTTAAAGTTACGTCGGCGGCACGGTGGCTGTGTGGCAACACTCAGGCCTCACAGTAAGAAGGTTGCAGGTTCCCGGGCCTTTCTGTGTGGAGTTTGCATGTTCTCCCCGTGTCTGGATGGGTTTCCTCCGGGTACTCCGGTTTCCCCCATCAACCCAAAACATGCAGCACCCCTATGAACTAACATCAAGGACCATGTTGTCCACCCTCCTGTGGGCTCATCACTCACAGAGGGGTTCATAGGGGGGGTCAGGTGCTATGAGGATTGGGCAGCAAACTGCCCCCGAGACCCAGCTGGATTAAGCGGGAGAAGATGGTTGGATGGATGGTTACGTTTACACTGAAATGAATTACCGTATCACTTTAGTTTCTGTTTCCGCAAAACCGCCTGAAACTCTAGTCACATGACTAGGCTGACGTCACAACGTCACATGGGCGGTAAAAACAAGTGAAGCACTGTGTCTGAAGTATCAGCAGCCGATTTCGAGCTGAGGAAGATGGCAAGTGTGAAAACAGTCTTTTCATGGACCGACAACGAGGTTCAGTTGTTATTGAAGTGTTTCCCGTTTGTCTATGGTTTGTTTAAACTGTTTTCCACAATAGTGTCACATGCCCGATGTCACAAACCCAGTGAATCAGTAAGGCACAAGTCACAGTGACATGGTCCAATAAGGACGACAACTAGAGCTCCTACTTCAGTGTATCTATGTTTTCAGGCGCCCACACAGTGGCTGGTGGCTCCAGATGGTTCCGTCTCTGGAGCCGTTTTCCATCGGATTAGTGTGGACAAACACTGCATCCACAATGAAAATGACTCAGATACGTACGAGTGTGGATGGGGCCAAAATTGACTCTTTTGAAGTTTAAGCTATGTTTAAATGTTATTATCTCCTGAAAACCAGGAGTTGTCTTTTGTTTCATCCACACATGTTTGAGTAACCCTTTATTATTAGTCTATCTCCAAATTTCAAAATGTTCTGTTCCATCTTGTGATGTCATGAAGTGGTAGGTTTTAAGTTAACATCTACCTTTTACCTTTAGTTCAGAAGATTGGAAATTCCACATCTGAACTCATCTGAATGATCCTAGTGAATGTGTATGGAGTTTAAAAACACAGTAGAGCACTTATTGTACTATCACATGACATCACAAGGTGGAACAGAGTGTTTTCAGAGTGTCTGAGAGAAGAACTCTTTAATATGCAGGATTTCTGTGTAATGAAACAAAACACAACTCCGGGTATTTTTTTGATGAGGAAACATAACATCGATCAGAAAACAGCGTCATTTGGGAGAAATCAAAAGGTTTTATACAAAAACTATACAAAACCTTTTGATTTCACTTCACCTTTCTTTTACTTAGCTAAAGTTGGATGTTTAAAGAGGAGCCAGGGTGCAGCAGCAACAGCCACCCCCTTTTCTATAAAGACAACATCCTGAAGAGTCCTTATCCCGGCGCTCAGGACATCAGCAAGGCCAGTCCTGTTTGAACTGCTCTGTTTGTCTGATACACAGCTGGACCTTGCATTCTCCACTATCATCTGTTACCAAATCCTGAAGGAGAGTAGAGATAGTCATGAGAATAATAACTCACTGGAGTCATATAGCGCCTTCCTAGACTGTACTTAAGTCTACATTTTCGGTATCTGTCCTTTACTTAAGCACATTTTTAAGAGGATACGTTTTACTACATTTGAGAGCAAGTATCTTTACTTTCTACTCCACTACATTTTTAAACAGGACTGAAAAGTAAAAGTGTCCTATCTTAAGTTATTTATTATTGTGTGAGACCTGCTGAAAGACTGAGGGGTTTATTTTTAACACATTTGGAGTCGGAACAAACACAAATATACAAATAAAAACTGCACTAAAACAAACACAATCAGCTCAGTTGTGTCTGCTGAACAAAATTCAGCACAAATCACTACTTTTGAAGCTTTCTTAGACCTCAAAATCTGTGCAAAGTACATTTTTATACTTGAACACTTTTACTTAAGTAGATTTTTGTCATGTGATACATTTATACTTGACTTGTTGCTCCTGTAACCGTTCGTAGAGTTTTTTCTTTGTCTGAAATGTTTCGCAGTACGACATTCGCCCATTCTATCATCATGTAGCCCGAGCTCAACTCTTTTTCTCTGTATTTTTGAGCAGTAAAACCAGCTGTAAATGAATAAACATAGGTTAGATCTGCTTAAAGTCATATTACGGAATGTTCTAAGCAGAGCAGAAGATGAGGGACCCCCACGCACAGTCCAACTTTTGCTTAATAAGGCTAAAGCAAGCAATGGCTGCATGCATCAGACGGAGGTTGTTATAGTAACCCCAGCCAGGCCCTTCCCCGGTCTCCTCGAGGTGCTTTGAAATGAGAGCGAGACGGGAGGGACGGAGGGGGGTGTACATAAACAAGAGATGAAGAGGAAGAGCCTGAAGAGAGGACAAACAGCATGGGATGTCCAGAACTGAAGAGGTCTCCTGCTTCCCCTCTGAGAACCAAAACAGAGCTGAGATAAGGCCGAGTGCGCTTCCTGTGAGACGCTTGGACGGTCATTAAAGAGTAAAGCTAGAGCACCCATGGGAGCTGGGGCATGTTATGTGTTATGGAAAAACAATAAATAAATATAGAGAGGTTTTGGCATGGAAAAGGGCATTGTGTAACTTTCCTGGTGGAGGGTCCGTCAAATGCTTTTCTGCGTGGAGATGTTATCGCTTTGTCGGGAATGTTTCGCTAAATGGTTTTAAGCCATTTTGTCTTCACGGAGACCAACCCAAAGCGAGTTACAGGTCAGATCTGTGGAGTGGGCATCCGTTCACACTCAGAATGTCTGTTTTTCTAGGTATTTTTGAGCTTAAAACCTCCTATATGTTAACAAATGTAAGGTAGAGCTGTTTAATGTCATGCTGTGAAATATTACAGGCAGAAAAATGACATATCTTTATAGAAATAAGAAAGTAACAGACCCCCCCCCCCAAGCAGAAATGTTACACAGTGCACTTTTAATTATCATATTATTTCATGTAAAGGAAAATAATGCTCAAATGAAGCGTAATTATTTCTCAAAGGCTCTCAACCACTAAAAAAGAGGTACGTGTAGTGAGCATTAATAAAACAACGGGAAGGCAATGTAGAAAGTACCAAATCCTGAAATGTCAACATAATATGCAATTTTAAAAATAATGTTTCAAGGCTCTAACAGCACTGAAGCTTGTTTCGTATTGGCTGTTGTCAATTCTGCTAAATTTTCAAGTTACTTTTACCTTTAAGATACTTGTTTTTTCAAAAGTAACAACAATACTTCACCATTTGTGCAATGTGTTAAAGACAATGCAGCTTCAGACAGATCGATACAATTCTGAATATTACAAAATGGTTCTTCTTAATGGACTATAAACAGTGCTGGGTGACCTAAATATTGTACTCAAGTAGGGGTACTGTTACTTCAACTAGTGGCCCAAGAAATGACTCAGGTTGGAGTAAAAAAGTAAGTTATTACTCAAGAAAGAGTATCCATTACCATTACAACATTTTTTAATTTTAAGCCAATGTTGGAACTTGAAAACTTGAAAACTATTGGAAAGTGTGTGTTAGGACAGAACAAAAAATTAGAAAAAAAAAACAAAACACAATCACATCATAAAAAATACACTTACCAAAATATAAATACAAATGTTCAAATCATTTAAAATTATCAACATAAAGCGTTTGTAACGTGTAAACATACTCAAACTGGGAAGAGTAATTGAAATGTTTGCCATATTTTTTAGACTATAAGTCACACCAGCCAAAAAAACACAACGAAAAAGAAAAAACATATAAGTTGCACTTTTTGGGGGAGATTTATTTTATAAAATCAGTGACCAAGAACCAACATTTCATCTTGAAAAGCAAGTTATAGAAGTTATAGTAATAAAAACAACAGAATAGAGAACAATCCATGCATCATTCCTTTGTTTTTCAATATAGAACCAAAAATAAAATGAAAAACCAACTCTTTTCTTTATTATTTGTCTCTAAAACCAAAATGATAAAACAGATAATGATTTGTTTTGTTTTTTTAATTTCTGATTCGTATATAGGATTCATATATTTGATCTATAGACTGTCAGTGTGAAAAAGTCATATATAAGTTGAGTATAAGTCGCAGGAACCACCCAGACCCTGAAAAAACGTATAGTCCGAAAAATACAGTACTTACTGAGTAAATGTCCTGTTTTATTGTAAGATATGTTACTCAAGTAGCAGTAAAAGTACTTGAAAACTCCTCCAGCAAGTATAATTTTATTAAAAAGTTAAAGATTCATTGAGTAACTTTTCTGGTGGAGGGTCTGCCATATACTTTGTCTGGAATGTTTCTATTTTCACGGAGACCAAACCAGACCAAGTGACAGGTCAGATCTGTGGAGAGGAAATCTGGCTCAGAATGTGTTTTTCTAGGTATTTTTGAGCTATAAAACCACTTGTAATCGAGCAAATGTAACGCAGATCTGTTTAATATCATATGTGGAACACTCCAGGCAGAGGAACAAGCAGGTTGCACCGTCCAGCTTTAAAGTAAATGTAAACAGAAGTAGTACGTTTGTGTGTATACGTCCTCTCCACAGCAGGCCCAGTATTGTGTGTTTGGGACAGTGGACAGCAGGCAGCGGTGGAGGAGGCAGGAGGAGGAGGAGGAGATGTTTTCTTTCCTGTGTTGATAAAAGCTCTCAGGAAGGAAGCCCCCCGCCGAGGACCTGTAAACTCCTCTCTCCTCCCCAGACCTATTACTGCCCCATTGTTCTGCGGCGGGCCCTGTTAGCATGCTATCTGCCCTCCATTGTCCCGGGGACGAGGAGGTGATGAGTCCGACCACCGCGGGACACACGGGGGGAGGGGAAGGAGGAGGGGGGCAGTAATGACCGTGAGACGTGGTGGTAACTGCCCCGAACAGGTTTGAGCGGGACAGGCCTGGACGGGGCAGATGGCCACTGTCAGCTCTTTCTCTTTACACACATGTATCACTCCTCCGTTTAAGACTACGGCATCCTTTTGGTCCGCACCATATGACAACTGCCAAGCTCACAGTGACGCCCAGGAACTATTTTTACTACGTATTTTAAATGTATTATTACCTTTTCCACTTTTGCTCTTTGTTATTATATTATTTTGTGACACGTGAGCTACTCTGTCCAAATAATTTCTCTTGTAGATCAATAAAGTTTGTCTAAAGGCCACACACTACAGGATTTTTCGGCTTTGAACGATTTTTAAACGTGCAACAAAAAGGAGAATCTTATGAGACTTAAAATCTCTGATCGTAAAGACTGCAGCGGGAGACATCTGCGTAAAACAGGCTAAAAAGTCGTGAGCTCCATCGCGTCTCCTGTTCCCTGTCTGCAGTAAAACGCATCACTTTGAGACTTGAATTATTCAAAAGATCAGAGCTCTGCCCTTCTATCTGAGATACAAGTCAAAACTGTGTTATTATTATTAAGGGTGTGCTTTGCCTTGAGTCTGACGATACGATACATATCATGATACTCATGTCACGATTCAATATGTCACGATATATCCCGATACTAAAAGAATGGATGATATATTGCAATTTATCAATAACTACTTCTGATAACATTGTCAACTACACCTTCACGAGAACCAAATTGTATGAGATATAATTTATTACCTTTTTATAAATCATGAGAACAGTGAATGCAACTAATGAATTTTAGTGAAAAATATTATTTTAAAAAATCGATTAAAATGCATTTTGAATCGATTCAAGAATTGTGCAATGAAGTATCACAATATATCACTGAATCAATTTTTTCTCATGCCCCTAATTATTATTTGTGAAATGTGGTGCAATACTTCAGATACATGATTCTTAAAGCATAAAAGATTGGAGATAAATCTAGGGTCAGTATCGCTAATCTTTCTGTGGAGAAAGTAGGGTCAGTATCGCTAATCTGCAGCTTCACCTTGATCCGTGCACTGTGTGGATGTAAACAGACACACGTGAGGAGCTATCTCGTATTTTTACTTTCAAATAACACCTCAAACTGGATTAACAGCGTGGTTTTGTGGACTGGATGTCATGATTTACGGAGGACAATTTCTATGAATAATGTGGGTGAGATGCTGCACTTTAAATGTACCACTTTACATTAGGTGCGTAATTAAGTCTTTATTTTCGCTATATCCTGAGTTTGTATTTTGCTTCTCTGAATCCATCACTCCTCTGCCTCTGACGCTCTGTTTTATCATCTGTTTCCGTAGCGTTGTTGAAGTTTGGTGGTTCTGATCTGACAGAGACACCACACACACACGAGGAGCAGCGGCTTCAAAATTGCACATGGAGACAAAAACTCGGACTCCCTGAACTCGGGGAGAAGAAATCACAGCCAAAATCGGGCAAATTCTCCTGTAGTGTGTAGCATCCTTAAGTCTAAGTCTAATGATAAAACAAGTCTCATTTATATGGTGCTCATTAGTCTTAAAGGTGCACTGTGTGACTTTTCTGGAGTTCTTGTCTTGTCTTGAGATGTTATTACTTTGTTTGGAGGGTTCCACAGTATTAAGGCATTAAAGACATACCTGGAGTTGTGTTTTGTTTCATTCACACATGTTTAACACACAAATTCTGCATATTTAGTTCTTCTCTCAGAAAACTCTGAGAAAACTAGAAAATGTAGACAAACCAATAATAAATTACTCAAACATGTGTGAATGAAACAAATACAGGCTTTTGATGAGGTAACAAAGCTCACAAGAGTCAATTTTGTGTAATATAGGACCTTTAAAAATTCGGCAGGGTTAAAAAAGGGGATAACTATCTTCTAAAACAAGCCAGGATATGAGTATTTGTGAGCGTTTTGGGTTAATTACAATAAAATATCCAAATTATTCCCGCTTAACTAAATTATACATGGAAAATCAAAGCCCAGTGACCAGTCTCAGGACCCTTAACCCCCAACTGGAAAAAAGAAGCACGCCAGTAAAAAAAACTCCCATTTAAAACACATTACAATTCCTCCTCTCACATTCATGGAAACCAAAATATGGCGAAAGTGAAGCTAATTATCATCCATCACTCCAACACAAAACAAGATCACCTTTTTTAACGCATATCTCTCCTCTTTGTTCAAATACAGACTGTGAGCTAAACCTCCCTTATAATAACTTAATAAGCGAACAGTTAGGAAAATTCTGTTTTTACAGCTTGTTCGCGACAGCTAAGAGGACACTAAATTGTGGCTAATTCACATTTAAGCTTTCTAATTAATGTAATGGCGCTAAATAGCTTCCGTCCAGTTTCTCCGAGTTACATAAGGGACATTGACTACGCTGAAATCTTGAAATGAACTTTGGTACGCAAGGAAACCGATAAATAACATTTAAAGGGCCCATTTTACGCTATTTTCCGATCTGTTATAATGTATTTTCCTCAATAAAAACATACTTTGGATTATGTTTTGTTTCATTCCCACATGTTTAATGCACAAATCCTGCATATTAAAGGCCGATTTATAGCTCTGCTTCGACTCACTGCCGCTGTTGTTTTTGAT
Organism: Odontamblyopus lacepedii; assembly: GCA_034769755.1. Classification (NCBI taxonomy): domain Eukaryota; kingdom Metazoa; phylum Chordata; class Actinopteri; order Gobiiformes; family Gobiidae; genus Odontamblyopus; species Odontamblyopus lacepedii. The sequence goes on along the minus strand of CM068354.1, from coordinate 31,482,359 downwards.
TTATGGCTCTGCGTCGAGGTCTGTACGCTGCAAAGTTATTCACCACCACAACCCTAGGGGACTAGGATTTAAACCGGCCTATGCTACTGCAGACGTCTAATCTCTAAAAAGTTTAACATGAACCATCTCCAACGCAACAGAAGCACAGAACAGACTCACCATCAGCAGCACATCCCTCTGTCACAGAAAGAACACTCATAATCCATTGAATCATGTCCTTTAGTCCCACTGACCGCATCAGCGCATGTTAGAAATGTGGTTTTAAGTTCAGTTTTTGTTAAAAGTGAACAAATGTGCGCAACGCTGCATTAAACACATTATTACTCAGTGGATATGCTGAGCGGAATACCGGAAATGTACATGACCATAGATTCGGCTTTAGGCTGAGTTCAACATTATAACATGTCTTAAAGCTCAAGCAAGAATCCATTTTGTGTCATACAAAACCTTTACACATATCTACAATGAATTTATTTGATTTGAGGTGTTCTACTGGTAAAAATAAGTTGAAAATCAGGCATTTTAAGCTGAGTGGGCTCGCCTTTTCACAGATCTGAACTGTAACTTAACCCTAATGGCGTCGCCTACTTGTTTCCATGGAGACAGACAGATTCACTGTCATACAAACATTCCCGGCAAAGCGATAGTAAGTGGCACCACCGGAAAAGTTCCTCAGATCCTGCATGTTTAGGCTGAGCTCTTCTCTCAAACAGAAAACACTGATGTCATGTGGTAATACAGGAAGTGCTCCACTGTGTTTTTAAACTCCACACACCTTCACCAGAATCATTTGGATAATTTCCGCTCTGGAATTTCCCATCTGGAACAAAAGGTAAAAGGCTGTTAACCTGAAAACTATCCCGACATGAGCCACTTTTATTCTCTGGCTTTTAACACCGCGTGAGTCGTGTGGTCCTCTGTGTCTTTCATTTCTTTTTTATTTATGTTATTGCATTTGTTTATTGCTATTCTATGGTTTTTGCTCTTATTTTACTTGACTGGTTTTATTGTTTTAAGACTGGTATGATTAAATCTGAACGTTTTTGAACGTAATTGTGCAGCATTTTGGAAACTGTTTGTGAAATGTGCTGTAGAAATAAAGTGGATTGGATGACATCACAAGGTGGAACAGAGTATTTTGTTCTTTGGAGATGCAGACAGATTAATGTAAGATTACTCGAACGTGTGTGAATGAAACAAAACACAACTCCAGGTATGTTTTTGAGCAGGTAACAGCGTTAGAACATGGCTTAAAGCTCACAAGAGTCACATTTGCGTAATATAGGACATTTCAAAGTAGTACATTTGTTGCTTTTTTCCATGCGCAAAACCAAATCGTCTCTAAACTCCAAGTGTTCACAGACGGCGGGCAGTTTGCACGCAACATCACGTTATTTGCTTCTGTGGTTTAAATCAATAGGCCTGAACCCTGCTGTTTTAGGGCCCTATCCTCTCCTTTGGCGACGTTTACAGCCCGCAGAGTTTGACAGTCTAAAATTTCCCTTTTTATTTTAGAGGGGACATTAAACACCATTTTACGGACTCTCATTGAAATGCGGCAATAAAAAACAAACAAGGAAGAAAATGGGGGGAAAAACAGAGGATAGTTTAAGCAATATATGATGCTACAGTATTGGTTTTGTGTTTTGTTTCATTTTCACATTTAAATCACTCCACACACCTTCACAAGAATCATTTGGATAATTTCAGCCCTGGAATTGCGAGTCTCTGCTGAACTAAAGGTAAAAAGTAATTGTTAACTGGAAAACCTCCACTGCATGACATCACAAGGTGAAACAGAGCATTTTGAGCTTTGGGGATGTACAGACTATAACAAAAGTTTAAGCAAACGTGTGAAAAAACACAACTCCAGGTCTGTTTTTGAGGCCGTAACATTATAACATGGCTTAAAGCTCACAAGAATCCATTTTATGTCATTTTAAAACTTCTTTCCTAAACTCTGCTTCTACCTGGGGATATATTGTTTGAGAATGAGTCAAGACACAGCAAAAAACAATATCTAGGTAAGTTAAAATAACTTAAATCAAGAATATTTGACTTTATTTGAGTAGATTCAACTTGATGACGATTTTGTTTCTTATTATAAGTGCAAAGAGCTGTTTTTCTTATCTTAAGTGTAACAAGATGCATTTTCATATTTTAAGTACAAGAAAAGTCCAAGTACCATTTGTTCTTTTGAATTTCAAGAACAAAAAACAATAAAATGGGAAAACAGTTTGTTATTCTGTTTTAGTGTCAAACAAAAAACAGATTTCAACCTCTATTTCCAATATTTAAAGTTTATTCCACCATTCAGAAAACAGTCTGTGCCTATTTAAGTTTTGATCTTTTATTCTTTCTGGTTTATTTGCTCCTGAAGTTCTGCTGCTTAATGCGGCGCGTGTGAATTCAGAGTCAACTGAACAAAGTTTATCGCCCCGACTTCCTGTTTCTTGTCTTGGAGTTCAACAATGACGCGAAAGTAAACGTGTCGCTGTAAAACAACACGACATGTTTGTTCACAAAACTGCAACGATTTTTCAGGTAAGTCCTTTTAGCAGCAGAACATCCAGGGCAAATAAACCAGAGAGAATAAAATATCAAAACTGAAATCAGAGATTGTTTTTTGATTGGTGTTATTTGAAATGAACTTTAAATTAAATACTGGAAATAGAGGTTGAAATCTTTTTTTTTCCATTAATTAATTAATTTTATTTCTTAATTTTATAGATTTATTTTATTAATTAATTTCATTGATTTATTTTATTAATTAATTTTTTTTTCTTTATTTTTTCTTTAGTTTTTTTTTATTTTATTTACCGTATTTTCCGGACTATAGAGGCACCGGTATATAAGCCGCATTCCTCTATTAAAAAAAAAAACAAAACATTAAGAAAAAAGTTATACAAGCTGCAACCGGGCTATAAGCCGCTGATATCTATGTTGAAAAATGAGATATTTACTGCATATACAGAACGATTTTGTACTGTAAATGTACATTTATGGACCTGAACAGATTCTTTCTGAACAGTGCCTTTTAACACGGCAGCAACTGTGCTGATTAAAACGAGGTCAAAACATAAAAGAACCGGTAATTGAACTTCATTTCTCCTGTGCAGTGAAACCACAAGTCACTTTAAATAATTACCAGTTAGTAATTTGTCGTGCGTGTTATATCAGCTCAATAAAAAGTAGCGTATTCTTCTTTGCATTAATTTTCCATCTATCTTGTTATTGAAATTCCGGTTAGAGCGCCCCTAGTGGTGGAAGAAAAATCCACAGATTAGCCGCACCTTTGTAAAAGCCACATGGTTCAAAGCCTGGGAAAAAAGTAGCGGCTTATAGTCCAGAAAATACGGTATTTATTTATTTACTAAAACAGAATAATAAAATAAACTGTTTTCCCGTTTTATTGTTTTTCGTTCTTAATTGAAATTCAAAAGAACTAATGGTACACGGACCAAAAAGTCTTCCCATTGGTAGATCATTTTACTCGTACAGTGAACTCTATTATTTACTAAAATGTTGTTAATTTGAGTCATTTTTACTTATCTAGATATTGTTTTTTTCTGGTCTAACTTGTCTAGGTTTTAGTTTTTGCACTTGTAAAGAAAACTGTTTCCAAACATAACCATTTTCCACTCTGCCTCCAGTGTACTTGCCCTACTTGCCCCGACCTTTGCCCCATCCCCCCCATCCCCTGCAGCGGGTCAGTCCCATCATAACCCGGACCAGCTCTGGATCTGGGTCGTACCATAAATAAGTCGGGGGAGCAGCTTTATGCTTTATGCGATCCAGAGCGTCTTTATCCCTTCCATGTGTTGTGTACGCGCCCAGGCCCTGACCCCTGCCTCTGCCTTCCCTTCTCCCGGGGCAGGGGAGGCGCTGCTGGGATGCCCCCGTGAGCTCTGGGCCCGGCTGGACTCGATCATGGGGTTGATTATGTCCTGACCTCCTCCTCCCCCCTGCCTCACCTCACCACCATCTTCATTTCACAGGCTGTAAAACACTCGCGCCAGGTGGGGTCGGACCAAAGCGCTTCGTACAGTCCTGTAAACTCTGAATTATAGCGCTGAGATATGTACAGCGCGATTTATGGAGTCTCCGAGCGCCATTTTTGTATTTTATCTTCTTAAAGGTCCTACATTACACGGAATGGACTCTGGTGAGCTTTAAGTCGTGTTTCAGAGCTGTTACCTGCTCAAAAACAGACGTGGACTTCTGTTTTGTTTCATTCACGCATGTTTGAGTAATCCTACGTTATGAGTCTGTACATCTCCAGAGTTCAGAAGGCTCTGTTCCACCTTGTGATGTCATGAAGCTGTAGTTTTTACATTACTTTACAACAGCCTCCTTTTTTGAGTAGAAATGTGCGATTCCAGGCCTGAAATGATCCAAATGATTCTAGTGCAGGTGTGTGGAGGTGCACAATGTAACTTAACTGATAGAGGGTCCGCCACCTGAGTGTCTCCTAGGAGTTCCATAGTATGGCATTAACTTTATCTGTGTCCATGATAACAAGCATGTGGTACAACCAGGCCAGATCTGTGGAGAGGCAACCCTGCTCAGAGCAAGAATGCATATTTTCAAGGCATTTTAAGATAAGATAAGATAAGATAGGACTTTATTGATCTCACAGTGGAGAAATTCAACAGTCACAGTAGCTCCAGGACAGTTTAGTGCAAAAAAGGGGGGAAAAAAGTGTGACGCAGTGTGATGAATTAAGATAAGCAATAATAAAAAATAGAAATAATAATAAAAATAATCATATAAAGTGAATAAGTATATGTACAAAATTTACAAAGAGAATTGAAGTATAAATAGTCTATATATAAAATAAAAAGTTACAAAGTCCAAAGCAATTTTTAAGCAATTAAAACCATGACTGCTAGATGGATGAGTTTAATGCCATATTCTGGAACATTCTTTAAGCAATAATATCTCCATGGATACGCAGTGCGCTTTTAAACCATAGACCGTATATATGAGTGGACTAAGCTATCCCGTTAGCCGCCGCGTGCCAAATAGGAAGTGCGGCAGGAGGCTCTTCCGGCTCCTTCTCTCCCTTTTCCCCATTGACTTACATTAGCATCTGATCGCTTGTCTCTCTGTATCTGTTGCTGTGAGCCTCGTCATTTTGGTCTTAAAATGTTCGTATGAACCTGCTCTACATGGTCCTGATTTTTTTTTCGCTATTTTGTTCGCCAAAAAAATTCCTATTCATATCACAGAGCCTGGCTCCAGATTCGCTCCTGTAGCTGTGGCATCGCGAGCCTCATTTGAGCGACGCTAAATGCTATGGGTGACGTCACGCTCACTTAGTCCACTTCTTTTATACAGTCTATGTTTTAAACACAGTGGAGCACTTCCTGTATCACCACATGACCAGAGTTGGGGAAGTTGCTTTAAAAAAGTAGTGTTTGCTGGTTACTTCTGTAAAAAGTAATCCCTCACTTTACTTACTTTAGTTACCCTCTATGCAAAATAGCTTTTTTCATTACTTGTTACTTTGGTAACTTTTTGGTGGGAAACTCCAACTAAGGCTAAAACTGATACGAGAACGATAATGGACAAGTGCTGTAAGTAAAGTTGAAAAGAACTTTGAAGAGAGAGTTCAAGAGGACACTGCACATGACATCACAAAGTAGAAGGAGTGTTTTCTGTTTGAGAGAAGAAATATGCCAGATTTGTTTGATAAACACGTGTGAATGAAGTAAAATACAACTCCAGGTATGCAAACATTATTATTATTATTATTAGATGAGAAAAAAGGGTAATATGGGTCCTTTAATGTCATGTGAGAGTTGCTGAAGACTTATCTGACTTTGGGATCTGTAATGGCCGATGAGTCACAGTGTTGGATGAAAGAACGGGACAAATGTGATTTTATTATGTCTTTTATCTCCAGATTGATTTCTCATGTTGAATCAATTCACCCATAATCTAAAACAATTTCCGCATGGCTAAACAGTATTTCGTAATCCACAATTTGATGCAATGACAAGAGTCAAAACTGGGTCATACAAATGTGACTGAAGAAATGTTTAATCCTATTTACTGTTTAAAGGATTACACTACTTTGTGATCCATGTTATAATGTTGTTTCCTCATCAAAACTTACTTAGAGTTGTGTTTTGTTTCATTCACACAAGGCCAATCTCTACTGAACTAAAGGTGCAGTGTAGCTGTTAACTTCAAAACTACCACTTCATGACATCACAGGGTGGAACAGAGCAGATTGAGAGTTACTCAAACGTGTAAATGAAACAAAATGCAACTCCAAGCATGTTTTTGCTGAGTTAACAACATCCGAACATGGCTAAAAGCTCATAAGACTTCATTCTGCACAATACAGGACCTTGTTTTGCTTTTAAATGTAACGTGTAGCTTTTGTTACTCAATTTGTAAAGAAGTGAGTTAAGATTATTGGTCTAAAAGTATTTTCAACTATCTCTTGAAAGTTTACAATGCAAAATCTCTGTAACTGGAGATGTTATGTATATTGCTTTACCTGGAATTTTACATAACTTCCTTACATCTGTTCAATTATACATGCATTCACACCATATGCCATACTGTGGAACATTCAAGACAAATCCATAACATCTCCATGAAGACAAGCAGGTGACGGACCCTCCACCAGAAATGTTAAATGTTGCTGCTAGCCTGATTCATCAGCCGGTTTCACTTCGTGGAAACCGTCTGACGTCGCAGTATTAGGATTTGTTCGCTCGACAGTAGGCGGATACTTTTTTTATTTAACCAATCGCTGATATTTAGTGGTGACGTATGTAATGAGCCGGGAGTCCAAGTAACACCTGCACAACAGCAAACAAAGCAGACTGAACATGCCTGTCAACGAGGATTGTCTTTTCTGCAAGGTGAACTTAGGAATTAAAGGTACGATAAAAAATGCAAAGTTATTATTTGACAAAGGAAGTCCAAAGGAGGATAGCGTCTGCAGTCTGCTGTCGCAACTCGGGTTGGTTCTGGCCAACACATCGCTTCTCTGATTAGCCCATGTGCCAACTACAACTTCCGGGCTTCTTGCAAACCGCCAAGTGTATTACGATTCCTGACCAGTCGCTGGAGAAAAATGAAATTGAGCGGAGACAATAGGAGGCGCTAGCCTGGCTAACATACTGCACCTTGAATTTACAAATCTGTCAGTCTTATCTGGGTTAAAACAAAGTGCCACTGTATTAAAACAAAACAAAAACTATATTAGTAGGTTCTTTTTTCAGACCAAGAGTTTGTTTTCATCCTGACAGTTTCGACTGCTCCCTGCGCTCTTCCTCAGAGTGGTCACATGATGTTGCTGTGACGTCTCCACTCCGCTGATTTATACAGGTTTTGTCTTTCTACCGGTGGAGGCAGGACAACAGCGCCACCTGCAGCCCGACTTCCTCAGGACAGTATCCCAGGTGTGTGTGAGTAAAAAAGCCCCTCGCCCCGGTTTATAGTCCCGCAGTCGAAACTGTCAGGCATGAAAACCAAATTAACCTCAATGGACTAAAACGAAAACTAGCTCTTCTTCTCTAACTCTTCTTTTGTTTTCAAGATTGTCTATTGCCAATAATTGACCAGAGAATACTGAGTGGCTCCAGATAGATCCTGCTTTGTGAATAGTGGAATAATTTGCATAGGCTCGGTTTAAGTGCCTTGTCAGTGTCCGATTACAAACACATGGAACCTGTTTCACACATTAAGCTGTTAGCTGCTCTTGTGAGTGAAGTGACCAATCGGAGCTGTTCTTGTGGTGTGTTCAAGTGTCCATCCTGTTTCCTAAGTGTCTGGAAACCCACACACACACACATACACACACACCTCTGCTCCTGCACCGCCTCTACCTCCCTGTGATCTCCAGCAAGGGGTCATAGCTCAAAGGTGAAAGGTCGTCGTTACAGGGACAGGGCTCCCTTCAGTCCGGGCTCCTAATTAGGCTTTAATCAAGCTAATGAAGCTTTATTAACAGGACGGGGGGCCGGTTCCTGTTGGCCAAGGACAGAGCTGGGACATTTATGGGCTGAGGGTGATCGGGTGCTGGGGCGAGGGTGCGGGGGGAGAACAGAGGCCTGGTTCTGTGAAATATTCCAGGTTACATAAGATGCCAGTGGAGGCCCATGTCCCACACTTAATCATATGATGTCAGGCTTTACACCTCAGGCCGCAGGAAGTCAGTGCCGCAGCGACTGCTCCCACACTGTATGACTTCATATTTACATGTTTTTAAATTCAGCATTAATTGTTCTGAATTAAATAGTTCATGGTTAAAATATTCTCCTTCAAGTTTACATGGACACGCTAAATACATGGAAACGTTAAATCGCCTTTATTTAATTCCGCTCAGCGTCTGGGGGTGGGGAGGGTTCTGATTGGACAGCGACATGAACGTATTTATGTTTACTGAAAGAAAACACACTTCAGCTGCTCCCGACTTTTCTGTCATCTCGGTTTGTCGTTACACCACGGACACAAACATGATCCAAACTTTTTCCGCAGTCGTTCCGATGAAAATGAAGCAGCAGCTGGAGAATTCTCTCCTCACGCTTTACGTCTGTGAGCTGAGGAGGAGAAGGGAAGAGTGTGGGAGAAGGAGGAAGAAGATAAACTGAGTCTGAGGCTGCCACACCTCAGCCCACTCCCACATCCCACTCACAAATCCAAAGAGACGAGGAGGAAAGTCCCAAGAGACGACTGGAGGAGCCGGATCAGAAGGACGAGCCAACGAGCAAGAACGACCGGGATTATTTTGAAGAAGAATAAACGTTTACATGATAAAGGGATAAATTAATTTGGCTTTAAAATTGGAATAAACCACCCACTTACCTAATTAAGTTTAATTCGGATTAATCATTTTCATTAAGAATTAAGTGTTTACATGGTCTTTTTAAAGCAGAATTCATTTTTATTCAGAGTTAAATTATTTTTATTTGGAATTAAAGGTCTCATGTAAACGTGACAATTGTATTATTTATTATGACGGATGCAGTGCAAATTTGTACCTATTGTGTTTGTGGATATTTGCCCTGTGCTTGTTCTGGCTTCTTTTCTCCAATATATATTTTATAGACTTTCACAGAGGTGGAAGTAAAAATCATCAAGTTCACTACATTTGAGAAAAGTTATCTGTACTTTCTACTCCATTACGTTTTTATAATGGACGGAAAAGTAAAAGTATTTTGTATCACTGTCAGACCTGCTGAAAAGGCTGAAGAGTTTATTTTTACCACATTTATTGCAAACAAAAATATACAAATAAACAATTTAAGTTCAGCACAAATCTTTATTAAAATCACTGCATTTGAAGCTTTATTAGATCTCAAAATCAAAACACTTACATTTTTAAACAGGTACTTTAAAACATTTACTTAAATAGCTTTTTCATGTGATACTTTTACTTGCTCCAGTCTTTACTTTTACTTAAGTAACAAAACTGAGTACTTCTTCCACCACTGCACATATATAATCCCATAAATACTGTAGCTCTTCAGCTCATCAGTGTTGCAGAAGTTTTGTTAGCATGTTGTATGACTTTACATTTGATTTGTGGAGCTCATTTGCACACATTGTAATTCAACGTTTAGTGGTGTAAATGGTATTTTCTGCTTTGTGTTTTAGTTGACAATTCTTATACTGACTAGTGGATAAATGCTAAATTCCTTTGTGGTTTCGTGTCTCTTGAATTGCTGCTTATGAACGATGAGAAAAACAGTTAAACGAGGGACAGTTTTAAGGCCGTCAGTGTTTCGTAACTTTGAACTTTGCACCACAATGACACATTTTCAACATCTCAGTTTTCCCAAAAGAAGAGCACACTTTGTTTGTTTACATTCTTGTTCCAAAATGAGCTAAACAGTGGCCGAGGTTTGATCTCTGAAAAGGCCACAGTGCGACACATCTCTATGGAAACAGACGGCACATTGTTTGAGATTATTAAAAGAATATTTACAAGAGCAGACTGTTCCAGGGCGCTCTTGTCTCTCTGGTTTAGTCTCTTTTTGTGGAGTCCTGTCCAGTGCCGGGGTCCCGGGACACTGCAGACCTGTGGTGCACAGAAAGCCTCTTTGTGTCCAAACTGTGTCCCATCGGCCACTTGTGCCCTGGCCCACCTCCAGAGCTCCATCCAGGCCAGGCCTCACATCTCAGCGCTCCATCCCAAACAAAGAGCCTCCACACTGGGTCGACTCTTCTGTCAGCTCCCCCTCCTCTGGCCCTCAGTCGCTCTGGTGAAAACTGGGTTACGACAGCCCACCGGTCATTAATGCGCACGTCAATACATCTATTGATCCAAATGAAATTATTGTGCTAATCTGTGATTTCCTATTCAATTATGTCATTTGCTTAAAGTCCATGAGGGAATAAAGCGCTCTGTGAGTCAGTGGCCGCTCCTCTGTGTGGTCAGGCACGTCCTCCTCACAAACTCGGACCTCTTTTACGTGACATGTGCATTTGAGTTCTGACCTTTTTGTTTTCATCACAAATAGTCTAATTGTCTGTCAAACCTCTGCAAGAAACCATCATTGTTTCACCTTTTGAGCAAGAAAACAGCACCTTCGAACGTCAACGATCCAAGTTTGACAAGTATATTTCAGCTATTCATAGGAAAACATGAAACATATTTTGACCTCAATTCATGATATCAACTTATCCTTTCAAACTGCTATCAACGGCACTCAATTTTGAGGTAAATATAACAATGGTAAATGTTTTTATCCCACTGAAAACCATGGATATAACAAACAACTAAACAGGCATACAATAATAAAACATGTTACCGATCTTTTTTTTCTGGTTTATTTCGAGCATAGTACAGAAAATCATATGTACAGACATGCAAACTCCAAACACAAGAAACAAAAAGAAAGAAGAAGAGAGAAAAAAAAAGTAAATGAGGACAATCAAATTTGTTTACATGCCCGAAAAGGAGTGGGAAGAAGTAAAAAAAAAAAACATATTAAATCCCACCCCTTCTCCAAAATTAGAAATAGTCTTTTTTCACTTCCTGTTATTAATGGAAAAACTAACAGGAAGTGAAAAAACAAGCAACTTTATAGACCTAAGTCATCGTTCACATTTAAATTATACTGTACTGATCAGCTACAGTAAACATTAGGTAGTTCCTTTCAAACCAACCATAACAATAAGTATCTCAAAAAGAAGCTTCTTCATTCATATAATGTGACAATGTAATTTCTTTAAACATTTTCTTAAACTGTTTTAAATTTGGACATTCGTTGAGCTCCACATTTAACTTATTCCACAATCTTCTTCCACAAACAGAAATACAGAAACCCCTCCTTCTTATTTTCACCCTTGTAACTTTATAATCAGCTTTCCCTCTCAAATAATAACCCCCTTCCCTCTCTGTGAACAGCCTTTGAATATTTGCAGGTAATAGTCTGTGTTTTGCCTTAAATAACTCAACAATGTCTTTCAGTTTGAATCATTTTGACTGTAAAAATAATGAATTGATATGGTCACTGGTGTCATTACAGATCCTTGTGTACTTGTTGCCTTGTTCTTTGTGTGGATAGGAGCTTTGGCCTTTACCTTATGGAACTATCTGACATTTCTCTCCCATTTTATAAGCTAAAGTTCTGAGGCTATTTTCCATGACTCTGGCAGACGTTGTACAGGGTGAGGCAGCGTATATAATTTAAAGAGCGTATCTTTTCCTTTGCATAATACTTTAATTGGACATCTTGACAGCCATGGATACATATTGCACAATATAGATCCAAACGGTGGGGTTTGAGTTCACTTAAGGTCCCTTTCCATTCAAAATATTTACAACTTCAACTCAAGGCTGTGGTTAAAATTCTGCGTATGACCATTTTCCCATTGGGTCTAATAACCGCATTTTAAAAGAGCAAACATATCTAAATTCAATGTAAACGTTATATAAATCTTCAATTTCCTTTGACGTGCATTAAATGAAACTTTTAACGCACGTAACCTGGTTGGGACGGGCATGTTCGGGGTAAAAAGGAGCTATTGTGCGATGTTTTAATGTCCCAGGTGGATGGGATTAAATTTTCCAAACAGTAAAGACACACAAGCGACCTCTCGGAGACGACCTCGGCCGACCCAGGAGGAGCAAAGGTGGAAGTTCAGAGGTCACGAGGCTCTCCGCGGAGTGAGATGTTGCAGTGACGCTCGGGTTTTCACTAATGGAGCTGTCAGGGGGATGTGGCCCGACGGTCAGCTGAAAGTTGTTGACAAAAACGCCGTGTCCTGGTTTTCAAGCACTGATAGAATTACATTATCGCTCATGAGAAACATCCAAAACTGATTGTTTGGTTCCAAAAACGAGTTAGAAAGAGGGTTTGTCGAAGAGGACGCTTGTGATAACTTTATATTTAGCACATTTCTCTGCAAAACTGACCCTTGTGACGCATCAGAAACATACACGGTGTTGAGTTTTGCTTCATTCGCATGTTTGAGTAATCCTGAATTATTAGTCTGTACATCTGCAAAGGCCAAAATAGTCTGTTCCACCTTGTGATGTCATAAAGTGGTCATGAAGATACTTTTTACCTTTCGTTCGTGTGAAATTACAGAGCTGAAAGTATCTAAATGATTCTAGTATATGTGTCTGGAGTTTAAAAACACAGTGGAGCACTTCCTGTATTACCACATGACATCACAAGGTGGAACAGAGTGTTTTCTGTTTGTGTGTTAAACATGTGCGGAATATGGGCCCTTTAAAACAACTCAAGTCGACCAACAAGTGCCCATGACGACCAGGTAAAGGTGAGTCTGGTACTTTGTGGTCGAGGTCTATTGTATATCTGCAGATTTGGGCATCTAAGAGTTTTTCTAAATAGTTTGGACCAACTTCTGTTCTCAGTTGTAGATGGTCTTTTCACTTTCAGTTTGAAGAATTGCAACATTTTTGTTTGGCTGCCAACTTCCACCCACGTGCACCGAAGCACGGGGGAGTCTGATGCCCGATCCAGAAAGAATTAGCACAGCTGGCAGGGCAAAAACAATTCAACAGCAAATATGATGTTTTTGGAAGGTCAACGGTCCAAGTCCAACAGGCCTCAAAATGGCGATTCTCCAGACCGACATCCTGCCTTGATCCCGAAAGAGTTTCAGCTTCCTGTTCCATCAAAAGAGAAATTCAGCTCTGTCAAATGAACAAATGTTTTTGAGCGAAGACTACTTGAGGACCTCTAAGCTGCTTTTTCACAGCTCTTCTTGTTATACAGCGCTGGAAAAAAATAAGAGACGACTGCAAAATGATCTGTATCTAGTTTCTCTGATTTTACAACTTACAGGTTTGTGTTTGTGTTTCAAACTACTGACAACATTTCTCCCAAAGTTCAATTCACTAGCAAGGACCACGCCAACAACACATGTGTGAAGCGAAAAGCGTTTATTGTATTGAGAAACGAGGCAGATCGGCTGGGTTGGGACTCAGGGTGGGGGTTCAGTCTCAATCTTCACATGGCCCAGCAGGAACGGGACCCCCCTTGTAGGCGTCTTAGGTCTGGAAGTGAGCAGATATGGCTTGGGAGGGTGGGCTCGAGTTATTCGAAACGAACTGATTTGCCGGGTTAGGCTGCTATAAATAGGCTTCTGGGAAATTGAGGCGTGGCAGAAGTGGGCTGTGATTCGCTGGAGAGGAGTCGAGGTCGGTTGAGGCGTGGTCCTGCTCCCGAACTTAAGTTAATCATATTAACTACATATAAAAATATTGTCATTTAGAGCATTTATTTGCAGAAAATGACAAATGGCCAAAATAAAATAAAAAAGATTAAATGTTTTCAGACCTCAAATAATGTGAAGAAAACAATATCATATTCATTTTAAAACAACACAATACCAATGTTACTAATGTTTTAACTTAGGAAGAGTTCAGAAATCAATATTTGGTGGAATAACCCTGATTTTCACAGTGTTTTTTCTCCTTTTCCTCCTTAAATCAGATTTGGTTCAGGTGATCATCAGTGCCTCATGAAGCAGAAGAGGTGTGTTTGTGTTGGATTTCAGAAAAAAAAAAAATGCAGTGGCCTCTTATTTTTTCCAGAGTTGTACGTTGCAGTTTTGAAGACTTTAGACCACTCAAGAGACACAATATTTTGTTTTGAATTAATTGCTATGGCAACAATCCAAACCTTTCGTCTTTCTGAAACTCCACAGAGAAGCAGTGGTGAAAGAAATACTCCATTTTGTCACTGAAGTAAAAGTCCTGATACAGGAGCAAAAAATACTACTTAATCTACTTAAGTAAAAGTATTGACGTAATATTATAACCATTTAAAACGTACTTGAATTGATTTTGATAAAGATTAGTGCTTCATTGTTTTGAATCATTGTTTTTTTCCTAGCTGTTTTTATTTGTATATTTTTAGTTTTTGTCAAACTACAAATAATACAATAATTTAAAAAAACAAACTTTAATTTCTTAGAGTTCTGTTCAGAAATGTGGAGTAGAAAGTTCAGACACATGTACTCAAATGTAGTGAAATAAAAGTAAAAAAGTATACACTTAAAAATGTACTTTACTAAATAAAGTGCAGATAACACATTTAGGTATCTTAAAGGTGCATTGTGCAACTTTTCTGGTGAAGGGACCACTACCAACTTGTCTCCATGGAGATGTTATTGCTTTGCCTGGAATGTTCCACAGTGTGACATTAACATATCCAGTTAGCTTTTATTCATTACGGGTGTTTTTACTGCTCAAAAAAACTATAATTTCCTTTGTGAATAGGGGCGTCTCTCCACAGACCTGAACTGTATTGGTGTAAATCTGTAACCTACTTGCCTCCCTGGTGATAGAAAGGTTTAAGCTATACTGTGGAACATTCTAGACAAAGCAAGAACATTTCCGTAGAGACAAGAAGGTGGCGGACCCTCCATTAGAAAAGCTAAAAAATCTCTTGAAATTCTGCTTGTTTTAGAAGAAAATTCTCGCTCCAAAAGCAGCACCTTTCTCATATCTCCTTGGTGCACAGTTACGCCCCTTACGAGCGTATAAAACATAGCGCGTAGTCATGGCGTATAGGAACATGCCTGCGGCGCTAACCCTATGAAACATAATGATTCACTGCAGCACTATTTTATATAATGCGACTCCAATCCAAACTACTACCTTTGTTTATGTGTCTTCTGGGTTTTTAGTGCTCGTACATGTGTGTGGTAACCTCCTGAATGCTCCACTTCTGGCAGTGACACGCAGGTACTTCATAAAATGGAGATCCCCTCAGTCACAATACTTGGAGCTGGCGGTGAGGGTTTACCACGTTAAATGTTGCCACAAATTGCCAAGGCTCAATTATCCGAATCCCACCCGATAATTAGAGGAAGGGAAGGGGGAGCAGGAGACGATTCTTGTGGTAGGATGAGCCCCTTTCTTCTTCTTCTTCTTCTCTTTCTACGGCGCGTTACTGTCTTGCTCTTCACGGTGGTTTCGTGCGTACAGGGTTTGCTGCTTAAGTTGCATCAGGACCACACACACACAGCGCTGAAGGACAATTTAAATCAAATCATAGTTCGAGATACCTGGTCCAGATTGGCCGCGGGCGTTCAGGCTTTATGTATCCACCAGTGGAATATAAAACCTGTGGTAGGCTTTAGGTATGAATGTACTATTGTTTGGTTGGAAAAGTTAGGTTACGTTTCGTTGATTCTGTTGCTTTACCCTCGGCTGTGGCCGGATTGTCTGGAGGTTTTCGTTTTTAAAAGTTAAGAAAATTCATCTTGTACGATTGGGGCACTGAAAAACAACACTGCAACAATCTTTCTTTGGTTACTGGATACAATAATGGTAGAAAAAAAGAAAATGTGAATCTTTTATGTACAAATAGGTATTGAATATGAATTACTACATGTTTTAATATTGGTATAATATTCTACTTTCTATGTTATAATTGAAAAAACAAAAACAAAACACACGATATGCTACTTACCATGTACAAGCTGACAGCATGTGCACATTTCTATATGCTGTCATTGTCATGTGAATTGTATATCGTATATGGATCGCAATTTTCTTCTATATAATTTGTAAAGAAATCAGAGTCCTGCACAGGTCTGATTTTGACAAACCGCACCCGCCTGTACCCATCATACTTCAATCTGCACCCGATCTAACCCGCTATAAATACAGACCAACACCTGAACCGCACCCAAATAAAAATCAGTCCAAGAGCCAAAAAAGACCCACAACTTTGGACTCTCCACTCGCTAATTTTCTTTTTAGCTCCTCGCGAGTCATTTTGAATTACAAGACATCGCATGCGTGGTTTGAAAATGAAAATGACAGAGATTTCTGGGAATGTGTGCAGCAAAAACATTTGGATTTTACATTTAATCATCTTGTAAAAACAACGGCATTTTTGCATTTCACTAAAATACAGCTCTGTGTTTTGTTCACACATGATGTTTTGTAAAGCACAGATTAGACACACACTCTCCTGCATCCGACTCGACTCGACCCCGCATCCGGCACAGGACATGTTTTACCCGTTTCATTAAAATTTGCAGTTCACCCATCGAGTATCCATGTACCTGAACCTGTGCAGGACTCTGAAAGAAATACTACTTGTTTTAATGTGTTGATAACTGTGGTTATCACATTAAGATTGAAGGATCGATTCCCACTTGGACCAAGTTCTCTCATTTTGTCATTAGGCAATGAAAGTCGTGTTTGCTTTCATAGTAGCACAGACCACTTTGGGATGTGGTCCCATCAATCAGCCCCTCTGATAGCGCAGATTGACCATCAGTCTGTCCCAGGGCAGCTGTGGCTACAATCGTATCTTAGAAAGTGAGACAAAACCTGCACACTTACACCCAAACTGCATTTAATGACAACGTTTCAATCGGTGTCAGGTCACATGAAATGCAGTTTGGGAGTAAGTGTGCAGGTTTGTCTCACTTTCTATGTGCACTGTAGTAGCCTTGCACCAGTGATCTGCGTATACCTATACTTTACTTTCTTACTTTACTTTCCTTTTTTTAGAATAATATCTTACCAATACTGCGTGTGGAGCAAATGAAAAGTAACTACAGTAAAGGGCTTCGAGAGGCTTTGTTGAGCCTGTAAAGTGCATTACATGTGTAAGGAATTATTACATTTATGCAGGTTTTGTTTGTCAACCACAGTCCTGTGAATCTTTAATGTTCTGTAAAGTTGCTGAATCACTGCTTTTTCATATAATTGTGTAAGATATAATTTAATGTAAAAATGTGAAGTCATGATCGTGAGGTTTTTTTTTGATGAACATCATTTTAAAGTCAGTGTATGTGGATCTTAAACTTAAAAATAAAGTTCTGCTGCTGCTCTGTTACTGTTTCTCGTCCTGTTACCGAGTGAAATGCTGCAGACGTTCACATCCCAGAGGAAGTGCTGATGGGGCTGCACGGGGCTGAGTGGCAGAGGCTTTAAATCAGAGCACAGCTGGCAGGACACAGCTCTTCCTCACTGTGATCCGGAGGAATGTACCAGGCCCTCACCCACACACTCCCCCACAGAGAGTGCCCTGAGCTGGGCCACAGACCGCCACGCTCCCCCCTCCCGGTCCTCCCACCTCTGGAGCCAACAGCCGACCATTATCCCCCGTTAACCCTGAGCGTGACAGGTCAGCTCTTCTCTCTCTGCAGACCTCTTTACTTCCGCTATGTGGAGGTCTCTCTTTCTCTCTGTTTCTCTCTGTCTTTGTCACTCTCTCTTTCTTGTTCTGTCTCTTTCTCACTGTCTGTCTCTTTATTTCGGTCTCTCGTTCACACTGTCTTGCTCTCTTTGTCACTCTCTTGCCCTCTTTATCTCTCTATCTGTGTCTTTCTTTCTGTCTCTCTCTCTACTTTAGTAGTTTTGGAAATGGGGGTGGGTGTACTTTAGTAGTTTTGGAAATGGGGGGTGGGTGTACTTTAGTAGTTTTGGAAATGGGGGTGGGTGTACTTTAGTAGTACTTTTGGAAATGGGGGGTGGGTGTACTTTAGTAGTTTTGGAAATGGGGGGTGGGTGTACTTTAGTAGTACTTTTGGAAATGGGGGTGGGTGTACTTTAGTAGTACTTTTGGAAATGGGGGTGGGTGTACTTTAGTAGTACTTTTGGAAATGGGGGTGGGTGTACTTTGGTAGTTTTGGAAATGGGGGGTGGGTGTACTTTAGTAGTACTTTTGGAAATGGGGGTGGGTGTACTTTAGTAGTTTTGGAAATGGGGGGTGGGTGTACTTTAGTAGTTTTGGGAATGGGGAGTGGGTGTACTTTAGTAGTACTTTTGGAAATGGGGGTGGGTGTACTTTAGTAGTTTTGGAAATGGGGGTGGGTGTACTTTAGTAGTTTTGGAAATGGGGGTGGGTGTACTTTAGTAGTACTTTTGGAAATGGGGGTGGGTGTACTTTGGTAGTTTTGGAAATGGGGGGTGGGTGTACTTTAGTAGTACTTTTGGAAATGGGGGTGGGTGTACTTTAGTAGTTTTGGAAATGGGGGGTGGGTGTACTTTAGTAGTACTTTTGGAAATGGGGGTGGGTGTACTTTAGTAGTTTTGGAAATGGGGGGTGGGTGTACTTTAGTAGTTTTGGAAATGGGGGTGGGTGTACTTTAGTAGTTTTGGAAATGGGGGGTGGGTGTACTTAGTAGTACTTTTGGAAATGGGGGGTGGGGGTTCCCATAACTGTTTGGCAGTTTTCCGGCTGGACCTGGACATCTGGTTTGATTCCTGTCGGTCTGTGTCGTGTGTTTTACGCTGCTCAATCACACAGATCAAGATAAGGCTCAAACATGTATGTTTGTACTGACCTGATCTTATCCTCAGATGCTGAAAAGTCACTGGTCCAAACTCCAACCTGTCCTGAGAAAATGTTCAAGATGATGTTAAAGGTCCTATATTCCACAAAATTCACTCTTGTGTGCTTTAGGCCATGTTATAATTCCTAATCAAAAACATACCTGGAGTTGTGTTTTGTTTCATTCACAAACATTTGAGTGACCCCTTATTTTTAAACCCTGTCCACACAGGATTAGTATTACCTGTGGACCTTTGGTGATTTGTCATAATTGCAGAGGATGCCTGAGATCTTAATCCCATTCAATTTGTAGGACTGTCAACGTTAATGCATTAACACATGCAATTAATCACAAAAAAAATTGCACTCATGTTTTTTTTTTAAAACACAGATTAATAACACAATTTACTTTGAACGCACATGCTCCTCTATGAAAAGCACGGATCTGACCTGAAAGGCAGCGCAGGTTATTAGGTCAGTGATCAGTTCTGTCCATACGCGGATGTGAAGAAAAGACTGTGACTGGTGCTCAGCTGCAAATTTCTCTTAAAAAACCTGCCCGACGGGACTTTAGATAAAACTAAGGTAGTTTGCAGATATTGCAGCAATAAACTCTCTTTCCACAGAAGCACAACAAGTTTAAAACACCATCTTAAAGCAAAACACATGTTTGATTCAGCAGCAGCAACGACGCTACTTGTACCAACAAGAAGCCGAATGCACCCGCGGCAATGTTATCAACAAAACTACCAGTGATAAGTTGACCAATGCCTTTATAAAATGAATAGCCACAGCATGTAAAAAATGTCAATCATATAACTTTTTGATAATAAATAGCATTTTTATTTTGGTAATTTTTTGAACAATAATTAACTGCGATTAATCAAAATTCTAAAGTGTGATTAATCTGATTTAAAAAGTAATCGTTTGACAGCACTAGTAATTTGCAAAGTAAACATTCTGCCACAAATAACCCACTATATTTCGCTGAACACAGACGTCCGGTGATAATACTAGTCCCGTGTGAATCTGCATCTCAGTGTTTGTTGCTTTTCTATCTCTTCTTTTCTTTCTGTGTTCTTTTCTCTTTTAATCTCAGTCAATGTCAGTAAAATAGAGTAATTTAGGACTTTGTTTATCCCGTACTCATGTTGTACTTATCCCGTACGAATAGGGCTTTAGTCTAGCTTCATCTCCAAAGTTCAGAATGCTCTGTTCCACCCTGTGACGTCATATTCAAGTTAACACTTTCTTTTTACATGTTCAGTAGAGATGGACAATTCCAGGGCTGAACATGTCCACATGATTCTCGTGAAGGTGTATGGAGTTTAAAAACACACTGGACCACTTCCTGTAAGAAAAGTGTTTGACGAACCATTTCAGAATTACTTTTACTTTTATTCATCCCCGAGGGGAAATTTTCTTTGTTACAGATGCAACCGACCAAGAGCATGTACATCGAACAAGTTACAAAATAAGCTAAATACAATAAGATAAAAGATAAAATAGCTCTCTCTGGGAAATTATTTACATCATTCTGAAAGTCATGGAAAAGAGTATAAAGCTGTGAAACTCAAAAACATATTACTCCCCCAGAGATTCCCTTAAAGGCTGCATGTATGGACTTCATGGATCTTTCTCACAAACACTCGTCTCTGGACTGACGCGTGAAACCAGAGAAAATCTACCGGACAAAATTGCGATTCCACACCTTTGGAGCTGTTGTCAGGCCTGGACATGGCTGTGACGATGTGGGCCCGATTCAGGCCATTGTGAGGGAAGGCTGCGGGGATGGGGGCTACATTCAAACCCCCTGAACATGCCCACTCATCCGTCACGTCGCCCCCTCTCTACACGGAGGCCTGGGTGCGGGTCGGCCCTGTGCATGGGGAGAGAAAACAGCCAGACTCAAAAGAAGAAGAGGGAGAGAGGAAGACGGAGAGAGAAAGAAGGAGAGATAGAAGGAGTGGGAGAGAGAACAACAGGTTTAAGTTACAAACAAACCAACGAGCTGACGAGCATGGCAGTTGAGTTTCCTCTATGAGACATGAGGGGTGAACAAAAACAAGACATCTGGAGGGTATTTATTACTTAATAACCGCAGGCGTACATGGACTCACGCACAGGCTCAGAACTGGAAATCATCAAGTCATAAATCATAACTAAACGCATCAGGATTGTTCTACACAGAGGAACATTTTCACAATACAAACATTTCAAACTTGATTTTGATACTAAGAAAAACCCCACAGTGATAATAACACCACAGTTTTTGAGATGATTGAGTGTAATTTTCAGCTCAAATAATAGTTGTTTATTCTTTGCGGACCATTCTAAAACTCATCAGTGCGTCATTGCAGGCTCATAGTTCAGCGTTTAAAACACACAACACTTCAAAAACACAGCGCTCCTCCAACAATATTCACAACAGAGCTTTGTGTCCACACTTCAGACTGGTACAGCCTGGAACTGAGCGAATATTAGATAATGCTCTTCTCACAGTCATTAAGGAGACAGATGAATCTGCGCATTCCTGAAATATGTTGCTCGTACAAACAGGTGAGCCGCCCGGTCCCGTTTTTTCAGTAAAATCCATCAGCAGCCACATTGAGTTTGTGTGTGCTCGCTCTGTTGTAGTTTCACCACAGCTGTCCCCTGTATAACACAGTACAGTACTCTTTAAAAAGTGTCTTTTTCACTTCAGCTGTGCAGGCCCCAAACCTGTGCATGAGCATGTTGGGCTGTACACACATCACACATTGTCTGCAGAGGTCCTTATCATCTGATCATCTGTATTCATGGAAGGTTCAGCTCTGTCCTGTTAATTTCATCTCTTTTAGTATTGATAAAAACATGTTGATTGTCACCAGTTACTGTCTGAGTATTGACTTTTTGACACCTTACCTTAACTTCACAAGGAAGGACCTCACCAACAACAACATCGAAGAAGAAGTTTATTGATGAGTGAACAAGCAAGTGCGGAGATGGCTGGGTCGAGACTCATTGGTGGGGGTCCGTCTCAATCATCAGTTGGCCCAGCCGGAACGGGACACCCTTCTCGTAGACGAACGAGATAGGGGTTGGGAGGGTGGGGTCGAATTAGCCTAAAAGCTGGCATGACGGGATAGGCTGCTACAAATAGGCTTCTGGAAAATTGAGGAAGAAGTGAGCTGGGATGAGGAGGTGAGGGCAGTTAAGTTCTGCTTCTGAACCTAAGTTAATCATATTACTACTAACTGCATTTATACCCTATGTCTATTTGTCTATATCTTCCTTTCTATTTATCTACTGTATCTCTACATATTATAGCCATATACCATCACCATCAAGAGTTGTTTTGCCTGATCATTTTAATGTTGCATACATTTTTGTCAATATTGTGAATTTTTAACTGTGGGGTATTCATTTCAATTCTATGTTTTGGCTCCCTTCTGAAAAAGCCTGATTCCCCTGGTGTATGGAGGTCTGATTTCACACCCTTATATTACAGTAAGAACTACAAGCCCCACTCCCAACCCACCCACTCTTTAACACATGCAGGAAAAACAGACAGAGCCCAGTTGGTTTCACTTATTAAACTCAAACGAAATGCGATTCTATTACCAGAAACGGTCGGAACATCAGGCTTTGCTTAGCGCTTGGCACATGAAGCAAGGACACACAAGGGAAAGGCTCCAAAACAGGCCGGCAGTCAGAGAGGGAGCTGAGCAGCTAAGAGAGCGAGCAGTCACTTTATGCGCAGAGCATTTCATCAAACTCACCTCCGTCCAAAGAACACACATGAAGAGAAAGAGGGAGACAGCAAGACAAAGAGAGAGGAAATGGAGGTAGAGAAAGAGAAATACTGTGAGGAAGAGAGACAGAGAAAGGCTTAGAGCATGAAAGAGAAAAAGAAGAGTAGTTTGAGGGGAAAAGAGAGGAGAAAAAAGGGTTTGAGGATGGAGAAAGAAGGAAAGACAGATGCATAGATATACAGATGAGTGACATGTGTTTCAGGCCTCATTTGACGAGAACAGAGAGAAATGTCAAGTCAAAATGAAGGACTGTCGACTGGGGCCTAAAACGTATTGTAGCCTGTATACAGATGTCCATTATGGTTCTGTGTGGTTGTGGTCAGAGCTGGAGAGAAGTGGGTCCAAGTGTAAGGGCTGTATGGATACTATGGTTTTCGGCGTCGATCCAGGAACCTTCTGCTATACATCAAAAGTGGATATAGAGTGGACTAAGAGAGAGATACTTTATTGATCTTAAGGAAAATTCAAGTTTTGCGACATCAAACTACTGGAGGTTTGCTGCAACATGTACACTGCACTTCTCAGTCTCCATTGTGTCTCAGACAAAAGTCTCAGTGCAGTTTAACAGGAGGACTGGTCAGGAGGGTGAGCAGATCTGTGTCAGGGCAGTTTGAGGAGAGGAAGAGCCAAAAGTGCCCCTCTTCTGTGTCCTGCAGCATCACAGCAGTGTCCAGGGGAAACCAGGTGAACACAACAGGAAAACCTCATTCTTATTTTGCGCTGGTGTTTGCTTTTGATGATGAAATGGTTCGTTCCCTCGCAGTGTTTTCTCTGGAAAGTTAAATTGTTAAATCCTATAATATGATGTTAAAAAACTGTAAACAGATCAGATATTAAGAGCTGCTACGCACATCTGCGGCTGTAGTCTGACCTGCATTGAAGACATTTACATCAGCAGGTGCAGGGTAAAAGCCCACAGCATCATGGAGGACTTCCCCCATCAGCACATGGACTTTTTACAGCTCTGCCATCAACTCTCTCACCTATAGGCCAGGCCCACCAGGCTCCAGAACTGTTTTTACCCTGATGTCATTAGGCAGATCATTTCTGTCAGGAAGTCCGGATACTAAAGCACCTTACAAAATAGCACTGACTTGGAACACACTTTAGAAAATGGGGGCGAGGTGAAGATGTTTTTAAAGACTATGTGACATGATATTTTAAAGATATTTAATCCTTTTTTATTTGTGCTTCTGTTTACCTGGACCTGAGTGCAGTGTTTCATTTCTGTGTATTAGTTTCAAAGTAATTTCGTAGTATCTAACTCCTCCCGCTTGCAGGCAGATATAAGTCCTCCAGACCTGGCCAGAACTGAAGAAGCAGCTTAGATGAACGGCAAAACATAACCAAATAAACTCTTGTCCAGTTGACAAACTGAACTCTCTCCTTTGCTGTGGATTCTACCTGGACGACTGAGGGATTTTACACACGATGTTAAAAACTGAGCTCAAAAAACAAAACGTTTCAAAACCTACGTAGCGTGTGCACCATTTTGCCACAAAAGCCGCCAACTTCAACAATTACTTACATGAGAGAGAAACCAACGTGAGTCATTTAATCTATAAACTAATCTATAAACTAATCACACGCCCAAATGACCAAGGCTCATATTTGTTCAAATGGTTCAAACTGAGTGGGAGTGTGTTTATCCTTTGGAATTCTAAATAAAACTCTTTTTTTGTGCACAAAGCTCTCACTCATGTTGCTTCTGTGCTGATTGTTGTTTGTTGTTAGATCTCCATTAGCTTCTGCGTTGGTTCCAGCGTCAATCAGTAGAAAAATGCATTGAAATTAAAAAGAAAAAGATGAGGTTCTGTTTGAAAATGAGATCCAATTCCAACCATTCATGTTAAAGAACTCCTTCACAAACCTCACATTACTAAAAGCAACCATCCAGTTTTACTCACACGCACACAAAAACTAAATTACACTGTTATAATGTTGAATCCTTTTCAAAAACGTACCTGGAGTTGTGTTTTGTTTCATTCACACATGTTTAACAACCCTACATGACACTAGTATAAAGTTCAAAAATGAGAAAAACACTTCAAAACTATCGCAAACATGATTTACGAGATGAAAAAAACACGCAGCCTTATTTCATGACCTAAATTTACTACCAGTTGTAATCCCCTTGACATAAACAACTGAAAACAACTGAATCATTCATAAATTAGCTCAGAGAAGAAAGTCCGGGGTTCTTAAGTTCACGTTCTTACAAAGCCAAGACTTTTATGACTTTACGCGGGAGTCTGTTTTTCGAATACAAAGAGAGGGATGTATTCTTAAATCTGCGCGAGAAATACAGTAAGTCCTTAATGTATTTTAGTTCCCAAAATAAGGCCCGCTCCAGGGACCACTCACGGAAAGCCTTGTAAACCTCACACAAACAAGCACTTCAGTCCAGCCAGGTGTTTCCAACTCTGTGCTGGAAGTCACAGAGTTTGAGCTGGGCTGAACTCTTTCTAATGGGGGATGTGGGAGAGTCGATTCGCTGGTTTGTGGCTTATAGTGACTGGAAATGACGACACTTGTTATGTTCCCCTTCCCATTATAATGTTATGGGAGGTTCATAATTTGTGTTTTTAGCTGTATTGTGTAACTTTTCTGTTGCTGATGTTATTGTTTTGTCTGGAATGTTTCACTGAATGGTATTAAACGTTTCTATCTTCATGAAAACCAAACCAGACCAAGTTACAGGTCAGATCTGTGGAGGGGCGACCCCGCTCACAGTCAGAACGCATGGTTTTCAAGGTATTTTTGAGCTGTT
This sequence comes from Odontamblyopus lacepedii, assembly GCA_034769755.1. NCBI lineage: Eukaryota > Metazoa > Chordata > Actinopteri > Gobiiformes > Gobiidae > Odontamblyopus > Odontamblyopus lacepedii. Next base: position 31,457,049 of record CM068354.1, on the reverse strand, counting down.
AACCCATCTGTAAGTGAATATATGTAATGTAGAGATGTTTAATGTCATAGGCAGAGCAATGACATGTCTATAGAAACAAGCAGGCGACGGACTCCCAACCAAAAAGTTACACAGTGCAGCTTTAGGGACAGTTTTGAGAAGAATATTTAGAAAAATACATTTACAGAATAGTGAATAGCTGCATTAAAATGACTTTTGCAATGTTTTTACAGAGAGCTTTTCCATCTTCAAGGCACTCAAAGCGTTTTACGTAAAAAAACCACCAACACATATGCAGGTGGGTTAAGTGTCTTGCCCAAGGACACCACGACAGCATTCATCTGTGGGAGCTGGAATCGCACCCCCAACCTGTGAACCACTGGATCTGACTGGTCTCCCAATCATGTCTATGTTGAGAACGGGATTCAAACCTCCAAACTTTCTTTGATTTTCTTAATTTTTCTTAATACCACCAAATGAAAGAGTAAATGTACCAGAATATTTACTCAAAACTAGTATTCTGAATATGTATTTTTGGTATTAAGTTACTTCACAACTGGGGATGCGCAAAAATACTGAAATATCGGTATATCGTATCGTTTAATGTGATCATACAGTATCGATATCATGGGCTGCTGTATCGATGTATCACCAAGAATATTTTTTGCTAAATTTGACCAAATTATTTTGTTACAGCGCTACAGTTTTGTTGCTTGTTCAGTGGAAGAAAACTTGTTTATGTGACAAACTTGACATTTTCACTGTTTTGAGGATTAAAATGGGAGTTATTCATATTAACTTTGCACAAGAAGTGGTTTTACAAAGACTTTTAGTATCTGTACCAGATTATTTGGCTTGTTATGTTTTTGTTCTGTGTTTTAGTTTTTTTTCTTTAAAAAAAAAAATTGTTATATTTTGTATTACTATCAAGTAAATAAGTAAGTAAGTAAGTAATGTTTTGATAAGATACCTTATTATTATTATTATTATTATTATTATTATTATTAGTAGTAGTAGTAGTAGTAGTAGTAGTAGTAGTAGTAGTAGTAGTAGTAGTAGAAGTAGTAGTAGTAGTATTTTGACAATGTGGTTTAACCTTTGGGTCTAATATGTTGGTTTTTGTTTGATTATTTGTGTTTATTGTTTAATAAATAAAGAAAAAAGACTTATCACAGCTTTGATTTAGCCACTGTTTTTTATTAAACCGTATTGAATCGATTTGAAAGGTATCGAATCGAAAGCTCACTGTATCGAAACGCAGTATGTATCGTATCATGGCCTATGTATCGAGGTTTGTATCGTATCTGCAACTTCTTAAAGATACCCAGCCATATTCTGAACATTTATGGATTCTCTTTCTCTCTTTCTCCGGGGCCCGTCCACATAATTACACTGAAGCATGCTGGTCCATTGGTTCCAGCTAATGTCCCGTTTGCAGATGTGAGTTTCCTAAAGGTGAGTGGCCCCTCCACCCGTGTGTTTCCCGGGTCACCTGCTTTACGGGGCCACATTCCCTCATATTCCCTCGTTTGGGGCCCATTAGCGAGGAAATGGGGCCGCCAGCGATATACCCCCTTCCCCCCCAAACCCCCCTTAAGCCCCCTAACCCCCTTTCCCCGCCCCTCCAGTCCAGTCCAGTCCCCTCTCCTCACCCTCCCTCCTGTATTTTCGCAGTGTTAACAATCAGTGCATGGCCCACAGTGTTCCGGGGCCTAATTGGGAAACTGTGGCGTTGATTGTGATGGATGGAGCGGGGGGAGGAGGGTGGAGCAGGAGCGACCCTCTCCCAAACCAGGCTTTCATGTCAGAACTGGGGCCTAAACCTAGGCCTTTAATTCCAAAGGCAAAGCAGCAACATCTCCATGGAGACAAGCAAGTAGCATCCCTCCACCTTAGAAAGTTACATAGTGCACCTTTAAATGAAGAATTTCTTACTTGAATAGAAATAAAAGGATCTAATAACTAATGGTGTTTTTCTTAATTCAAGCAACATTGGATTTTGTTTCTTATTTTAATTGCAAAGAGTTGTTGCTTTTCTTATCTTAAAGGTGCACTGTGTAACTTTTCTGGTGGAGAGTCTGTCACCTGCTTGTCTCCATGGAGATGTTGTTGCTTGTCTGGAATCCCCTTGTATGGCATTAAACGTATCCAGATTGCATTTACTCAATAACATGGGTTTTTATTGGCTTAAAAACCTGCATTATCACTGTAAGATGCCTCGCCTCTCCACAGATCTGACATGTAAGGAGCCATATTACACTATTTTCTGATAATATGTTATAATGTTGTTTCTTTTATAATGTTGTTTCCTCATCAAAAACATGCCTTGTTTCATTCACACATGTTCAACAAATAAATACTGCAGATTTGGGATGAGTTCTGAAAATGCTCTGTTCCACTTTGTGATGTCGTGGAAATAGGAGGTGCTCCACTATGTTTTTAAACTCCATACACCTTCACTTTTGCGTTTTGGAGATATAAACAAATGAATATTAATGACTTATGACATATGATTAACTTGAGTATGAGTATATGAGTATGAGTAGAGAATATGAGTTCAGGAGCAGGACCACGCCTCAGCCGCCCTCGCCTCCTCTCCAGCGAATCACAGCTCACGTCACCACACCTCAATTTCCCAGAAGTCTATTTGTAGCAGCCTATCCCGGCAACCCAGTTTGTCCCGAATAACTCGACCTCACCCTCCCAACCCCGATCTGCTCGCTTCCAGACATAAGCCGCCTACGAGGGGGGTCCCGTTCCTACTGGGCCATGTGAAGACTGAGACAGAACCCCCACCCTGAGTCTCAACCCAGCTGACCCACCTCGTCTCCATATAATAAACACTTTTCGCTTCGCACATGTGTTGTTGGCGTGGTCCTTGCTAGTGAACACAACTCTGGGTATGTTTTAGAGGAGGTAACAACATTATAACACAACTTGAAGCTCAAAAGAGTCAGTTTTGTGTAATATAAGACCTTTAAACAGCAAATTTTATCATATAATTCTAACCTTACCCCCAGCTTAAAGGGTTGTGATGTCCTGTGAACACAACTATTGCATCCTGTCATTAGCTGTATTTGTAGTACTTGTATTAGTCATTTAAATCAAATATACCCAAATAGAGTTACACAACAGTTCGAATCAGCGAGCCACTGCTTTGCCTAAACAAATAAGGCCGACATCCAACTATCCTCTATATTTAGGGTTTACATGAAGTCCTGTGTCTCCAGTGACGCACGCAGTTCTGTCTATTTCCACCAATGCTAATCCAGAGCTGCTCTCCGTGCATACAGCGGGGAACAGGCCAACCCCAGGCTTAAGTGATTGATGAGTTTAGCAGGGCCCAGGCCACGACCACAGACACAAACACACATCACTCAGGCCAAAGATAAGCAAATGCTGCAGCCGCTGATGGCCTTAAGTGCTTCACAAACACAGGTAACGCAGGCCTGCTTTTAAATGGAGCCATTACCGAACTGCTGCCGGCTACTGCGACCAGAGCAGGGGAGAGGGAAGAGTCTGTGGAAGATTTTAGGTCGAAATGTTTGGTGAGTTAAGTGCAGTGGTTCTTAAAGCAGACCTATTATGCAAAATCAGCTTATTAGAGCCATGTGATAGTTGTTTCTCTTCTCATTCACCCTCTTGGAGCACAACATGCACAAATCACTCGAAGAACATGTTTGAGCAATCCTCGATCGCTTATTTTCAACATACCAACTCCTGTTTACACCGCACCAGCATACCCCCATTGCTCTGTGTTACTTTGGTCTCCAATTTAATTAAAAGTCTGTGATACATGTAGGATTTGGCAGCGTCACATAGTCATTTTGGGACAAATGAAAAAAATGAAAAAATCTGCTAGTGTGATGTGTGTCTATCCATAGGAGTGGCTGACAACTTTATGGTGCTTTTTTGCTGGATACTGGGTTCCTACAGTGTCTTAAAAAGTCTTGAAAGCATTGAATTTATGAATTTGGAAAAAATACCTTTAAAAGACAGGAAAAGGTCTTGAATTTTTATATCTGGGTATTAAAATTTGTGCAATACGTAACTTCTCCATATTGCTTTTCTCCTCAAAAGTTTAATTTGTCAATCACCATTATTTGGTTAAATAACGTCGCTAAAATAAAGAGCGGCGGAACCAATAATTGAGAAGGCAGAGCAGCCCCGGGTCAGAATACTCCGAACACGTCACTGAAGATCACCATAAGTAACAAGCTCATCAGAAGCGTGTAAAATCCAAGACAATCTCAGCAGAACACAAAGTTTTATTAACATGTTATGTTGTTTTTTAACATTGGTTTTACATTGCTGAGCGACACATTTCATGCTGGTGTTATGGGGAAGAGTCGTTCTACTCCCCATATTCCTTTGTTTGAGAAATAAATGACCACAAATTCAAGAATATCTGAGTAGATCTGTGAAATAGGTATTAAGTTTTTAAATAAATTGTTTTAAAAAGGTCTTAAAAATACTTGAATTTAACTTGAAGAACCCTGGAGGAGCCCTGTGTACCTGCTGGTCAAAGCCTGGTCAGACCTCAGAATCTAAGCAGGGCCGGGCCTGGGTAATTCTTCGATGGGAGACCGCTGGGAATTCCAGGTGCCACAGTGGGAAAGCAGTGCAAAAACTGTCACTGTGTCCTTAGGCAAGACACTTCACCCACATTGCCTAGAAAGTGGAGTGTGCGGGAGTGTGTGGTGGAGGTCAGACGGCTCTAAAGCGCTTCGGGTGTCTTGAAATGCGCTATATAAATGCAAAGGGAGGAACAAAAATCTGTCTAGTGTGTCGTGATTAACCAAAATTGTCAAGTTAAAATAGACATGAAGTTTCGAGGCATGAAACACAAATGTACTGTGAATATATTGCAAAAATAAACCTCTTGTCACTTACACACACTCAATAAAAATACTGCAGTAACCAAAGCTTTTACAGAAGTACAAGCAAAATGAAGTAAATTGTCTTCAAAAAGTTAATCGTATAAATAAATAACTATGGAAGCGGTGCGTCTGTGAGTTATGGTGGCAATATTTTACCACCACACTGCAAATTTCTCTGATCTGGCCAAGATTTTAAAACCTATTTCAGGTTATTCTCGTTGTTTTCAGATTTATTATCTTCTTACGAGTTTTGAAACTGCTTAATTCTAGTCTAGAGGTGATTTATTTTAAGAGAACTTGCCAAATATAATGATCTTGCTGCATGGACACATAATTTCATTTGTTTTAAGTCTTTTTCTGATAGATTTAAGTGTGTATATCTTCAGTTTTAAGTGCAAAGTGAATGAATGATGCTCTGTAAAGCCTCTTTGAACATCCAGCAAAGCAAATAAAACAGATGCTTTATTATTATTATTGAACTATTATGTCAATCTACTGTACAGAACCAAACCAACGGGAGTGAAAAGAAGAGAAAAGGCAGAGGAGGCTGGTGTGGGTTTCATCTGTTCATCTGGGAGCACCAGGGTTTTATCCAATCATTGCTTCGTGTTTTTCTGATACTGCGAACGCTCAGGGCAATGGCACAAAACTATAATCAGATATAAAAGTGTATTTTATGCGATGGTGGCACAGAGAGACTGAAAACCACAATACGGTTTATCAAGCAGGCTGATCACAACAATAAAATGTGCATCAAGAATAGACTACGTTCACATGCAACATTTAATTATTCGTTTTTATCAGCAGGAACAGAGAATGGAAATTGGTATTAGCTGAAATCTTGTGTGAATCAGTTCGCATTAAATGGTTGATATCGGCATGTTCCGTCTATAATAATGAACTGTCTTAATATAAAAGGCACAATATTACGCAAAATTGACTCTTGTGAGCTTTAAGTCAAGGTAGTTTTAGTCTGAATCTTTAATTAAAGAAATTCCAGGGTTGAAATAAGCTAAATGATTCTAGAGAAGGCGTTAACAAATATACAATAAAGCATTTAAGGAATCAGAACCAGTAAATTTGAATAGTTTGAAGTATATTTTAACTTAATTTGGCACCAATCTCTGCATGTGTATGATATGCTAATACATTCTGGTCTGTTCACTCGAAAAAAACAATATTTAGGTAAGTTAAAATGACTTCAATTAAGAACATTTTACTTTATTTGAGCAGATTCATCTTCATAAGTAAAATCATCTACCAGTGGAAAAAGTGTTTTTTTCTTAATTCAAGCAACATTTGATTTTATTTCTTATTTTAAGTGCAAGAAGTTGATTTTAAGTACAAAAATCTTATTCCACTGGCAGATCATTTTACCTCTCAAATCATGGTAAAACTTTCTTAATCCTAAGTCATTTTAGCTTGACTAGATGTATTTTTTGCAGACAAGACATCACAAGCTGGAAAACTCAAACACAACCTTTAGTATGTTTTTGATGAGGAAACAACATCATAAAATAGATCAGAAAATAGCGTAACATGGGCCCTTTAACTACATGAGTATCTCAATGTAGAAGAAGTAGCATTTTGGTCAAATATTGTCGTTATTGCACAATCAAAGTCATGCAAACTCTGACTATTCTGCATCCACATACGCTGAAATTAATGCCAGTCTTCAACTTTCAACTTTATTATCGTACCACACACTTTTGGTTACGGCTCCACCTGTTGAGAATTACGGATATAGGCCATAACTTATATTAGATTAGGGTTACTATAGAAACAAAATTAAGTCCAACCATACTTCCCGTGCTTTAGTGACGCTGTAGGGCTGTAGACGAGGTCACTCAAACCGTAAACAAAAGGCAGCTCTCTCTTACGTTTTGCATAGAGTTTTTGCATAATATCCCTGACCAAAACTTTGCACACACAGTCTCCTCTATAGAATATCTGATGTAATCCAGTATATGTTCCCCGATCCATTTCCGCTATGCAAAGTTCTGGTTTTAAAATGGTGAAAAATCTCTCTGTGGTAACTGGACAAACTGAGCACCGAATGATTTTGCATGTAATACATCCCCCGACCAGAACACAAACAAAGGACAAATGACTTTCGTACACAATATTAAAAACATGAGGCGTTTGTGCAAATGTGTGTTTGCCTCACGACTGTATGAAACAACAGACTCTTGTACTGCATATATCCGTTTTGCAAAGGGAATTTCTTGTGTTTATGTATTTGTTTATTTAAGGTTTGCCATTTGTTTCTACGCGTGCAAAGACTAAGGTTAAAGTAAAAGCCTTTTGTATATGATCTGTTCACTGACAGTCCATGCACAACACAGCATCAGAATAAGTCACAAAAACAGTGCTTGGGTCGAATTAACCCTTTAGCCGGACTTAATTCTATCTACCAGTGGTGTTGTTAATTAAATGTTACTGATTTATCATTTTAGGTTAATGTAATTGGAAGGACAAAACACTAAATAATCCAGAAAAGTTGATATTTCTGGGTATTTTCAAATTATTGACAAGAAAAAGAGTAAATCATTTCTGAAGGAGTGCCACCCAAATGTTAAATACAGTTAATAAAGTATGTTATTGCCTGGTGGCAAGGTGGCAGGGTTTTTAAAGTTGTTTTTGATTCTATCGGTCCTTTTATTGCAAACGTGATTAATTTGTCCCTGGCATCTGGGCATGTTCCATCTTTAGTGAAACATGCCATAGTCCAGCCTCTCTTAAAGAAGCCAAACCTAGACCCATCAGTTTTGGAAAACTATAGGCCAGTGTCTAAGCTTCCTTTTTTATCAAAAGTTTTAGAAAAAGTAGTTTACGCCCAACTGCAGTTGCACCTTAAAAGAAATTATATTTTAGAAAAATTTCAATCTGGTTTTAAATTTATGTGGCCATACCGGCTCATCAAAGCCTGAACCTGTCAGATCTCAGAAGCTAAGCAGGGCCGGGCCTGGTTAGTACTTGGATGGGAGACACTGGGAATTCCAGGTGGCACAGGGGGGCGCCAGTCGCAAAAACTGTCGTTGTGTCCTTAGGCAAGGCACATCACCCACATTGCCTAGTATGAAAGTGGTGTGTGTGTGAGTGTTGGTGGTGGTCGGAGGGGCCGATGGCGCAGATTGGCAGCCTCGCTTCCGTCAGTCTGCCCCAGGGCAGCTGTAGCTACAATAGTAGTTTACCACCACCGGGTATGGAGTGAATGAATAATGCTCTGTAAAGCGTCTTTGAGTGTCCAGAAAAGCGCTATATAAAACTGATGCATTATTATTAAATCTTGTCACAGTACAGAAACTGCCCTTTTAAAAAATTCTTAATGATCTCCTTTTAATTTCTGATTTAGGCCGGTCTTCTATGTTGGTGGCTCCCCTGGCCAGTGGAGTGCCACAGGGCTCTATTCTTGGTCCTGTTCTGTTTTCAATATATATGCTGCCTCTTGGCTCAATTTTCAAGAAATATAATGTTTCCTTCCACTGTTTTGCAGATGATGTACAAATTTATCTGCCTTTTAATGCAAATGCTGACGCTACTGTAACGCTTCACAAATGTCTCAGTGAAGTAAAGAACTGGATGGCAATACATTTTTTAAGCCTAAATGATAAAAAGCCAGAAATTGTAATATTTGGTGACTGTCCTGATAATAAAAATGCTCTTGGTGAGCTTTCTTCTTACTGTTGCCCAGCTGTTAAAACTCTTGGTGTTTTTTTTTTTTTCGATAACCATTTAAAATTTGATAAACAGATCAGCTCAGTGGTGAAAAGTAGCTTCTTCCAGCTCAGGCTTTTGGGAAAAGCCAAGCCCTATCTGCCCTCAAGTCAACTGGAAAAAGTAGTCCATGCATTAATAACATCTCGCCTGGACTACTGTAATTCTCTTTATGTTGGCCTCGACCAGTCCTCAGTCCGCAGACTACAGCTGGTCCAAAATGCGGCTGCACACCTGCTCACAGGGACAAGACGTCAGGACCACATCACTCCTGTTCTGTCCTCCCTACACTGGTTACCTGTTGTTTTTAGAATTCAGTTTAAGATTTTACTGTTTGTTTATAAGTCTCTGCACAATCTAGCACCTTCCTACTTGTCTGAGATGATTGTTTTGCACACTCCGGGCAGAGCTCTGAGGTCAGCTGACCAGCTGCTCCTGGACTGCCCCAGGTCTAGGTTAAAGACTAGAGGAGACAGAGCTTTTTCAATGGCTGGTCCTAAACTCTGGAATGCTCTTCCTCTGAACATAAGAGCTGCTGCCTCTATTGGAATTTTTAAGTCAATGTTAAAGACTCATCTTTTTGGACTGGCTTTTAATTCAAGCGGAGTTGGACATTTTATGATTTATGATTTAAATACTATGATCTCGAAGTTTTCTTTTAATCAGTATAAAAGTGTTTTTGTCTTGTATTTGGTTTTTCCCTTGTACAGCACTTTGGGGCAGTGTATCTGTTTGTAAATGTGCTTTAGAAATAAATTTGACCTTGACCTTGACCTTGGTGATGGAATGTTGTATCGAGAACATGGAAAGTGAATCTCATGACTGAGTGAATGGTGCAGTGATGCATTTACTGTATGTGTAAAGTTGTGCTTTTTTGTTAAAGCATGAAACCTGTGTAAATGTAGCTGCAGATATTATACAGAGACTGATGACCTAATGTTACATGTAAATCTCTTTTGTTATTTTGTAATCTACTCTGACCCCTGTGTGACCCCTGCCCGTGGGACTATGGATGGAAATGAGTCTTTTAGGTACAATCCTCACGTTTACATTCATGTGTCTTATCATGTCTGTCCATTAACGTGCACTGTCCCAGTCAAATAAATAAATAAAGTAAAAAATCAATATCGTCAACATAAAGTCTTTGTCATCTATAGACTTAATCACAATGGAAACAAAAAGCTGGCCTACTGTTTCACTGTGTAATATAATATATACAGTAAATACCCACTGCCCTATACATTTATCTTTGTACTGAATGTGTTTTTGTCAATTAATTCTATATTCAGCTTTGTTTTTCAGACTTGGCAGCACTGGTGAGAAGGAAATCACTGTTTAAAAGTGGGATGCCGTGGTAGAAACAGAATGTTAGGTCCCTCCCTGGATAAAATACCAAGCTTTTAGGTAGTCCCGCCAATAATGAGCATATTTTCGCCGTTGATTTCCTTAAACTTTCCGCTTCCCCTTCCTGTTTCCTGCTTTAGCACTGACACAGTTTTCCCACACACACCTCTGATCTCCATAGCATAAATCTGTCTGTGAGTCTCAGTCAGGGTTCGGGATGTGCACGTTTCGACACCGCCGTCCTTGTACTTTTGGGTATTTGCATGCATCATATCGTGGATTTCCAGGTCACATGGAGCTGTGTCAAGGCCTGAAACATGGCAGGTTAAACACCCAATCAAACGCCAAGGCTGCTGGGTCAAAATGGTGGACACGAGGACAGGGGGCATAAATCAAAACTGTGAAGTTGTCCAGTGCAGAAATAACAGTGTGAATACATAGGGGATCTCAGGTGTTATTCTGTCTATTTAAGATATGAGTTTGGTTCAAGGCTGAATCCACCATAGACCTATGTAATCCTATATTCATGTACGAGACGTGTACAGTGATCCAGGGTCATTAAATTTAGTTATTTCTATTTAGCTGCACACACAGAATACACACAATGCAAGGGAACATACACGGGTTTAACTGATACTTTGGAGGTGTTCTACATGTATTTCTATGGTGAAATGTTCAGCAATTAACATGGTGACACAATGCACACATTTGCAAACGTTGCCAGCACAGTAAAAAATACAAAATGGTTTTTAGATCATCTGAAAACACAGTAAAAAATAGAAAATGGTTTTTAGATCATCTGAAAACACAGTAAAAAATAGAAAATGTTTTTTTTAGATCATCTGAAAACACAATAAAAAATACAAAATGTTTTTTAGATAATCTGAAAACACAATAAAAAAATACAAAATGGTTTTAAACAAAACATCAGGAGCCTGTGATGTATAAAAATGTTCACGGTCCTGTTTAGGCGTTTGATTTTCAATAAGGTGAGAGTGACTAACTGAAAAACTGTTGTCTTATGCTAAATAATGTGCGATTATAATGTTATCTTTTGGGACCTGTTTAATCGCACAAATCAACTCACTTGTCGTGTTATATTTTCAGGTAAATCAGTTCTTTAGGGTCAGATTGGGTTAAAACAAAGCTGAGATTCAGTGTAATTTGAGTAACAGAGCTTCAGACAGCGCATTTCCTACATTTAGCATTGCACAGTGGAGCATTTCCTATATTACCACATGACTATGGTGACCAGATGTCCCTATTTACCTGGGACAGTCCCAGTTTTGAGCCCTGTGTCCCCTGTCCCAGCAGATTTATCCAAAACCACTGATTTCTCCCAGTTTTATACAAGAAATGTCCCTATTTTTGACCAATCTGATCCCTGCAAACAGTAAAGAGAGGCATACATTGTCATTTGTTTAGGTAAAATACAAAAAATCTGCTTAAAAACGAGCAAAACACAAAGAAAATGTGACTATACTGACTCACATGTTCATCATAAATGGTCTCTGCATAACAATTTTCCTTAATTACGCACTTGTTTCACTTTTTTTTTAATGCACCGCCACAAAACCGGGGATGTCCCAGTTTTTTTTATTTTCACAAAGTAGAACAATGTGTTTGAGAGAAGAACACAGCCTAAATATGCAGGGTTTGTGGATTAAAGAAATGAATGAAACAAACACAACTCCAAGTATGTTTTTGATGAGGGAACAACATTATAAGACAGAAAATAGCGTAATCTGGGCCCTTTAAGATATACAGCTGCGTATATCTATATTTGTAACTCCCCTTGGACACATGTCTATAAGGTTCACTGTTTTTATGGTGGATGTCTGCCTCATTCACATGGATTTACTGCAATGTCCAGTTTGACGTCAGCCGGCATGCCATTCGCACCAACGCTAAAGCCCCATGACCAAATCCCAGATCTGAATCTAAAAATACACAATGTCTTAAACCGAAGCAGATAATTCAATCAGGAAACAGGAATGCACAAATTGGATGGTCAAAACGCAGAAGGTTTGCACGGGCTCATCCGTGACGCAGCTGGAGTGTTCGGGCATCGTGCTCTTGAACGGGGCCCAAACAGCAGAGAGGAGATGTGGTTCTCAGCAGGTAACGGGAAGCCTCCTGGACTGTACATCCTCATTTGTTCCGTATCACAGTCATGTATTAGCAAGCTGCCATCGTCGCACCAGCACGAGTAAACAGGCTGTGCTGACGTCAAAATAGGGCTCTCCGTATGCTCCAAAACACCACATCCACGGAGAGAATGTGTCCCCTGTACGAGCAGATTTATCCAAAACCACTAATTTGCCCCAGTTTTATACAAGAAACATCCCAGCTGTCCTATTTTTGACCAATTTGATCCCTGCCAACAGAAAACACGCATGTCAGCATGGACCCAGGCAGCTCCCTCTGTCGCAAAACACATTGGCTCACTTTACAATCAAACTGGGAAAATTATGGATAAAAAGCCAATCCGCTACCACCACTGCAATATACTTAACAAGTATAATTCTGCTTAGTTTTGAGAGCTTTTCTAAATTATACTCTTAAGCTTATATTCAAATGCATTAACATTTAAGCACCAGAACCTCTGTGTACATTTGTTCAAAGACAAACCAGCAACAGAGTCACCAGAAGCACGGGCAGGAATAATTGTTTAATCCCACATCGCAGAACCACATTTGAACAATCAGCCTTTTCAATTAAAAATGGTCAGCGATGGAACTCACTCCCCACTGAACTAAGCTAAAACTCTGTGTGTGTGTGTGTGTGTGTGTGTGTTTGACTGTGGGAATGTTGGAAATGTTGCACTCTTGTACATATTTGTATGAATATTGTTTGTAAGTTGTTGTTTTTTTAACTATTATTAGGTAAAAACCCAACCAGGGACAGGAGTTGAAAATGAGCTAATAGCTCTAAACTCCATAAGCGTCGCATCAGCTGCATGTTCTGTATGTAAATATGTCTGACTGCATTGTCCCTGTCAAATAAATACATAAAAATAAATAAAGAGAGGCATAAACTGTCATTTGTTTAGGCAAAATACAGAAAAGCTGCTTAAAAATCACCAAACACAAAGAAAATGCGACTGGTCTCCTATAGCCTTATCGTGCAGTAAGTACCAGTTTTCCAAACGTGTTCATCTTCTTAAACAAAATTGAAAAACAAAACATCATTCTTCAAGTTCCAAATGTTATTCTAGCATCCTAATTATTCACCGGTGATACATTTAGAAGCTCTTTTCACAACTTTCAGAAACCAGAGCAAAGTTTTGCAGTCATGGCTAACAACAACCAGCATGGTAACAGCGCACCAGCCTTATTTTGACTCTAGAGCAGCTTTTATATCTTTTTACATCACTTATTCCACTATCTTAGCATCTTAATGAGACACCATGATGGCTTTCTAAGTGCTTTTCACAACATTCAGAGGACAGAGCAGAATTTAGCAACTACTTCCTGGTTTGCAGAGGATAAAAATGGTCATGGTCACATTTTTCTATAACACTTTTCCATCTTCAAGGCATTCAAAGCGCTTTACAACAAGGAACCACTCATACAGTTATGCACCAGTGTACGCAGACACTAGGGGCGAGGTGGGTTGAGTGTCTTGCCCAAGGAGACAACAACAGCATTCATCTGTGGGAGCTGGAATCACTCCGCCAACCTGCTGCTTAACTGATAATGTTTGTATCGAGAGTGGAAAAATAGTTTATAATTCAGTGCAGACAGCAGACAGTGGTCTCATTTTGTCTCTAGAACAGTTTTTTATTTTCTTTTACATATACTTCAAGTTCCTATCGCTATCCCAACGTACTAATTATGCATCATGATGAGTTTAGAAGCACTTTTCACAATATTCAGAGGCCCAGAGCAGAATTTTGTCTTGACAGTAAAGCTAACAACACTTAGCATGCTAACAGCGCACTAGCATTACTTCCTGGTTCGCGGAGAGTAAAAATTATTTAGAATCTAGAGTAGATTTTTACAAATTGAGGCCAATGCTTTTATTAAACTGATCATATCTTGTGCTAGTGCCAGGGTAGTTTTAACAGTCTAGACTCGGGTGACCAGATTTTCTAAATAAAAAAAGTGGACATCCCTGATTTCTGGTTGGTAATAACAAAACTATGAACCGAATGCGTAATTAAAGGAAATAGTTCTGCACTAGGCACTAATGTGAGTCAGTATAGTCACATTTTGTTTGTGTTTTGATCATTTTTAATCAGCTTTTCTGTATTTTACCTAAAGAAATGACAATGTATGCCTCTATTTACTGTTTGCAGGGGTCAGATTGGTCAAAAATAGGGACTCCTGGGACATTTCTTGTATAAAACTGGGACAAATCACTCGTTTTGGATGAATCTGCTGGGACAGAGGACACAGGGCTCAAAACTGGGACTGTCCCGGGTAAAACAGGTTTGGTCACCTTGTCACGACAAACCCTGTACCATATTTGTACCAAAAACCTTTACCTTATAATCCAATATCTTAAATATTCCATTATATTTTGCCATATGCGTTTTATCTGCTTATGTACAATAACCTGGATTTGCAGTGAGTGGCGACAATACATCTCGATCTCTATCTGAAACACAAATAGCCCTGAGAGTTACTTTGGCCTGTAAATTGAATTAGGTCAGAATAAAATCCATGAGAAGTCCATATGTGCATAAACATGAAGCGCAGCGGTACAGGGATAGAACATGTTATGGTACAGCTCTTGTATATTTATGTACGGTGTGTGTTGTGGATCCGATATGTTTAAACGAGAGCTAAAGCCAGTCTGATCAGGGCAAACATTTGTGCCATAGCAGCTTTATTTAGAGAGTACTGTACATTATGCTGTTTATAAGTCAATACTGTATAAACAAAACAGATGAAGGCAGGAAATATACAAAACAAAAGAAAATCATATTCAATAGTGAAGTTAAAACAGGCTCATGGTGAAGTTTCAGACCATTCAGAGGATTGGTCTGGTTTACATGCAAGGCACAATGGAATATACCAGTATTTTGGGTAAATACGGTGTTTTGCTCAGTATAGATGTAATATTAAAGGTGCATTGTGTCATTTCTCTGCCTGGAATGTCCCACAGTGTGACATTAAACAGCTCTACCTGACATTTATTCAATCCCAGGTGGTTTTATAGCTCAAAAATACCTAGAAAAATAAGCATTCTGACTGTGATTGGAGTCGCCTCTCCGCAGATCTGGCCTGTGACTTGGTCTGGTTTGGTCTCCATTAAGTTTATTACCAAGCTGTGATGTGGAGAAAAGTATTTGGCAGACCCTGCACCAGAAAAGTTACACAATGCACCAGTAAAGTGCTCCTATCTAAGGGTTTTAGTTTTTCCTGTTGTTGGTAACATTTTGAAGACTTTTGCACCATTCAAAAAATATAATATTTAATCTATTGTTATTTGCTATATAATGATCCTTACTTTTCTTAATATGTTCATATGTTCAAAATCAGACTGCGTGCACTGTCTGTATCTGATTATAAAGCACTGAAACATGCTTACAGTTTAATAGTGGAGAAAAATCTGGATGTTGTGTGTTACGACCATGGATCTGTCCACGAGTGAGATCGATTAGTGGCTCCAGAGGTACTGTAGGTCCCAGGAGCTCCGGCCCAGAAAGAATTCTCCTACAGTGGATTTTTTGTGAAATCAAACTGTGCGTGTTTAGCTGACAGGGCATCGATAGGTCAGATTTTATAGGGATTCTTCTGTATTTTTACAATATGAACTTTAAAACATTTTTAAATAGCCAAAGTGCCTCAATGTAAGCTTTGCAAGGGAGTTAGCCTAGCCCCACTTAGCTTTAGCAACTAACGCTTGTATTGGTCAGAACTGCATGTTTCTGACGTCACACGTTTTGTGGCGTAAGTCCAGTATTCAGGAGGTAATTCAGTAAAAAAGTTGTAGTAAAACTCTTTTTTGGTACGATATAATACAATACAATACAACTTGGAGTCATCTTCCAGATTTTATTATAGTTTTATGGTTATGACCAAAGAAATAAATGCTTTTGTATTTGCTAAAACTTAATTTAAAACTTACACATCATAAAATTGACAAATGATCTTTTTGGGTGTCAAAGAAACATGATTTGAAACAGAAATAGTTTGAACAAAAGACACTGAATCCAAAGTACAAAAGTTGCCATTTACAGCCATTTCCAAACATGGAGCTGCACGTTTTGATGGATTGACAGAGCATTGGTGAGCGCGCCTCGCTGATGGCTTCACCTTGTGCATTCATGCCAAATAAAATGCTGACTTGTTAGTTCGGCTCAGACACTATAAACTGTGGTCTGAGACACGTTTGTAAAGCGGCTCTTTGGTGCAGTGAGGGTGACACTCTCCAGACACCTCACGCCTCAACACTCACCCTGTGTGGGGTGGTGTGGACGAGGGGGCGGGGCCTGGCACAAAGGGGCGGGGCTAATCTGTTTGAACTGCACAGAGGTTATCAGAGTGGAGAGTGGTAAATAACCCACATCTGGATATACAAAGAAGTTAACTAATATGCATCAAAAGAACCCAATACCAGGTTTCGTTCACATAATTCTAAGATAAGATAAGATATTTGTCCCACAATGGGGAAATTTCAGGTTTCTAGGTGGAAAGGTATCATATTACACAAGATGGATTTTTGCAAGTTGGAAGATATGTTAGAACGTTGAAGATATGTTAGAATGTTGAAGATATGTTAGAATGTTGAAGATATGTTAGAACGTTGTTATCTCATTAAAAACATACCTGGAGTTGTGTTTAATTTTAGTCATATGTTTGAGTGACCTGCATTATCAGTCGGTCTACTTTGCCAAACCTCAAAATGCTCCGTTCCAACTCAAGTTAACAGCTCCTTTTACCTTAACACTCAAAGACCTACGACATCGTATACGATAAAGAGGAATATGTTTTATATAACTGCGCATAACTTTCTAACCGTAAAAGATAGAAAAAGATAGAAACCTTCTTGCATAGCGGTTTTCGTACATATCTGTGGCATTATCCTATGTCACACGAATGCTGCGGGATGGATTTTTTTTCTATTATCTCTTTTATCACAGCCACATGACACAACTACAGCAGCAGATTGTGAAATAACAGGTTTTACTGAAAAAAAGGATGTAGAACACTTCATTTTAGGACAAAAGAGGCAGTTTTAAAAGCAAAATTAAGAAAAAAATCCAGGCAAGGAGAAATATACTAAAATTGCCCTTAGGTCTTGGGGGGGTTAAGTTCAGGAGAGATCTGCAAATCCAGAGCTGAAATTATCCAGACACAATGGAGCACTTCCTGTATCATCACATGACACCACAAGGTGGAACAGAGTGTTTTCAGTTTGAGAGAAGAACCTAAATGTGCAGGATTTGTGTGTTAAACATGATTGAATGAAACAAAACACATTTCCAGGTATGTTTGTGATGAAGATTCAACATTATAACATACAGTAGATCAGAAAATAGCCTAATACAGACTTTTTAAAATGGAGCTGGAGGACAAGTGAGAATTCTTTGGTAGAATTTGCTGAAAACTGTCGTGTGGGAGCATGGATGATGTAGGTTTGGACAGAATCCTGCAGCTAACCATAAGAGGATTTGAACAGGGCAGGGATGACATCTAAAACTCTTTATCCATGTTTGATGAGGGAACAACATGGCAGAAAACTCAAAATAACTCATGTGTTTTGCATAATGTTGAAGTCAGATAGCAGATTTGTTGACCTGGTTTGTGGTTAATATCTCTGTAATTACCGGGTGTAACCACACGAAACGAAAACTGGCTCAAAGTTCAGCGTCTTCTCTGTTTGCATAAATAAACCAAAGTGAAACTATTTCTTAACAGAAGCTTCAGAAAGTGGTGCCATTATTCAACCCCGAAGACATGACGGGATGTACAACCATAAAATGAATGTTACAAGTTTGTTATAAGTTTAAAGCTGAATTCCTAATACAGAATTTTTTGGACTATAAGGCACACTTAAAATCCTTTAATTTTCTCAAAAATTGACAGTGCGCCTAATGTATTACTTTTGGTTGTGCTTACTGACCTCAAACCGATTTTATGTGGTCCATGGCGCTCAAAAATCTGTTGAAATGTTTTAGTACAACTGTAAGAATAAATGCTAGATGGATATGCATAATGTTATATTACGGAGCATTCCAGACAAAGCAATAACATCTCCATGGAGACAAGTAGTATAAATACTTAAGACTGAATTTAAATATAAAACCAATGTAGTAAGGATGTAACAATAACAGAAATATCGCAATTTTGTATCATCAAAGGTCTCAATAATATCGTGGACCATCACAATATATCGAATCCCAAGTCTCTTTGCTTAAATTAATAGTTCTGATGCAGAAATAGCTAAAAAAAAACAGGGGGAACTACATAGACCATGATCCTTTGCTCTGTTTCAGTGCAAACTACATGAAGAAATAACTGTTGTAAGCACTTTTACATCTTCGTTCTTTGGATTAAGTCTTGTGAAGGTGTTTTTAGAGGAAAAAGGAGCAGATTCACAGTTTTGTGAGCGTCCACAAAATATTGCAATAAATATCGTACCGTGAAATGTTTATGGTGAAAATATCGTACAGAGAGATTTGGATATCGTTCCATCCCTAATGACAATAAATGTTGTACCAAATGACTGGTCAAAACATTTTATACTGTCAGTCTTGTTATTATGTAGAATATCGTAATATCGTGAGCTTTCCCACAATATCGCAATAAATATCGTACCATGAGGTTCATACCGTGACAATATCGTATTGTGAGACTTGGATATCATTACACCCCGACAAAATAGGTATCAAAAATCGAAAACAATACAAGAACAGCAATCTCAAAACTTTTCTCATTTTCTTATGTTTTATTTCTGGTGTATAGAATGTATATGGTAAAATACTTTCCAAAGAGAATGAATTCCATCAGTACATTTCAGCCTTTCTGAAAAAGCCTAAACTAATTGAATCCCACCCCTCTGACCCTTCTGTCCCATCTGATGTTTATGAGGAAAACAGCCGCACGCACACATCTGGAGATAGTGTCCAGTCTGCCACACCTCCTCACGGGTCAATCCTTAAACTCACACTTCGTCCCAGATCAAACGCACCCTCCAGACCCTGACCTACTCCCAGACGCACCCCTGCCTGCACCCAATCACCCCTCCACCCTCTCCCTTCTGGACGGGCTCTCGCTTTGACCCTGTCCAGACCCTCCCATAAGACAAACAGTCGTGAGCCTCACCCTGGACCTCACAGAGCAGCACAGCTCTGAATCATGAGGAGATACAGCGACTTATCTGAGGTCACACTCAGATCAACCGTGGAGATAACGTCAGTGTTATATCTGCGGTATAAACGTCAAATGTTGAAATTGCATTATTGTTATCATATTATGCAAGGTTGACTTTTACAAGCTTTAAAACGCAATATTAAAGTTGTCTATAAAGTTGTGTTTGTGTGGTTCATGCATGTTTAAGTAATCTTCATTGTCCTGCATCCAAGGCACTATTGCTCTCTACTCACTTTGCACTTTATAAAATAATTTAACTGTATTTTGTTTTCTTTTCTTTTTGTTTTGGAAACTGTGATACGTGGCTTCAGCAGCGTTGCATTTAGCCACAAGTGGTTTTGGATCAATGTTGCAACAAAATGTAAAATGATGATTCAGGAAAGTCAAGGAGAACAAAACTTTGTTACATTTATTTTTCTTTGGGGTTTTGGTTTTGCCTGTAAACGTATTGGCATGTTCAGCAGATGCACAATGCGACCCTTTAGCAAAAACTGCCAAAGAAGTTTTAAGAAAGTCTGAAAACTCATGAAAAAATACTAAATTTATTTAAACAACAATTTTTCAGAAGCCTGTGATTATTAAGAGCATTCAAGGTCCTGTTTGGGTGTTTGATTTTCAACAAAAAAGGTGTGTGATTCTGTTATTAAACCACATAAACACACAAACTTCTAAAGATTACTGATACTTTACAGTGACATGACTTACTACATGTGTCTCTATGGTTGAATGTTCAGCAGTTACTATAGAAACACAACGCATTAGCAAACACTGTCAAAAAGTAAAATCAACTTTAAGTTTTTGAAACTTCTGTCTGTATGAGGGAGGACATAAAAGACGACTCTGGTGGGACTCGAACCCACAACCTTTGAATGTCTTAACACTTGAAAGTCTAGAAGTCCAATGCGCTATCCATTGCGCCACAGAGCCCATGTGTGAGCAAAAATAGTCATGGAGAATGCAGAGTCCCCTACTGCCTATATATGAAAAGAAACACTAAATGCATTCCTGCTCCTGTTTAGTAGTTGGATGTTTAACTAAAAGGTGATAATGACTGAAAAACTGCTAATGCTACTAGCTTGTGACTGTAATTTTATGTGCGAGAGACAGATTGTGTTAAAGCAATTACAGAGTTCAGACAGAGTAGTGCTTTCACTTAGCTTCACACCATTTGCACAGACTTTTATTCGCTCATACATTCTCCTTTTGGGCTTGTCTTCTTGTGAGCAGAGCCATGCACAGCCCGGTGTGACCTGTGCTGACCCCGGGGCCCTGACTCATGTTTTCAGACTGAGCTGGAGCTGAGTGTGCTGTAAAACTGTGAGTCCATCACTCACTTCACTCACCTCAGTCTGACCTGCAGCGCTGAGGACAAAAGAGCCTGTCCTGAAGAGTGGGTGTCACAATCTGGGAATCTGCAACTGCCTTCGCTAATTGATAAGTGTGAAGCTAAATGTTGACACTGAAACACTGTTACACTTTAATCTGAACACAATCTGACCCTAAATAACCAACTTGGCTGGAGATGCAACAGGTGAGCCGGTGTGTGCTGTTAAACAAGTCCTCACACAATTACATTCACAGTCGCTCTCACCATTTAATTAAAATCTCCTAAATAGGACCAGGAATCCATTTTGTGTTTTTTTTTTCATGAGTTTCAAAAACATCCAGATGCATGTAGGAGGGTCATGTCCCTGCCAGTAATAGTATTGACACTATTGAGTGAAAGAGCAAAGTCTGTACAAATGTTTACATGTTTGTGTGTATGTGGTGTAATGTGTTTTAATAACAGAAATGAATCCAGTGACTTCTTGTTCAAAATTGCAGAACTGAAAGATGTCTTCATAGTGACATTTCACCATAACAAAGCAGCAGATTTTCGATTACTTGTTCTAAAAATGTCTATGTGAACATTTTGATGTTGGGAAGTGGGTGGAGATCAGGAGTCCGCGAGAGTCAGCTGAATCATAACTCAATTAACCATAAAGTTTACAACAGCTTCTACAGCAACTATGTTAAATGCATTTCCCATTAAATACAAACATATTTGATGAATATTTTTATTTCATTTGAATCCTTCTAAACCAGGGGTGTCCAACCTTTTTCCATCAAGGGCCACATATTAAAACATAGACCAGCATGACCCCTGATCGAGGGTCAAAACAGTGAGTAAATCAAATATGTGCATTTATAACAGGTTTAAATGACCCACCAGACCTTTGTTCATGCTTAGACCCTCAAAAGGACACACAAAATTTGCTTGATGAAGGTAGATTTCAAAAACATGCAGTAAAAAGTACAACTTGCGGTATGGGCCAATTCACCTGGAAGCCTGGGGGCCAAAACAATTGGTCTGAGGGCCACATTTGCCTCCCCGGACCATAGTTTGGACATGCCTGGTGTCAGCATATTGAGAAGGAAAACTAAACCTGGCTGTAAAACTTGGGTTGTACAAGATCACTGCGATCACTGCGAATTCAGAAAGTAAATCATAATCACAAATGACGTGCAGTATATTCCCATGAAGTCTGCTGTAGATGTGGTCACCTGGTACGTTCTGGACTCTTGTGTGTTCCAGTGGTCCGTCTCCACAGCGCTGATGACAGTGTTTAAAAGCAGATCACACTGGTTTAGTCAGCAAAGAGCCAGAGCCCTGAGTCACTGTGACACAAACATATCAGTGAGGACATAGACACAGGGAGGAGACGTGTGGCCAACAGCATCAGATACACAACTTATTCCCTGTATCAGAATGTGACACACTGAAGGGGGTGGGCCTCGTGTAGAGTGGAGAATACTGATATCAAAACTGGAGGTTGATGGTTTTATTCTTGCTACAAATATGTCTTTGGGCGAGAAACTACACATATACTAATGACTGCATGGACTGCTGTATCTGAATGAAGGTTGTGGGCCTTTGGTGCAGTTTTACATCATTTATTCTTGTACATTTCGATAGCCAAATATGTCTTGGCCTTTAAACTGGCGCAACGTCCGGTCAGTGCTTTTCTATGGCAAATACCTGTGGGAAAAATGTTGCATATCAGCTTCATAAATCTGCCCCAACACCAAATCTTCATCCAACTATGTTGACAAAGAGCAGATTCTGTCCATGAAGAATTTATCCACAACTATCAAGGGAAGAAAGACGAAAACTTAAAGAGAACAACGACGAGCATTAGTGAACTACTGAGCAAAACATTATTGTCATGAATAAAGCATAAGTAATAAGTAATTCATTCATAAGTAACTTGTTCACTCAGACTGATTCTACAATTAAAATTAAAAATTGATTTTGTGAGAGATTTATGCAGTTTAAATGCTATAGATGTTCACAGATTAAATGTCGACCATTTAAACTGTGCAAATCTCACTGTCTGTGCTAATACCGACATCACAAAATACATTTTTCATTTTAAATGTAGAATCAGTCTAAGTGAACAAGTTATTTATGTATCAAGGTAAGAAAGACGAAAAACAACAATGAGCATTAGTGAACTACTCCTGAGTAAAACTAACGTTATGGTCATGAATAAAACATAAATAACTTGTTCACACAGACTGATTCTACAATGTACAGGAAGTGCTCCACTGTGGTTTTAAACTCCATCCACCTTCACTAGAATCATCTGGATAATTACAGACCAGGAATTGCCCATCTGTACTGAACAAAAGCTTGAAACTTTTGGACATGTAGACAGATAAAGTGTTACTCAAACATGTGAATGAAACAAAACACAACTCCAGGTCTGTTTTTGAGGAAATAACAACATTATAATGTGGCTTAAAGCTCACAACAGTCAGCTTTGTCTAATACAGGATCTTTAAACTCTCTTTACTGTAATTCTCTAGAGTTAAGACAATGCGTATCTTTACACAAAATAAATTACAGTGAGATCCACGATGATGATACGGCACAGTTACATAAATCCTCCATGAAAATACAACTCATTTCCTTCTTCTCGCTCACACAGGACCAAAGACACACAATTACACCGTCGGCCTTCACTGTCATAACACGGGACATCCCACGCAGACAGCAGCTCTGACCCACCACAGCCTCTGCTCCGGCTCGACCCGGACCAGGGGGCAAACCTGACCGAAAACCATCTTTACGGAGATTACTAACCTTCACGGCTAATTAGAGAGGTGTTCCATTTGGTGTGTTGAAAAAGCGGTCAGAGCAGGAGCCAATGACAGAGCAGCAGTGTCCCCATATCACAGGGATGTGGTGGGCTGTTTGGACGGGGCGGTCTCTCATGTGGGCAGGACCCGGGGAGACACGCTCAGGAGATGAGTGGGTGGACGCAGCCGTGTGTGGCGCAGTGTACACAGTTCTCAGTTTGTTTGTTATGCTCCATCTGCACGAAGTGTATTTAAGCTTATTATGGTTCATTATTGCAGCTAAATATAGAAGAAAAGCTGACTGAATTGACACGTGTTGAGGTAAGGGGATCCCCAGCTGGAAAGGATAATGCCGAGGTAAACCGTATTCCCAGCAAACACTCATTACATAATAGAGGCATGAGCTGGCTCAACTGGACTTTACATCTGTGCTGTAACCTGGAAACCTGGAAATAAAGTCAAATAAAATAATAAAATAAAATAAATAATTAAAGTTATTCATTGATATAATAAATAGGTAGAAAATTAAAATACACAAGAGATCAGTTTCTCTGGGGATTTTTGCGTATTTTCGTGTAATTATAACAAAATTAAGGTGCACTAATGCTGATAGTATATGCCTGGAATGTTCCACAGTAGGGCATTAGTGAGAATGTGTGATTTTGAGGGTAGGTTAAGCCATGTATAAATACCCATAATGAAATAAATGAAAGACATGTTACTTATATAAGTTACATGTCTTTACTTATATAATCACTTAAACTAGGGATGCTCCAATAATAAATGTAGTTATTACTTAGGTATTATTACTCATTGTACGTAGGTTCAAGAGCAGGACCAACCCAGTTTGTCCCGAATAACTTCCAGACATAAGATGCCTGTGAGGAGGGTCCTGTTCCTGCTGGGCCATGTGAAGATTGAGACTGAACCCCCACCCTGAGTCTCAACCCAGCCGACCCGCCTCATCTCCATATAATAAACTCTTTTCTCTTCGCACATGTGTTGTTTCTGTGGTCCTTGCTGGTATAACTAGTATAAGGTATGGGCGCCAATTTTGCCGAATCAAGTATTGGTGTATTAGTTTTACTTACAATTTACTGGCTGATGTACACCTAAAATCTCTCATAATGTTTGAACTTTTATTCATACAAAGTTGTTTTGTAGTTGCTTGTGAGATAATAATAATTACATACCACAAATAGTTAAATACTGTAATGAGTTAACTGTGTTTTTTGTGTCAGTTTGTTGTTGTTCTTCTTAGAAATGCTTCATGGTGGCAAAATGCAGGACAGAGGCTTTTTCAGCTCCTTGTTCTACCAGCTTTAATGGAAGTGTGGTTTCACAGAAGAGACACTGTGAGTGTTCTTAGAATACCAGGGCCAAACTCCAGCAGATCAGCCATGTCCACTCCACACGTCCACTCGTCAGTCATGAGGGCGCTTTTTCTATCGAACTTAAGTAACCTTATGATTTATCACATGCTGAGGAACATGCAATCATGACAACCGCGCTACTCGCAATGAAACGGAACACTTCGAAATGGCTAAACCTTGGATCATTAAAGGAGTCCTGTGTAACTTTTATTGATGCTATTGCTTTGCTGGAAATGTTACACAATGAGGTATTATGACATTCATTTACAATCCAGTTACAGTTGCTTTATTGCTCAGATACCTGGAAAATCATCCCTCATACTCACTAACTGTGAGTGGGGTCGCCTCTTTAACAGATCTGACGTGTAACTAGGTCTGGTGGCGTCACCCGCTTATCTCCAAAATAGGAAATAGTTTAAAAGTTTAATGGTCCTATAGTGCACAGTGTAAGTCAATTAAATACAATCAATCAATTCAAATACTGTCTAATACATTACTAAATGCTAAATGCTGATAAAATACAACACTAAATACAATACTAATCAAATACAATAATACAATA
Source organism: Odontamblyopus lacepedii (assembly GCA_034769755.1). Taxonomy (NCBI): domain Eukaryota; kingdom Metazoa; phylum Chordata; class Actinopteri; order Gobiiformes; family Gobiidae; genus Odontamblyopus; species Odontamblyopus lacepedii. The sequence continues at coordinate 31,431,746 of CM068354.1, read as the reverse complement.
ATAAAATCAATCAATTAAATACTGTCCCACTTTAACTGTGGGCTTTTAACTGTATGTTTTAATGATATTTAATTTGTTTATGTTGTTGTAAGGCGACCTTCGGTGTCCAGAAAGGCGCCTAATAAATAAAATGTATTATTATTAAATCTCAAATGCTTTGTTCCACCGTGTGATGTCATGTACTGGTAGTTTTCAAGTTACTTTTTTCCTTTTAGTTCAGTGGAGGTTGATAATTCAAGGGCTGAACTCATCCACATGATTCTAGTCGAAGTGTAATAAGGAGTTTAAAAACATAGTGGAGCACTTCCTGTATTACCACATGACATCACAAGGTGGAACAGAGTGTTTTCTGTTTGAGAGAAAACCTCAACATGTGTGAATGAAACAAAACACAACTCCAGGTATGTTTGTGACGAGGAAACAACATTATAACAACAGAAAATCGCGTTATATAGGCTCTTTAATGTCATACTGTGGAACATTCTATCATATTATATCTCCATTGGGATAAGCAGTTGGCTAGAAAAAAGTTACATACACAAAAGTGGCCTTACACATTATAAACAGCAGCTCCATTTTCCATTCGGAGATCCCATATCGAATCTGGCATCTGTCACTCTGGTATTTGCGCCATATGCCACTATAAAACCTCCCAAATCTGGAACCGCCTGGAACACATATTACCAGCAGAATGAGACGCTGAATTGCAGCGTAGTTTCGTACATAATACATTCAAATCTTGACATTTTGAGAATCTACAGAGCTTTGCTGATTTTGCATGCAAGGTCCACACTTCTCCAACTCTGCCCCTAGTTCCCATGGACTTTAACTACAGGCTTGTGCAGAAAATGAGCACCTTTAGCCTGCCTAACCACGCTGCAGAATGACCAGGGCACGGCAGCTTCTGATTGGTGGAATATTGACAGATGTGGGCAGTGATTTGTGGGTCTTTTAATTCAGGTTGTAATTTGCAAAGGGAAATGTAGGTGATTCAAGTTTGTGTGTTAGAGAAAGAGGACTGCGAGTGCTGCCGAGTTTGAGCAAGATCACAGTGTCACGAGCATTTTGTCATTGCAGTTCAGGCCACTTTTAGACTTTATATTTGCTTTTTTGAATTCATATTTGGTTATACAGATCTTTTTATACCTACTTTAGACGTGGATTATTCCTGTAGTGTGTAGAATGTATTTAATCCTATATTTTTTGACTTAAACCTCATTAGGATTGTGGGCCTCTAGTGGTTTTGTCAATTGGTCAATGGTCTTAAAGGGTCCTTATTACATTGTAATGTTGTTTCCTCATCATAAACATACCTGGAGTTGTGTTTTGTTCCATTCACACATGTTTAACACACACACCCTGCATATTTAGTTCTCTCAAACAGAAAACACTCCACTCTGTTTTAAAGTCCACACATCTTCATTAGAATCATTTGGATCATTTTAGCCCTGGAATTGCCCATGTCTACTAAACTAAAGGTAAAATGTAGCTGTAGATACTTTATTGATCCTCCAAAGAAGAAATTTAGGTCTTGCAGCCATCTCAGGTGCACCTTTAAGAAAAACAAACAGTACAGTATACCATGAGGAGAGGAGGAGCAGAAAAAGAAACAACCCCCAGACCATGTTCCTGTGGGGAGCATAATGTGGGACCAGGATAAAAAAAACAAAACAAAAAAAAAAACCTGCAACATAAGCACATAATCAAACACAGTACAACATGAAGACACAACTTGCAACAGGGGGGAGTAGGGGATGGAGATATGGGTAAAGCACAATACAGTACAAAAACACAATACAACAACGAAGGCGTGGGATGCAGGGTGGGCCTAGAAAGTTGCAGGTGTCAGAAATAATAAAGAGTTTCAAAAATATGTGAATGAAACAAAGCACAACTCAAGTTATGTTTTTGATGAGGTAACAGCATTATAACATATCTTAAGATCAAAAGAGTCAATTTTGTGTAATATAGGACCTTTAATTCACCTAGTGGTTGACTTCATAGCTGATATTATTAGGATTATAAAGAATTATTTGGACTTAAGCAAAAATAAGTGAGCTGGGTGGAGTTTTGGGGATGTTGAATCTGCTTTTCCACTTATAATAGGTCAACTTTTCTGTATACAGTTTACAATTTTGAGAGGATTTGTCAATACCAGACCACTTCCCCATTTTAGTCGATTTGTCAGTGCACAGATGGTACATATTTTCAGTTTTTAGACAAACATGACATCATGTGAACTTCCTCTTGTCACTGGAGTAAAGTGTCTCGGATGAGCACATGACGGTGACAGTGGTGTGAACTGATCCAAAGTTCAATACATCTTCCTAATATGAATATAAGTCAGATGTCAAACCTGTTGTGGAGAAAGTGAATACAGGTTTCTGTGTGTTGATAGGTTATATCTTCTGCAGTGAAGACCACAAAACAAATGCCATTGTGCTTTGTTAGTGCATTAGAAGTTGCATTTATTATTTTGTTTGGTTTTGACATGATGCAGATAATTGCAATTCTGTGCCCATGTTGCTCTCACACATCTCCTCGTACAATCAAGAGCTCTTTTACTGACGGCTTTTATTATGGTAGTCAACATTTTGGTACAAATGACAAAAAAAAACAAAAAAAATGCTACTCGCTAATGTGATCTGCTGCTATCCATCGAAGCTGCCGACAACATGTGATGATGTTTGGGGCAAAGTCGGCGTTTTCTAACATGGAAGTTAGCAAACTTTTTTTTTTTTTCATTAAGTCAATTTAGATCGATATTCTGATTTAAAAAGTACAGATTATAATGATGAAATATGATTCACAGGTTTCAGACTATAACAACAGATTATAACAATCATAATAGGTCTTGTTTAAAGCTGTGCTAATGGTCAAATAATTCTTGCATGTGCCAACAACTAGAGACAACACGAAAAAGCTTGGCCAAAATTTAGGTTAGAAACACTTAAAGCCATCAGAAAATGACTTAAAAGTTGTGAAATTATCTGTCCATGCAGCAAGATAATTTTACTTGACAAGTTATCTTAAAATAAACTACCTGTAGATGAGAATGACGCAGTCTCAGAACTAGTAAGCAGATAATAAATCTGAAAACAATATGAATAACCTGATATAAGTTTTACAATCTTGGCCAGATCAGAGAAAGCGTAGCGTAGGGATGACAGTGGCTCATTGATTAGAGCAGCCGTCCCCCATCTCAAAGGTTGGAGAATCGATTCCCACTCGGACCAACTTCAGTGTGCATGAAGAGTGGAGGTCAAAGGCAGGCATGGATGTATAATAAGAGCTGGATAAGGCTCGCCCCCTTTATCCGTGACCGCAGATTGAGTTGTGGCAGAGCACGATATTGCAGCCCAAGAAACATCCTCCCATAGAAGCCAATGTATTTTTGTGAAATCAAACTGCCCGGCATCGACAGCTTCCAAAAAGGTCGGATTTTGTAGGGATTCTTCTGTATTTTTACAATATGAACTCGAACTAAAAAGTTTTAATCGTCAAAGCGCCTTAAAATCAGCTTTGTAAGAGTTAGCCTAACCGCGCCCTGAACCCACGCTAGCTCCGCTCTAGCAGCTCGTGCTGATTGGTCAGAACTGCGTTTCTGACGTCACAAGTCGGGCTGCAAACAAGGAAGTAAATGTGGAAGTACAAATCTTTTTTTCAGTCAGGCACCAATGAGCACAGACCATTGAAAACAATATGGTGCCATCTTGGATTCATCTTCCAGATTTGATCATAGTTCTATGGGCCCAGGGTTGCTGTGGCTAAAACAGGAGCATAGTGAATGCATAATGACTTGAGATGCTTTGACAAGTCTGTAAAGCACATTATAAGTGCAAGGCATTATTATTATTAGTTAAATAGCTTTATATACACACGTAATTGTTCATGGTTTCTTTATTTGTTCATTATATTTTACATACATTAACTGCATACATGTGTGTTCCCAGCATCCCACCCCACGTGATTCTGTGTGTGGCAGAGGTTAAACGGTGAAGATGGGGGTTTTCTGTGATGGGAAACGGTGGTTAGAAAAGAGGAAGTATCTGCTGATTTTATTGTAGTAGCGGTCTGGAGATAGGCGACCAGCTGCAGTGTTGAAAGATCTGACGCTCAAAACTCACCCACATAAGTCCCACCTGTTTCCCCGTCGCGATCGATAGCCGCTCTGACGCCCGGGACAGCGAGAGAGAAAGAGGGAGAGGGGGCCATCTGGGGGACGGAGGGAGCAGTGCGTGTACGGGCTTACACGACCCACGGGACCTTTGGGTGTCAAGGGCGCTTTGATCCGGCGCCCCACCCGTACATGTTCAGGGGGGTACGCTTTTTCCCCCTCCTTCTGCCCTCCCTTTTCTGTCCCATTCACGGGCACCAACAACCAGGCCGGGACCCCCACACTTCCAGTCCCCCCGCCCCGCTGTGATCCTCTGGGACAGGTGAAATAGACACCCCCTCACACACACACACACACACACACACACACACTGTACCATATGCTCACTCCAGATTCCCGCCAAAAACACAGGAAGCACATGCAGAGGCCCACATGCATTGATATTCTGTGCACAGAGAGGGAAAGGGGGGAGGAGGGTTGTTATTCTGAATGACCGAGGCCAGAGGACCACTTCACTCTCACCACGTTTCCCAGATTAAATTAAATGCACATAAACTTTTACGATTTTGTAAACCGTTAGAATGAAAATAAGGAACGTTACGGCATAAACAGATCCAAACGGTTAAGATAATGAAATACTTAACTCATTAAAGCAGTGTCTTTACTGTACTGTAATATTTCTTTTCTTTCTTCTTTTTTTGTAATACTAAATACTAATAAGACACAATACTAAATACAATCACTCAATTAAATACTGTCCCACTTTAACTGTATGTTTTAATCGTATTTAATTTGTTTATGTTGTTCTAAGGCGACCTTGAGTGTCCAAAAAGGTGCCTAATAAATAAAATGTGTTATTATTATTTGTATTTTCTGATGGAGGACGTGTCAAATGCTTTTCGCCAGGGAGATGTTATTGCTTTGTCTTGACAATTTCGCAGTATGGCATTAAACCTTTTTATCTTTTACCAAACTAGACCAAGTTACAGGTCAGATCTGTGGAGAAGAGACCTTTTTCTATGTACTTTTGAGTTATAAAATCAGCTGTAATTGAATAAATAAAGTAGAGATGACAGACCCCAGTTAAAAAAAAGTTACATAATGCACTTTTCAAGATTCACTATAACTTTTGAGCCTCAAATATAACAAAAATCAAAGCTTTTTACATTTTGGATGGTTTTATTTTATTACTCTGCCGGGTATGGAGTGAATAATGATCTGTAAAAAGCGTCTTTGTGACGTAAGTCTGTGAAAAGCGCTGTATAAATAAAAACTTACTTCCTTATTTACTTACTTCCACTAAAAATGTCGAAAAACATGCATTGTGAAACATTGTTATTGTGAGTGGGCTTGTATTTCAAACTTTACTCTTACTATTCCAGATTATCTACAATTAAACGTCTCTATCTCCACGGAAAATGTAGTGAAGGTTTTGACTTTCTGTATCCATGGAATCATGAAGGTGAAAGTTACACAGTGTTGCTTTAATAAACTCAAAGCACAGAACAGTTATGGTTTCTATTGCAGTACAGTATGAATACAGAACATTAGGTATTCTGCGTAGTTTCAACAGCCTCAAATGTATTAAATGTTTACAAAAGTGTACCCTATGTGAACAAAAATACAATTATTACACCAATAAAATCATTCAAATGTAAATTATCTGTTACAAAACAACATTTTCCATAACACGGATATGAAAGGATTCCTGGAAACGAGGATTTAGAATTTCTATGGTCCATTTTCTTCAGATATACTGTAAAGGTTCACAATATATACCTTTCATTTGGGGGTCCGTCACCTTCTTGTTTCTACGGAAATGCCATTGCCCTGCTTGGAATGTTCCACAGTATGACATTAAACATCTGGAACAGTAAGAGTAAGGTTTGTGGAGATGCAAGCCCACTCACAATAACAATGCATACCTTACATTTATTCAGTTATAGGTGGTTTTACAGCTCAAAATCACTTAGAAAAACAGGAATACTGACTGTGAGCGAGGTCGCCTCTCCACAGATCTGACCTGTAACTTGGTCTTGGCTTGGTTTTCATGAAGATAGAAAGATTTAATGCCATACTATGAAGCATTCCAGACAAAGCAATAACATCTCCATGAAGAAAAGCATTTGAAGGATTCTCCACCAGAAAAATTACACAGAGCACTGCACATGTCTTCAATCTGGCCAAGATTTTAAAACTTACATCAGGTTATTCATCTTGTTTTCACATTTTTTACCTACTTATTAGTTCTGAGACTGCTTAATTCTAGTCTAGAGGTAGTTTATTTTAAGATAACTTGTCAAGTAAAATGATCATTTCACTACATTTACGTCATTTTCTGATAGATTTAAGTGTTTAAATCTGACATTTTGGCCACGCTTTTCTGCAGTTTGCACCTTTAAATCAATGCATATCTTTAACCAGTACATTTCTCACTTTGCTTTGAAACTATCAGCAGTATTTCTTTCTACACTGTGCACAAACTAATACTGAATCCGTATATTTTATGCTTTTTAGTCATCTACATCTCCCACTATGAAATCACTGGACGGGGCTGAGCGATGTCGGCTCTGTGTGGCCTTATATTTACAGACTGCGTGCTAAAAGACCCTTCACGCCGCTCCAGACAGCAGTTTATTTCATTTCAAAGTCATGTGGCTACATCCATTGCGTAAGTGTGTAAAACTGTGAATACGTAACTCTCTAGATTTAACATGAATAATAGTGACCAAATCAAAAGCATATAGCGCGAGGAGGTTTGGGCAAAAGTACAAAAGAGGAAATATCTTAAAGTGGACATGCGTTTACGTAAAGGCAATTCTGTAACATTACCGTGCCGGTGTTTAATCAGATTTATGAGCGGGAGGTTCATGCGGAGTTGAAATGTGTTCAGGTTTAAAGTAAAGAAGAAAAAAAAAAGCAGGAAAGCGGGAAACCACAACAACTGACACATGGATACTGACAGTTACAAGCTGAGGGGAGTGAGGGGGGCAAAATAACAACTGCGTATGAGTTAGTGCGAAGGGAGGGTCCGGTGACTGTTTTCGCTGTTAGTATATGATCCTGTTCTCGGAAGCAGTGAGGAATTCTTCAAGATGTGACTTCATTTGATTTAGAACGAGTTTCACGTGTAGGGATTGTATTGTAGCTGATCGTGTTTTGGTTTCCTTATAGTTTTGTCCACGTTTAGGCTCGTTTTTTTAATTTACGCAACACCAAGTAGAGAAGAAGCGATGCAATATTACAACAATACAATATTAACATTATCTACACTACATCGTGTACTTCAGATACTTCATTTTGTAGTGAAGGAAAAGAAAATAATGAAAAGGTGGAATGGTGTGTTATACATGCGTTTGTGTATCAATCAAACTTTATTTATAGAACGCTTTTCATACAAAAAATGCAACACAAAGCGCTTGTGTGTGTGTATGTGTAGCAGTATTAATGTGTGAATGCAACGAGAGTAAAAAAAACCCAAAATAATAAAGTTATCTTCTTGTTAACCCTGATTCAGTAGCCCAGATCTGTTTTGTTTTTGTTTGTTTTTTGGCCCAATGTCAATCTTTTTACATTTTAACCATAATACTTTCCAAGTTTCTACCTAGTTATTGGTTTATATTAGATTTTGTTTCATTTTTCTCATGCTTAACCCTCACCTTAACTTAGTTCTGACCTATAATTGGTTAATATCATTGTACTTTTTGAATATTTTCTACATTCATTGCACTTTTCTTTCATAACTGATGTTTATCTTAATTGACTGTTGTTTTCTGCTCTTGACATGTGCTGCTGAACCTCATTAAATAAAGGTTAAATGCAAATAAATAAAATAATATGTTTTTTTCAGTGTGCGGTCATGTGGTAATACACATTTGACATAACTTACAGTAGAGTTTTTTAAATCCCATATATGAAGAATACACTCTCACCACTGCAACTGTAAGTGATATCTGTTTTAATTTGGTTTTAGTCAATTTATCTATATACACTCAATCTGTATTTTAGTTTTTTGGCCAAAATGCTCAGGGACGACAGGTGTAAATGAGGGTTCATGCTGTAACCTGCACCAGCATCTTTCCTTCTGACTTCTGGCTTGGCTCATGTGTTATTGTGCACTTTCCCTTTTCAAATAAAAAGCATATCACACCGTACCACCTCCTATTTGCCTCCAGTGAGCTGTTACTGCTTTGCCTGGAATGTTACATAAATGGTTTTGAATGCATTTATCTTTACGAAGACAAAAAAAAAAAAAAACATTAGAAGGTCAAGTAACAAGTCAGATCTGTGAGGTAAGAATATATACTTCTCATACTTTTGATGAATAAAACAGCTGTAGTGTAAAATAAACCGTAGATAATATGAAGACCATACAGTAGAACATTCATCAAAAATTTTTAAGATTATGAATAAAGCAGCTGGCGTATCCCCCACTAGAAAAGTTACATAACGCACTTTTAAATATCTTATATTGCTCAAAATCGACTCTCGTGAGCTTTAAACCAGCTTATAATGCTGTTAACTCATTCACTCATGTTTGTTTAAGCCTTTATTATTCGTCTGTCTGCATCTCTAAAGCTGAAAATGCTCTGTTCCACCTCGTGATGTCACAGTAGTTCAGTGGAAATGGATATTCCAGGGCGAAAAATCGCCGAAATGATAACTGTGGAGTTTAGAGAAGAACGCAGCTTAAATGTGTTGGTTTGTGCGTTAAACATGTGCAAATGAAACAAAACACAACTCCAGGTCTGTCTGTGATGAGGAAACATGATAATATAGCTCAGAATAGCGTGTACTAAAGTGAGAAAATCGACATTTGAGCAGAGGAAGAGGGTATACAGACCAGGATCTGAGAAAAAAACGTGAAACTGCAAATCTAGTGAGACAGCAGAGGGACAAACAGAGCGTCCATTGTGCCACAGTGTCCTGGTTAACATTTTAATGAAGGAGCCACTTCCACTGCCCGGCCACAAACTCAAACTGCACAGCCTGACTCACAATCATTAACACTGGGCCAATACAAATGAACTCCGCTCAGGCCAACTGGGAATTCATTGACATGATAAAGACATAGGAGGAAAAGTGGAACAGAGCCAACCCCACACACACACACACACGCACACACACACACACACACACACACGGACGCACGCACGCACACACACGTACGCCACACATGGACTGTATGGGCCAGTGCAGAAGGAGCAGATGGGAGGCAGAGGTCTAACTGAAGTAAACAAACTGAGACAGGCCGGACAGACTGGAAAAATACAGTAAGTCAGTTAGATAATGTAGATAGTGCAAAAGGACTGGGGTAGGGCTCATGTGAGTGTGAGGAGTAAAGGAAAAAAACAAAATCTAGTCAAGCTAAAATGACTTGAATTAAGAAAGTTTTACCCTGATTTGAGTAAATTTCACTTGACGAGTACAATTATCTGCACTTAAAATATGAAAATACACCTTGCTGAACTTAAAATAAGAAAAAACAACAACTTTTTGCACTTAAAATAAGAAAAAAACTGAGTTGACTTGGTTTATACGTTTATTATACGTCAAGCAACAATGAATTATATTAAGCAACAGTGTTAAAATGTTAAACCTGATTTCAGAACTTGCTTCATCATGTGCCTGGAATGTTCCACAGTATGGCATTCAACTTATCTATCTCCATGGAGACAATTAGGCGACATCTGTGGAGATCTGTGGAGTGGATTCCGCTTTTCCATTTTTTCGAGATATTTTAGGTATTTTTCGAGGTAACCCTAATCCTGATAAAAAAGATAGAGTTAAATAAATATATGATAACGTTAATGCTGTACTCTGGAATATTCTGGGCAAAGCAATAAAATCTCCATGAAGACAAACAGGTGGCGTACGCTTCACCAGAAAAGTTACAAAGTGAATGTGACTTTTTTGGTATCAATACCCGCTCAAATAAGTATCTAGTTTGATACTAGTGTTAGTATTGATTACACAGCAAAAAGCAACATCTAACCAAGATAAGATCACTTGAATTAAGAAAATTTTGTGTTTTTGTAAAATGATTTGAGTAAATTTCACTTGACGAGTACAATAATAATAAGGCGGCACGGTGGCTGAGTGGCAACACTCAGGCCTCACAGCAAGAAGGTTGCGGGTTCGATCCCCGGGTCACCCGGGCCTTTCTGTGTGGAGTTTGCATGTTCCTCCCCGTGTCTGGATGGGTTTCCTCTGGGTACTCCGGTTTCCCCCATCAACCCAAAACATGCCCGCACCCCTATGAACTAACATCAAGGACCATGTTGTCCACCCTCCTGTGGGCTCACCACCTGCAGAGGGGTTCATAGGGTCAGGTGCTATGAGTATTGGGCAGCACGCTGCCCCCGCGACCCAGCCGGATTAAGCGGGAGAAGATGGATGGATGGATGGAGTACAATAATATGCCAGTGGAATAAAACTTTTTGTACCTAAAATATGAAAATACATCTTGCTGAACTGAAAATAAGAAAAAAAAACAACTTTTTGCACTTAAAATAAGAAACAAAATTGAATGTTGCTTGAAATAAAAGAAAAACACAGTTCCACTGGTACATAATTTTACTTGTCAAGTTCAATCTACTCAAATAAAGTAAAATGTTCCTAGATATTGACATAGATAATGTTTTTTTCCAGTGCTATTACGTAATCAGAATCAGCTTTGTAAGTACATATTTCAGACATTTTTTAATGAATGGTGAATAAAACCAAAACCAATAAGATCTAATATCAGCTACTAAGACTCGCGTAGAAAAAGGTCCACTGCTCTGCCAACTTTTATAAAAACTAAACAATAAATATAGTATTACGTTTGCACTATGACGTCCAAACAAACTGAGGAACAGTACAATCTAGGAAGACATAACGTAAGATTTAAGGTGACTGGTTTATAACAAAGATCCAAGATGAACAGGACGTATTGTACAAAAGCTGAGTTATGGTTTGCTCAGAAACATCTTGTTGGATTTGCTGGCACCTTTGTACTTGGTAATGTTCTAAAGTCGGGTGTGGTTTGACATATTTGACAGTAGAATTATGGATTTCTCTGTTCATTTGGCAGTGCGCTACAAGTCTGTACTAAAATCACGCTCAGACTCAAAAACAACTTAGCTGGACATGCACTGGTGAAGCACAAGTATGAATCTCGACTGCATACCCCATTCCCACAATAATACACATGATTACTGTGATTCTAGCAGCCAGCGGGGCAAAGTTCACACAAGCCAATGTGAATGCAAATTACTTTTTTAGCCATTCTGTTTCCAAGAAATGCAATTTTCTCTGATGAATAGGCAATTTCAAAATTGTGGGTGAAATGACCCCTCATATTGTGGTGAAACAACCATAAAGACTCAGATCAGAGTTGAACCTGGGCCAGCGAGCCCACGGCACTCGACGCACAGGAAGCCCCGTGGTCAAATGTTCAGATTCAAAACAATGAGCGTCCTTTCCAGCTGTTCTAAATATCCCCCTTCCCTGGTCCATGTACTATCAGAGTAGAAGAAGTACACAATCCTGTTACTTAAGTAAAAGTACACATACCAGAGCAAAACAATACTGCATTGTGTCACTTTTCTGGAGGAAAGTCCATCAAAGTCTTTTTTTTTCCGTTGAGATGTTATTGCTTTGTCTGGAATGTTCCACAGTGTGGCATTAAACCTTTCTATCTTCATGGAGACCAAACCAGACCAAGTTACAGGTCAGATCTGTGGAGAGGCGACCCCGCTCACAGTCAGAATACAAGTTTTCTAGGTATTTTTGATCAGTAAAACCACCTGTAATTAAATAAATATAAGGTAGAGCTTTTTAATGTCATATTGCGGAACATTCCAGGCAGAGCAATGACGTCTCTGTAGAAATAAGCAGGGGACGGAGCAGAAATGTTACTTAAAATGCACCTTCAAACAACCTTAAAGAGTAAAAAAGTATTTCACACAGATTTTGAGATGTAATAAAGCTTCAAATGCAGATTTTGTTGATGATTTTTGCAGTTTTGTTCAACAGAAACAATGGATTTTTTCCTAGCAGTTTTTACGTTATATTTTAGTTTAGGAACATGTTAAGAATGAAATGTAATGAAGTAGAAAGTACAAATACCTGCTCTCAAACGTAGTAAAGTAGTGCGCTTTGTGGTGCATTTTTCGTATGAAAATCGCTCTACAAATAAAGTGTGACTGATTGAAGTTTTGAAGTCAAAGTAAAATGTATCTACGCTAAAAATGTACTCGTGCATTGTGTAACTTTTTGGTTGGACGTCCATTACCTTCTTGTTTCCATGGAGATGTCATTACTCTGCCTGGAATGTTCCACAGTGACATTAAACAGCTCTACTTTACATTTATTAAAATTAAAATCTATTCAATTCAAATATTCAATCAAAAACACTTAGAAAAACAGGCATTCTGACTGTAAGCGGGGTCGCCTCTCCACAGATCTGACCTGTAACTTGGTCTGGTTTGGTCTCCATGAAGACAGAAATGTTTAATACCATTTAATACTGTGAGAGATTCCAGACAAACCAAGAACATCTCCATGGAGAAAAAACAGACAGAGAGAGCCTCCACCTCCACCTTTAAGTGAAGTACAGATGCCTAAAATATATACTTTAATACTTTTACTTCATTATGTTCCTCCACTGCATAGTATCCATGTGATGTAAATGTGCGGGGCATATGTGGGAGTCTGTGTATGCTTGTGTTTAAACCAAATGTTTTTCATACGTCAGAAATGTCGGCAGGCGTTCAGCGTCTGCGGTGAGTGCGCTCTCTCCTCATTCCTCACCGCTCCGCTCTCTCATGCTTTATTTCATTCCTTTCATCTCACCTTTGTTCATTCACTCCTATGTTTTTACTGCGCGACGTCAGTGTTTTTAAAAGGTGACATATTATGCAAAATCAAACTTAATGAGCTGCGAAATGTGTTATTCCTCATTATTTGTTTACTCCAGGTTGTATTTTGATTGATCTCTGCGTGATTAAAGGGCCCATATTACGCCATATTCTGGTCTGTGTTATAATTCCTCATCATAAACATACCTGGAGTTGTGTTTTGTTTCATTCACACATATTTAACACACAAACCCTGCATATTTTGGCTGAGTTCTTCTCTCATATTGAAAACCATCCGTTCCCCCCATAGTGATGCCGTGTGCTAATACAAGGAGTGTTTTTAAACTCCGTAAACTAGAATCATTTGGATAATTTCAGCCTTGCAGTTGCAAATCTTTACTAAACAACAGGTAAAAGGAGCTGTTAACTTGAAAACTACCACTTGGTGACATCACGGGGTGGAGTAGAGCATTTTGAGCTTAGGGGATGTACACAGACTAATGATAAAGAGTCACTCAAATGTGTAAATTAAACAAAACACAACTCCAGGTCTGTTTTTGATGAGGAAACATTATAACGTGGCTAAAAACTCACAAGAGTCAATTTAGCGTAACATAGGATATTTAAGAAATCCTGTTTAGTCCAGTATTTCAATCTTGAGTGTTCAAATTGCTGTTTTCACCTACCTCCTATCCCCACCCACATTCCTGTTCTTAGTAATTATTTTCCTTTTCTTTTCACCTCTTGCCTCCATAGGTATATTATTCCTTTGCCATCAACTTTCCACAGAATTAAACTACCATAAAATACCAAATACGAGCCGGAGTGTTTATTTGTTTCATTCACTTAACCGACCAGGCGTTTAATTGAGACCAGGCGGAAATTTGTGGCGATTAATTCCTTCCTCACGAAAATCTTGGACAGCAAAACTGGGAAAATATGGTATTCAGATTCCTTTAACTAGTACAGAGCACGACAGTCTTCAATGTCACAAATAGACCCATCTGGAATCTATGGGCAGCTGTTGCTACTGCCCCAGATTCCAAAAGTTGTTTTTTCCAATAACTTTGGCAGTTTTTGCCCAAACAACACTAAACTTGGCACTGCACACACCAATCTGGATGACACTGTCCAAATTTGAGGTCAGTCGGGTGAGGAGTTCAAGACTTACACTTGGAACAGACACACAGACAGATGTTCCTTGAATTAATAGACAGATGATTATAATTTAGGCGACTTTCTATACAGACGTAGGCGAGTTAATTTGAAATGTTACAACTAAATATACTAAATATCTATGGAGCAGGAGTGTCCCACATTCGAAAGCAACTCCTGGATTACAGAAAGTCATTAAAACTCTTCCACAACATGCAGAAATGTCCTTAGCAAATGACAGATGCAGCGAGTGTGGAGCAGCAGAGGAAGAACATTCCTTTCTGAACTGTTTGTTTTTTCAGTGCTTTTAATTTATGCAGATGAGCCATGTGGTTTTAAGTTTCATTTCTGTGCATCAGCATCACAAGGAGCTGTTTCTCTCAGGGCTTGTTTGTGCAAATGAACCACGTGGTTTAAAGTTTTGTTTCTGTAGAGACGACGCAAGCATCCGTCCTGCGTCCTGTTGTTGCAGCACAACTTCGGTCTTCCAGCACGTACATTAGACTCGCCGTTTATTTGGAACCGGCGTTTATAAAAAATATCCACCTGCACCCGGCGTTTAAAGGGGACCTGGCTCTTATTTGGTATTTTTACTTTATTAATGTTTTCATATCCCTCAAAAGTGCCTTGAAAAACATGAATTCCTATTGTTAGCGTGATCAGCTCTCCACAGATCTGACATGTAAGTTTGCCTGTTGTGGTCGTCTGTTTGTCTCTATGGAAATTGATACTGTTCATATCCAAAAAAAATCCAAAACTGTCAAATATAACTCTGTTTTTTTACGGTTTCGACATGGGCAATCCCCGATAACATAACCTACTTATCTACTGATCTCAATTCACTCGACGCAATCTCGAATCCGCCGTCCCGCTCTAACCGTCGCTTTTTATCTTTTCTTTCTCACAGTGAAACTTAATGTCTCCAGCAGCTGTCTCCGCCAAGGCAATACAATGTAGGGGGACACGTACAAGATGGTGGACGGACGAGAGGAGGGGGCCGGAGGAAGAGGAGGAGGAGGGGGTCTGTGCCACTGGATTCCTTCACACCAGTTGTTGAAAGCCCCCAGTTTAAATTATGTGTGTCTAAATGTCTCCCACAACACCGCCGCCGAACCAGGTGCATCTGATCAAACCTTGGACCCTTCCTCGAACCGCAGTTGTCAATGGAAAACATACACGCACGACACTGGATATCTTTACATTGACTTATCCTAGGAGGCAATGGCTGCAGCAGGTGAATAGTGAATGCGAGGGGCTTTCCGAAGAGAGGGACCCAAGCCACAAAGGAGTTAAATGATTTGAGGAAAAGAAAGAAGGAAAAAGTCCCCCCGCACTCAGCTCGCGGCCTCCTCTGGACCTTTATTAAAGACTTGCTTCACGATTGTCCGTCTGTGAGGCTATTCAGAGGCACTGAGCAGTTAAGGTGCACTTCAGGGCTCTTTAAAGCTCGGTTTACAGCCAGACAACTGCAGCTTCAGTTTCACAACAACAGCTCAGAGAGAAGAGGCAGTATGAAAAGACCAGAGCCAGCATTTCCAGTTTCAGTACTGTCACTGAAATGCAACTGGACAGATCCACCCCATATCAGAGTGGTTTATTCACAAGACGTCATATTTATTTGTTTTGGTCAGTCAAATATGTTGTCCATTCGAGTGTTTGTTCCAGACTATTTTTACAATTGAAAAGCTCATTTGCCAAAACAGATAAGTGTGATTTTAAAAAAGTGGGTTACAGTTTACTCTTTGTATAGAAATGTTTTCAAAAGCTAAATGTTCCTTGATAAAATCCATGTTCATTATTGTCATGGGTCATATCTGTAGAACAGGGCAGCGAAAAGAAAAAGTTTTGACCAATTTTCAAAACAGAGAGATTTGTTTTTGCAATTAAACTTTACAGGATACTTTTTCATATTATAAATTATCAATGATGGAGCTCATGTATGTGGAAAGTGGTGCAAAGCTGAATTGTCACTAGATTTAAGCTCGCAAACTCATGAGAATCCATCTTCTCAGATACATTTGAGTCCACAAAACTTGGTGCAGAGTGGAAAGCACATTTTCTGACAAAAACATTTTATTCATACTTGCGAACATAACATAACAAGGGTAAAAAGGGTAAAAAAGAGGGTAAAAAGGGTAAAAATATATAATACTACACCAAAAGATATACTACACAATAATTTAGCCAAAAAACTACACGTTTTAATACACAGCTCAAAGTTTCTCGTTTTCTCAAAGGATTTCAACACACTTCATTCTGGATCAATATTACAGAGCGAACTTATTAATGCCGTAAAATAAATCTAACCTTCGTTAATATTCATTCAGTGGCACTGAAAATATAATATTGATACAGTTTTTACATAATGATAGCTTGTCTGGCCAACTTTTAGTTCACAAAATGTGTGGACTTCCAATAAAAACTTTTTCTACATTAGTTACAAAAAAATTACCCAATGTTGTTATTTTTGCACATTTTTATTAGAACAGGCAAGAATACATTTAAATAGACAGCACGGGTGGAATATTAACATGAATAATATAAAACTTTAGTATATGCGAGGTTAAAAATTAATTCAGAGCACTTGTGGCGGCCGTGAGGGCTTCATAATGAATTCAATGGTGGTTTTTGTTGAGAATGTTTCGGGCGATGGAAGTGAAGCTATGCAGCCCACGGCCACAGCACCAGTGACAGAAACATGATGTGTATTTTCCACTGTGCAGACCAAACGCACTGCCTCTACCAAACAGGTTGAAAAGTTGAACATTTGCTGTGTTACTATTATTATTCCACATGTATCAGTGGGATCAGCGAGGGCCCCGAGCGACAGGGAACTCCAGCCAATGTCAACACAGCGCACAAGTCCGTCCTCTAATCAGACGCTCACATCGGCCAATGGAAGTGCTGCTTTCCCTGTTCCATTAGTCCAAACATGACCTGAATACAACAAACTCAAAATGCTAATCAGACTTCCTTCGTTCATGCCAAAACGTACTTTACATGAAAGTACAGTTGCCTGACAAAGACCATGCATGCTCAAATTCAGTCATAACTTGATTTTATGCCTAAATATTCTGTGCAAAATGAAATGTGACTGGATGTATATTTGTTTTAGAGATTATAGTTGTAGTTAGCATTATGTTGCACGCAGTTAAATTATAGCTTGATAATTATAGCTCTTGTGCTATATGATCTTAACCATACAAATTTCAAACAATTTTTTGCCAGACATTGTTTTTTTGTTTGTTTGTTTTTCATCTCCACCTCCGCCTTATTAAAGTTTTCAGGACACGAGTGGAACCATAATAATAGTTTGGTGCGGCCACTACTTTTACTGAACATAATGACTATAAAAATAAGATATTGTTATATAAATTGAAGTAGTCTGAGGTGAAGAAGAGAGTTTTCGCTGCATTAACTTTCACGACGTCTCAGTGGCCTTTGGGTCTCAGTCAGAGGTTTCGGTGCAGTTTAACAGGTCTGGTCAGGTAGGGTCAGAGCCACAGCATCAGTGCAGACACAACAGGAAAGACCTCACTCTTACACTCTTGGTAATGACATGGTTCATTCCCTCAAAGTATTTCCTCTGGAAGGTCTCAGAGTATTTCATCTGGACGCTGTTGTGCCACATTTGCTGCCACATATGGTGTAAAAAGCCTGTGGCATCTCAAAAGCCTCTTGCACGGGCTACATGGACAAAACAAACAGTTCATTTTAATAATCTAACAATACTGACCTGTGTCCTTTGAACTACACATGCTGCACTTCTTGGTTAAAATCCCACATTATGATGTTAAAAACTGAGCTAAAAAAAGTCAAAAATTTCAAAAACTCCAGTGCCATGGGACCAACACTGACATGCTTCTATCGTAGAGAGTATTATACCACTGATGATATAGGCCAATATAACAAGGACTGAGCTGGCAGTGTGGAACTGGCACAGCATGTGTTTTATGATTTAACAATGTTCACACTGTTCACATATCAAAACGCCTCTGTTCTTGTAGAATCTATGTCTCATCCTACACATAAAAACTACTTTACCACCTTGGAAATGAGCCCATGTATGACAAATATTTAATGGCAGCAAACCAACAAGAACAAAAGGTAAATATTTCAAATAAATTCCTGCTGCCATCTCAGTGAACACAGCTTTTCTCTGTTGCATAACTGTAAAGTACTGGCACAGAGATCTCACTATCATTTCCAACATGACCTTTTAAGATAGCTCTTAAAAGCACTCCATAACCACGCTGGCATTTCTGACATATAAGCACTTAAATATGACAGTCGTAATGACAACTACAACAGCTTGATTTATGAGGCATTTTATGAACAGAATTGGGTGTAACACCATAGAACAAAAAACAGCTGACTTCCTGTTTTTTCTGGCACACAGGCAAGTCCAAGAAGCAAACACTTGTGTTCACATTTGCTTATTGTAAAATAAGTGTTTGACATTTGATTGCTGCATTGATGATTGTATATTGCAGAAATACTTCACTTGATAAACTTGTTTGGGGAGTTTTGACTAGCTGTGTTTTTTTAGGGTAAGATATTATCAATGGTTTCAACAGATTTTGTCCGATATCAAGAACAAAATATAATAGTACAAAGCAGTATTTTCTGAACAGTATTGGGAAGTAAGCGAATACATGTGCTGAAAATACATACGCCGAATACTCATTTTGAGTATCTGTATTCCAGTACAGTCACTTTTCTAAAGTAAAAGGACTACATGATCGTTCTTCATCATACACTTTTGGCTTTGAATGGCCCAATATTATTAAGAAAAATAGAAAAGTT
Source organism: Odontamblyopus lacepedii (assembly GCA_034769755.1). Lineage (NCBI taxonomy): Eukaryota > Metazoa > Chordata > Actinopteri > Gobiiformes > Gobiidae > Odontamblyopus > Odontamblyopus lacepedii. The sequence continues at coordinate 31,412,825 of CM068354.1, read as the reverse complement.
GATGTAAAAGTATTCAGAATATAGTTCTCTGATTGGACCATGTATTAGAATATATTGAAAAAATATATATTTTAAGGAAGTGTTCAATGTTCTGTGAGTAAATACATTTTCAAATACTCTTCCCAGCACTGTTTTCAACTTATTACTTTGCTTCTGAGGCACTTTTTTACTCATGATCAAAGTCATACGTTGCTCTGTGAGGTGGACAGGACTGGTTTATGAAAAAACTAAAATAGGTCAACTAAAGCCCAGATAGATTTGTGCTTTTTTCTTTTATTAATTGTAAAATCATTGGCAAGGTTTAGGTCCTTCCTCATCTCCGACTCGAGATTACCAAGACCATAAAAGTGAGTACACGTACCAGTGCTTTTAGTTAGAGGCCATTCATCACATCCACGTCATGGCTCCACGTCAAACACTGCAAGTATTTATCCGATTAGAATCAACTGTTCTGGGACAGAGGACAGCTGTGGCGTTCCAGTCTTCATTTTGTTTTTGTGGATTAGTACAAACTTGCACAATAGTCAACTCAGGTCATCCTAAACAAAAGCTCCTGACAACTGCGGATCGAATAGTTGAAGCTGTTTGTAACAAGTCATGTGATCTTTGCTAACTCAGAACGGATTGTACGGAATTACATTTTTAAATCGTGTCCCAAAAAAATACGTGTTGAACCTAGCAGCGTGTCCTGAACATGAACGAGTTAAACATGGGTTGTTGAGGTGACAAACAAATTTTTGTTCAAGGAAGTTATGAAATTATAATTGATTATGTTGATTGATTTTGTCAGCAGTAGAAAAGACAAGATAAAGTTACAAAGCTATGATTATCACTACCAAGGGAAGCTGGATTGGCATTTTTTGTATTAACCTGCGAGTTTCTTATGGTTTCTTTGCCTGTGCAGTTGAATGCCTCTCCTATTCTGCTCCAGTGTGATCAGACTGGAGAGTTACATGCAGTGGACAACCAAGCACATTCAGGAGATTCAAATCAAGAAATTTAATCGTAGTTCCTTGGTTGCAAATTGAAAATATTGTTGAAGTCGGTTTTCCTGTCCATGTTGGAACAATAGACACGTTCCCTTTGCTTGGCCAATGTATCTGATTTGGTCCTGAATACTAAGTGCACATATAAGTCACACAGACCAGCTCTTGGACCTTTTATTTGTTTGAGTCCAGAGACCAAGTTTAATCCTGGTTTAGATCTTTTCACTTTATGAGGTATATAAGACATTGACCACTGGCAGCTCTTTCAAACAGGGCTCCATGTGCTCCTCATTCAGCCCCACACTTTACTAGCACACATGGTGAATATGGTGGAGGCTCCCGATGGTGTAGTTTGACCTGTTTTATATTCGCATTCACTTTGAGATAGAATACAATGCTTGGTCCGTGGTTTATCGATGCATTTTGACGTACTTAAGACCACTGGTTAGTCCTGGCTTGGTTCTTCAGTCATGCTGCTGTAGAGTCTTTGGTTTTAGTCCCAGATTTAAAGAAGACAAATGTATAAAATCAACTTTAATGAGCTTTTAACAATGTTGCAACTTTGTTCCATCATTCTGAGCTTGAGTCATGCATGTTTGAGTTATCACCTACCCCCTATATCCGCCCACTGCACTTACTCCAGGTCATACATTGGGTTTAAAAAGACGCATATCAATATACAACAAAAAGTATGCAAAGTAAACAAAAAATCCAGAGCTGACGTCGCCCTAAACATCATCACAACAAACGCGACGTTCAGACTGCAGGGCTGAATGCTCAATTCTGATTTTTTTGTGAAATTTGATTTTTTTGCGAGGTTGTTCACATTTCCAGTTAAATGCGACTTGTCTGTGATCTCCAGTGTGAACTTTAAACACCCCAAAAGTGTCCTGTATGAGCATTGGAGGACACAATGACGTCACACGCAGCGAGCTCAGTGTTTAAAGAAGTCGCCTAAACATGGACGCTGCATTGAGCTCCTGGAGATTTTACAGTTGCTGTCGTAACTCTCACGGGAGGAAACACGTCTTCGGTCTATTTCAGTGAGCAAACACGTTGGAGTTGGGCTGTATTGGCTCACAACAGGTTCTTGTTACAGCACAATAGCCAAACTCTCGCTTGTTGATGACGTGTAGGTCGGATGTAGGTCAGATGAATGCGACCTGGCCGTTCAGACTGAAGCCGCACGGCAAAAGATCGGATATGTATCGGTTTTAGGAGCACATATCCAAGTGGCCTGGGTCGCATTTGAAAAAAATCGGATCTGTGTCGTTCAGACTGTCATTAAAAGATCAAATATAGGTCGTATAGAGGCGAAAAGATCGGATTTGGGTCACTTCAGGCTGCAGTCTGAACGTAGCCAAAGTGTATCAAAAAGACTATACAACACACCAAATCCTACACATGTCACAGGTTGAGCAAATAAAACTGGAGAATGAAATTAGTACAGAGCAGTGGGTCTATACCGATGGTGCGGACAAATCACTCCAAATACAACTTCGGGTGTGTAAATGGTGAGGAGAAATGACTATAATAAGGCTTAAAGCTTTAAAAAGTTGATGTTGCATAATAGGAATAGAATGTAAAATAATAGTCCAAGTTTGTTAGAGTTTAACATTAAATACCTTGAATAAGCGTAACAATATCTATGTAAGTGTCAGTTTAGAAGCTCTTTTATTAGGTATATGAGACACTGAACACTGGCAGCTCATTCAGACATGTGCTCTCCATTCATTCCCACTCTTTACTAGCTCTGCACACACTGGATTTTCTGGAGGTGCCCGCTGGTGTCGTCTGGCTCATATTACACCTCTCTCTCCCTCTTTCTCTCCCCTGTTTTTCTCTCTCTCTTTCTGCGGCTAAACCTCCCATTCCTCCACAAACCACATCAGAGAGCGTTGGCTTCCCTGCTAAACAGACGCTGCACCGCTCCTCCACCTCCCACCAACCTGAGATAGAGACCACCGTCGATATTATGTGCACACGCAGAGGAATCCAGCTCCAGGGATGTGGCTGGTACTATCACAGTGTTTATACAAGCGCGCAGAGAGGAACTGAGGGGGTCTCAAACTGGGGCACATGTACAACAGTTGGGACTTATATGGGGCCCTATACTTTAAGAACTCAGGAGTCTATTGCAGATAATGGTTTGAGTTCATTTAATTCCAGCTTGAGTCGTGCTCCTTATGTATTTTCTCCTGCTTCACTCCTGGTTTAGTTTGTTTAGTTTGGTGTTATTCTGATTTAGGCCTGGGTGATACAGTTAGGTCATTGATTTGTACAGTATTGTTTCAACTAGGGGTGGGCGGTATGAACGGTATATACAGTATGTGATAGAAATTTGACCAACGGTAGAGATCTTGGGTCATACCGTCCACTCATTGCGTCGTCTAGATGGCGGTAATGAAATGTTTAGGACGCCCACAGAAGAAGAACGATGGCGGCGAGCAGTGAACAGATAGCGGAGGAAGAGCTCATAAAAAAGTTTGGTGCAACATCAGTAATCTGGTTATCGTTTGGCTTTAAAGTGAAGGACATTAAACAAGAAAACATTATCTGGAAGATAAGAGCCCAATTTTAACTTTGTTTACAATGATGGTTAAATATTGCCTTTGGATCTAGTTAAAGAAGCAACTTTTTATGCCAAATATGCATCATTTCACTGGACGCGCTCCCACTCTTTGAACTGTTTAAACAAATCTGAACCTTGGTCCTTTCTCTGTGATCAGTTTGTAGATAAAATGAGTTCCCACATCGGCTTCTGTCATACTGGAGCCACTCTTCTGAACCATTCTTTGAAATGAACAGATCCAAATGATTTATGACCCATAAATGAGCCGAAAGTCCCGTCACTATTTTTCATGTAAACTTTGACTTGCCCCAGTGCAGATGTATTAAAAAAGCAGCTCTTAGGGTTAAAATTAGACAACTGAGTGCTGTTTGCATTTAATTCTGAAATGCTGTATGATTTATGAAGCAGGGATTGTACTATTAGCATGCTAATTGTTGCACTGGCCTCTAAAAGTGAATATGGAATGCGTTAGGAAAATGAGGAATAACTTTTTACCTTTTTTAGCCACGTTGCAACCTTATTTTATTTCATTAACACGTCGTCTTGGAAAAGTCAAACTATTCCAAGTACATTTTTCAACCAAAACAAACATTGTCCAACTTAAAACATGCAAAATATGCTTTTCACAAGGGACCCCGTGCATACCCACATCTTACACACTCCCCACTGGCACTGAAAAATGGGTCAAATGCAAAAGGGGCAGTTTTTAAAAAGGACTTTTCAATGAATTTATAACTTTGCTTCTTTTGTCCGTTGTGATTCGGAGATCCCCACTTCCTGTACCATCCTGAGCTGCCCCCCATGTTCTAATGACTTAATATTCTGTAACCTCTGTGATTACCTCCTGTGTGTGTGTGTGTGTGTGTGTACGTGAGTGTGTGGATGTAATGAAGAAAGTGTGTAAACAAGCCAAGAGAGAAGCAGCGTGCGGGGCTCCATTTGGCTGTGGTTTTGTTTTCGAGGCGGATTTAAAAAGTTATGAGCTTCTTGTGAGCTAAATCTGGTGTATGTGTGTGTATCTGTGTGTGTGCCGTTCCTGTTTGTGTGTGTGTAGGCTCTTCCCCTTCACCCACTTGTACTGCACATGCTTTGTGTTAGACTGCCCCCTAGTGGTATCTGGATACTCGTCTATTTCAAAGGTTTTCTTGCTCTTTTGCTGCATTTGAAGTTATCTGACAGACAATTTATGTTCCTGCTTATTTCATAAAATGTTTTCCAGATTATTAATCTTCTCATTCACCTGATTAACATTGAACTACAAAATTACACTAATGACATGAGCGCTTCTGAATTATGTAGGAAACAACGGCTAAATAGTTTGGTTGGTGATACAAAATAAAGGATTATTATCGTCTTCAAGCAAAGTTAAACATTTTCCTTTCATTTTTACTGGTCTCTAACTAGTGTTGTGTGCAAGATATGTCATTAAAAAATGGAAATGTTATGGTTTTGTCTAGAATGTCCCACAGTATGGCATTAAACTTATCTATTCCCATGGAGACAAGCCTCCGGGCCATGTTACAGGTCAGATCTGTGGAGAGGTAAGCTCACTCACTGTAGGTATACCTGTTTTTCATAGTATTCTGAAGCAGTAAAACACCCGTAATTGAATAAATGCAACATAGATGAGCTTAATGCCATACTGTGAAACGTTCAGGCATCTCCATGGAAACAAATTTGTGGTGGACCAACTACCAGAAAGGTTACACAGTGCAGCTTTAAGTCTGGATTGCCCTCTTTGTCCTTACTTTCATCGTGCAAACCCAAATAACGTCACTTTTTAAGAATAGAGTTTTAATTTTTCTTAAGTTTGAATGCATTTTCTTTGTACATATAATTTACCAAATAAGAAGTGACAGTTTTGAGGACGTCTCGGCGCTTGCAGCTGAAACATGTCAGGGTAAATACATCTCGCTGATAAAGTTGTGTGCTTTAACGCTGCATTGTGTAACTTTACTGGTGGAGGGTGTGCCAAATGTTTTGTTTTTTGTTTTTTTTTCTCTATGGAAATGTTATTGCTTCGTCTGGAATATTTCACAGTACAGCTTTAAACCTTTCTATCTTCATGGAGACCAAACCAGACCATGTTTCAGGTCAGATCTGTGGAGAGGTGACCTTACTTAGATTCAGAATGTCTGTTTTTCGAGGTATTTTTGAGATATAAAACCACTTGTAATTGAATAAATGTAAAGGTAGAGCTGTTTAAAGTCATACTGTGGAACATTCCAGGCAGAGAAATGACATTTTCATAGAAACAAGCAGGAAAAGAACCCCAAAACAAAAAGTTACACACTTTTACAGACCTTTTGGATAGTCTTTGTCCGTACTTTTATCATGCCAAGAGAACGTCACCTTTTAAGTTTAGAGTTAAAAAGGGAAACACATCTCACTATAAAGTTGTCTGCCTTAAAGAAAACTACTATAACTACTGTATGACAGTTTTAATACATTTTGTCCCTACCTGCTTTCTCAATCTCTCTCTATAACTGATAAAAACTGAAAATCATATGGTGCTATTAACTCCATTTCCCACCACATTCAACAGCTTTTCTTTCCACTTCTCCAATCTGACATGCTCCCCCTGAAACACTTTCAAACACTTAAGTACCACCATAATTATTCACTTTTAACGCCTTTCCTTCCTCTACACAATCGCTCGGACTTATCTCTCGACTTTTTATCGTCAAAGAGGATCTGCGCGGAGTGAAACCAGCAGATGTGGAGGTGATAATGACACTTTAAGTCCTCCTGTCCTTGGCTGCAGGAGCTTTCCCAGGCGTTTTGTGCACACTCAGCAAAAAAGAGGAGAACAACAAGGGCCGAGGGAGCGGCCGTGTACAGTGCGGATGTGTGCGCTGAGAGATGGAAAGATCATGTTGGAACTAATCTGGGCCATGTGTGGTTTAAAGGATGCTCCCGAGTCGCTCTGTTGTAAAAATGAATAGATTTGATTGTCCGTGTGTCTGCCGTCCTTATTTCAACCATTTGTCTTCATTAGATATGCAGGTTTTTGAAAACGGTATGCTAATATGGGTTGGGAGCTGTAGGCAATAAGGAAAAGGCTGTATTTTGTATCTCTGCTGCATCCTGCGTGACAGAGGGGGAGGAAACGTTATAGAGTTCTTGTTTTTTTAACTTTTCATTACAACAACCTTGGGACTGCTGTAAAACTACAGGCCTAATTACATTTACAGAGAGATATTGCTTTGAATATGAAGTTAGTTCTTTACCTGGATGGCATTAAATTTCATTATCATCCATGGAAAAAAGCTAGTGATGCCACCAGGTCAGGTTATAGGTTAGATCTATGGGAAAGGCAACCCCACTTCCAGCAAGATTGTGTATTTTTTCAAGTTTTTCAAGTCATTTTTAACCAGTTGATACATCTGTAATGGAATAATAATAATACAGTGAAAATATATAGCGCTTTTTTGGATGCTCAAAGGCGCTTTACAAACAAATAGGAAATGAAACTGTAGAAAACGGGAGGAATCATAGGGGGAATGCCAACTTGAACAGGTACGTTTTTGGTCGTGATTTGAAGTGCCGCAGTGAGCCTGAGTTCCTGATGGATTGAGGGAATGAGTTCCAGCAAACAGAACGCCAATAAATACAATATAGAATGGAGGAAATACAATATAGGATACCAGCACCAGAAAGGTTACATAGCACACCTTTAAGCATCTTTAGAGTGTTCAGAAAAGTGCTATATAAAGCTGATTATTTAAGTTTGTCATTCCACTTTAAACTAGAAATCAAACCATTTATAGAGCAGCACAGTCCGATTTTCTCTGTATTCATGGGTTGCTTATATGGTGCCATTTTAAGGCGGATGACCATTTAAAAGATACAATCTTTTTGAATAAATTGGCCTTTGCCATAACTTTTCATCACAGTGAACCCCATGGACCTCATGACCATAGCTGAGGGTAGGAATGTAGATTGAATCGAGAGCTTTGCCTTTCGGCTCCTGAGCTCTGGGTAATGACGGAAAGGATGAAATCGCGGATACAAGCGGCAGAAATGAGTTTCCTCCGCAGACTGACCAGGAGCTCCCTCAGAGACAGGGTGAGGAGCTTGGTCACACAGGAGGAGCTCGGAGTAGAGCTGCTGCTCCTCCACGTCAAGAGGTGGCTCCGGCATCTGTTCTGGATGCCTCCTGGACACTTCCCTCGGGAGGGGTTCCAGGGATGTCCCACCAGAAGAAGAATCCGGGGAAGACCCAGGACACACTGGAGGGAATATGTCTCTGGGCCTGGGCCTGGAGGAGCTGAAGGAAGTGTCTGGGGTGAAGGAAGTCTGGGAGTCCCTGCTTAGACTGCTGCCCCTGCAACCCAGACCCGGATAAGCGGAAGAAAATGGATGGATGAAACCCATGAACAGAAGAGGAGATATGGTTGCCGTGGTAATACAATGTCCCAAAGCACTGAACGGATAAAATATTTCCAACTACACAGAACGTCTATCCTGACTTTACTGAATGGACTTTCTCCCAATGATATGGTTCTCTGACTCCACCTGTTTCCAATGCCCAGATCCGTTCTCTTTCTCTCACTCTTTCTCTTTCTCTTTGTCTGTGCACTATACGCGTGAACATCTTGAAATGGTAAAGTCAAATCAGACCTGGGCTAAACATTACAGTGCAGTTGTCAAACAGAAAGTGAACAGGCTCCAAGTTTTGCTTTGACTTTCAACCGAACAAAGTTATAACTGTCTCCAGAAGAGCCAAAACACACAAGGAACCATGGAGCTGATGGAGCGAGCAGCAAGTAGAAAGCAAAAGTAAAATGATGATGTCTATTGTTTTAGGCAGATCTCAGTGACGTGAGCTATGAGTGTGACCAAGACACACTAACCTACAAGTGCTAAAGGTGCAGTGCGTAACTTTTGTGGAGGGTCCATCACATACTTTTCTTCATGGAGATGTTAACCTCATTGATATACAGACAACCCGAAGAAAGTAGAAGTGCCACCAGTCAAAGCTACGAGTCAGATCTGTGTGTAGGAACCCATGTTTTTCATAGTATTTTGGGGAAAAACTGAAATTGAATAAAAGTAAAGGCCGCCACACACTACAGGAGAATTTGCCCGATTTTGGCAGCGATTTCTTCTTCCTGAGTTCGGGGAGGCGTGACCCGACTTTTTGACACAACATACAAACTCGGGATATAGCAAAAATAAAGAATTTATTATTCACCTCCCATAAAGTGGTAGCCTACATTTTAAGTGCAACATCTCACTCACGTAATCGATAGAAATTGTCCTCCACAAATAATGACATCCAGTCCAAAAAACAGCGCTGTTAATCCAGTTTGAGGTGTTATTTGAAAGTAAAAAGACAGTGTTTCCTCACGTTTGTTTGTTTACACCCACACAGTGTGCAATGAAGCTGCAGATTAGCGATAGTGACTCTACTTCCTGTGGACTTATCTCCAATCTTTTGTGCTTTAAAAATCCTGTATCTAAAGTATTGCACCACATTTCACTAATAATAACAATAATAATAACACAGTTTGACTTGTATCTAAACTAGAAGTGCAGAGCTCTGATCTTTTGAACACTAAGAGTCAAAGCGACTCGTTTTATCGTAGATGCGGTCATGCTCACAACTTTATACCCTGTGCTCCGCAGACATATCCCGCTACCATCTTAGATTCTCCTCGTGTCTGTGGTGTGCGCTTTTTGTCGCATGTTTAATCATTAATCATTAAATACCAAAAAAACCTGTAGTATGTGGCGGCTTTAAGACAGATACTGTGAAACATACCAGGCAAAGTAATAATGTCCATGGGGACAAGCTGGAAAGGTTACATAGTGCATCTTTATATCAAGCCTGTTCAGTCATGAAATTGATAAAAAAGCATTATATTTTCCCACCTACACTGACGAAGGGGCGTGCCTGTGAAAGGCTGTGCAGAGGCATGCGGATACAGCAGTGATGAAAGGAGCTTTATTGCATTTCTGGAACCATTTACAATCTTTCACATCGTATGTCAGTGAAAGATTTTTTGCTGAGTGGTTTATTGTCTATTGTTTTTCTCTCTAATCAAATGCTGTGAACAGATTAATGGGCCTATGCTCCTTTTTCATGTATTTGAGCAAAATGTGTCTTGCCCCCAGTACAGATAGTGCATGTAGTAGTAGATCTAGAAATAAATCCACCGTGTCCTGCCTAATCTAATCATAAAGCCTTTTATTGTAGGATGATCAGACGTCCCTATTTCCCCGGGACAGTCCCCATTTTGAGCCCTGTGTCCCCTGTCCCAGCAGATTTATCCAAAACTAGTGATTTGTCCCAGTTTTATACAAGAAATGTCCCAAGTCTCCCTCTTTTCGACCAATCTGATCCCTAGTAAAGAGAGGCATACATTGTTATTATACAGAAAAGCTCTTTAAAAATGACCAAAACACAAAGAAAAGTGACTCACATGTTTGTCATGAATGGACTCTGCATAATAATTTTCCTTAATTACGCAGCTGTTTCACAATTTTATTATTACCAATGAAAATCTGGTCACTCTGTTCAGGGAGTATACGCTTAGAATGCTAGTTGTTGTTAGCATTACCGTGATGGCAAAACTCTGCTCTGGCTTCTGAACGTTGTGAAAAGTGCTTATACATGACAATAAAAAAAAGGATACTCAGAATACACAAGGTAAGGGAGTAAAAACTGGTTTCAAATGAACTAGCTCTTGTTTTTCTGAGACCAGAGTGAAGTTTTTCAGTGACGGTAAAGTTAACAACAACTACCATGCTAATGTGCACTTCAATTAATCAAACACTTTATAATTAAATGCAGTTGTTTTGACCTCAAGACTTGCTTACATCAACCTGTGCTTGGGCGAGATAAATGTTTCTCAAATACATGGAAAAAATCAGGAACAGGGCCTTTAATGGAAGGCTTAGAAGTTATGGTAAAAGTGTGAATTATAACTGTATTTATTTTGCTTTATTAAGGCTAATTCAAGTGTAGTTATTATTAAATCAGGGGTGGGCAATTATTTTTTCCATGGAGCCACTTGAGAAACTATTGAAAATATTATGAAGGGCCGAGTCAAAACTCAATTCTGCATAATATTACGGTAATTGCATTTCTTCATAAAAAGCAGTAAATAGTGTTGTTTTGACGCGCTGGTAAGACTGGTGAGAGTTTATGTTATGACTAAGCAATGAAAAAGTGAGTTCGCCTTACAAAAAATGTCATTTAGAAAACACCTCTAAAATAAAAGCAATGCAGCTTTAGTCTGTGCATGAGGTAAAATAATAAAATATGTTTATTTTGTAATTCCAGAGAGTCAAGCAAAGGGCCAGGAGCTGTACAATGCCCAGGTCTGTATTAAATGTTATCATAAAATCAACTGTTGTTATTATTATTATTATTATTATTATTATTATTATTATTATTATTATTATTATTATTATTATTATTATTATTATTTTGTGTTCTCGTGGCATGTCTGAAGTATCACATCTCTCCATAGTTTGAGTTTCCGTCCAAAAGTTCAAAGTTCACGTGGGGCTTTTCCACTGAGTACATGAGCTGTGACAGATCCTCTAAAACACATTGAGCTCTGACAATATGGCCGTGATTACCAGCAGCCTGTGGGGGTCAGAGGATGGGATGTGCACGTTTGTACGGAGGGAAAACTTCACCTCCTCGGTTCATATCTCGTGACCTGGAACATATTCTCAACGGTGAAGTCTGGTCGGAGCACGCAGGGATGTGGCACTTTCCAGAAGCCATCCATCTTTGGGAGCGTTAGCAGTGCAGTGTATGTTTGACTTTAGCAGCTCTGAGGTCCCAAGCTGATGGATGCGCGTCACACACAGACGACCTGCAGGGCTTTCCTCTGCTTCACACACTCACGTTAACTGGGTCATCAATCAGAGCTGTGCTTTTGAATGGGCTCGACTCTGCCGGCTTCAGTTCTGCTCCAAGGAGATGAGTAATGTGGAGGTGTTTTCATCATTTACTGATTTATAGCAATGACTCAGGAGACAGTTTATGATTTTGGTATGTTCATTGAGAAAAATGCGGGAATTACTATGAATTCATTTGTAATCCAATATCGATACTATGCAGTAACATCCTGCTGGGGGTGTTCTACATGCGTCTCTATTGGCGGATTGTTCTGCATTACTGTAAACCAAGTAGCTTCTTCAGGGCTTTGTGTTAGTGCCTGTGGCTCCCACTAGATGTGACTGTGAGAAGAGACTTGGTTTGTAAAGAAACATCAGCTGCAATATGGCAACAAGTAGAGTTCAATTTGTCAACTGGACTGGAGTTTGTGATAGAAGACGTTTCGCCGCTCATCCCAGCTGCTTCTTTAGTTGCAAAAGTTTAGTCAATTCAGTTGTTTAGCTTCGTGAGTTTAACTTTTTTGAGGTTTACGTCTTTTCAGGTTCATCAATACTCATTTCTATGTAGACTCTGCAGTTTAATCACTTTGAGTTTGAATGTAAAACTGTGGTATTGATAATGATAATAATAAACGTGTGATAATGATAAACGTGGTTTTCAAGAAAACTCCCACACACTGTCTCACTCCTGTTTTTTCTTTCTAGTAACAAGGCTGCGTAACTAGTTAGCATTCCGATAACGAACGAGACTCCGGCATGCTAACTAGTTAAGCAACCCTGTGCGTATTAATAGAAGAAAAACCAGGAGTGAGACCGTGTGTGGGAGTTTTCTTGAAAAACAATATCAATTATCAATACTTCCATATTCTTACATTCAAACTCAAACTGGTTAAACTTAAAGATGCAAAGGCTGTATAAAGAAGTGGATGAAGAGTTTTTTTTTCTCTCTCTTCTTCTTTCTTTTTGTTACTTGTATTTGGAGTTTGCATGTCTGTATATATGATTTTATGCTCAAAATAAACCAAAACCATAAGAAAATGTGATATCCTTAGAATTTGGCTCCAGTCAAATGAAGCTCAGTGTGGCCACAGGTTATAGGAGCGGATTTGGAGCCGAGTTCCATATTTGGACTTCTGAGCTTGACTATCAAAGCGAAGAATGAGCCAATCCAGATCAAGGCTGTTGAAGGTAACGCCCCGTTCCACCCGCACTACTGGTTAAACAGGGAGTCATGGGACATTCAAGGCAAAAAGTTGCAGTTTTTTCACATGCTAGATTAAAACTAGATTAAACTATTATTATTTCAAGTGAAACATTAAGGTGTAATGGAGTTTAACTTGATTTTATATCCCTTTCTTTTCATGTATGCCAATAATTTCTACTGTGTCTTGTATAAGGACTTGTCTCCACAGTAGAGTCCCATGTTTTACAATAGTACTTTTTGCCTAATACACATAAATGTACTGTTCCTTATTCCTTGTCTGCCTCCCCCGGTCCATTTGTCACAGAGGCTGAGTGATTCGCAGCAGTGGGGCAGACAGGGTGCACACTGGGATAAGATCTGCCCCTCTGACCCACTGGACCTCATTACTGCAGCCAATCACAGACACAGCATTAGGCTCATTACCCCGAGACATGGACAAATAAACAGCACCGAGCCGGAGCTGTCTGAGGGAGAGCAGAGGGCGAAGGAGAGAGGGAGGAGGAGAGGAGGACAGAGAGAGGGTTGGCGGTGCGATTCCAGCTCCCACAGATGAATGCTGTCGTTGTGTCCTTGGGCAAAACACGTAACAAGTGTCGTAACCAGTGTCGTTCCAAGTGTCTGCGTATAATAGTGTAAGAGTGAGTGAATGTGTGAGTGGTTCCTTGATGTAAAGCGCTTTGAAAAGTAGAAAAGAATGTCCCATGCTCTTACATGAAAAGAGGGACGGTGACAGAGCGAGAGAGAAAAAATGAGGAAAAGGAAGAGACAAAAAGAGAGAGGTGCAGAGAAAGAAAAACAGACAGAGAGGTGAGAAAGGCAGAGAGACAGAAAAGAGAAATAGAAAGATGGACAGAGAGAGGGACATGGTGAAAAAGAGAAAGACAGAGAGAGAGAAGAGGGGGGTACATGTACAGCTTAACCCCATGGCTCTGTGTCAGATGCCCTCCCAGTGACCCACACGTTTAGGCATGTTTGTCTTTCCACGTGCTCCTGTGCTGGGTTCATTCATGCACATCTCTTCCACCTCTGTCATGCCGCTGTTTGTTGACATTTAAAGGGGAAGTGCCATTGTCCGCAGAATAACAGACTACCAAGATCGGGTTTCTAAAGGGAAATTTGGGTGAAATATTATGCATTTTTAAAGACAGCTACAAACACGGAAGTCATTAGAACAGGTCACATTTAGTCAGATTTCCTGAGGAACAAATTCAGGCCATATAATTATGTAAAGGTGAACAGGTATTGTTTACCATGTGAAGTAAAACATATTAATTCGGCTCAGTCAAGTTACAGTAATCTGCCTATAGGAGTTACTGAGACTAGCCACAAAGAGTTAGACAAAAACTCATCTTAAAAACACAGAGGGAGTGAGAGCTTCAGGTTAGTAAAAGTCCACAACAAGTGCTGTAATGTAAAAACTTACTGAGATACAGTAAAAAGTGGTCAAAAATCCAAAGCACAGTTGGAATCAGAATAAAAATCCTTTAATGCTTGTCTCATGTACCCAATAAAGGACTTTTATTTCAGTGCATCAGACTTTTTGACATCTTTTTACTTAATCACAGTAAGTTTTTACATTATAAACTTGGTCATCTTCACTATATGTTAGAACAGACCTGGGCATTGAACAGCTCCCAGGGCACATACGGACCTTTGTTTGACTCTGACCGGCCCCTTTAAGCTCATTCGGAATTACAAAATAAACATATTTTATCATTTTCCCTCATGCATGGACTAAAGCCTCATTGCTTTTATTTTAGAGCTGTTTTTTAATGACATTTTTGTAAGGCAACCTCACTTTTTCATTGCTTAGTCATAAGATAAACTCTCACCAGTCTTACCAGATTGTCAAAACACAGCTATTTACTGCTTTTTATAAAGAAATACAAATTATATTATGCAGAATTGAGTTAAGCATTTTGGCCCGACCCTCCAAAATATTTTCTGTTTCTAATGTGGCCCCAGGCAAAAAAAAGAATTGCCCATGACTGTGTTAGAAACTGATCTTACTTAATGCTTAGTGGTGTCATGATACTAAAATTTCAACTTGATTTCAATACTAAATACAGATTTTGATACCCAACTAATCATTTTAAAAAGCTCTTTTAAGAAAATATTATTATTTTCAACTCAAAATTATAGCATTTGTTTATTACTAGTTCTGATAAAACTCAAGAAACTCAAGGAAAAGTCCAATTGTATCCAGATTTTCTTCAGTATTGATACCTGCTTAAATGAGTATCTAGTTTTCATAATAGTAGTAGTACAATTAGTATCTGATTTTCGATATGTTTGAACTTCGCACGTTTTGTATAGTTTTACCTTTACTAGAATACAAACTAACATTCACAAAGAGCATAAGTTGAAACACTCGTTAGATATTTCTGTCATTTTTCAGAGCTAAAGTTACATATCTGTTGTAAATCCATACTTCTACTTTGGACTGTAACAAAAAACAGGCTACAACTTTCCCCCATTTTGACAGAACTAAACGTTAAAGATAATAAATGACGATATTATTCATGAAAACATTGGCTCACTGCTGTTCTCTTCCCCGCAGAGCGACCCATCATGAGGTCCACAGGAGACCCACAGGCCGGCACAGGCAGTCACAGCCGAGTGGAGCTGATGAATGAGAAAATCACCAGCACAAATCTTATCTGTGTGTGTGTGCGTCTGTGTGTGTCGGTGTGTATTCTTTTATCCCTATGAGGACCTGACCTGAAAACACACTGACCCATGGAGCCTCCTGCAGCCACTGGGACTCACGTTAAAGTCTCTAAGGGCGACGTTTGACGACTTTGTTTAAAGTTTAGTAAATAATTTGTGGTGATTGATGAAGCGGTGGGTGTAAAAGAACAACAGAAAGGAATATGTTTACGTTTTAAAGGTCTTCTATTGCGCAAAATCGACTCCTGTGAGTGTTAAACCATGTTAGAATGTCGTTACCTCCTCAAAAACATATCTGGAGTTGTGTTTTGTTTCATTCCCACACGTTTGACCCTTTATTATTAGTCGGATCGACATTTACAAATCTCAAAACGCTCTGTTAACGCCTCCTTTTACCCTTTTGTTTTACGTAATTGTTGCCCTTTGCATTTGACCCGTGATCTCCAGATCTTGAGACTACGCAGCTCGAGGATTTGGCAGAAGGTTTGTGCAAAAAGTTCTAAAAGAAAGTATCACACCACCTCCTTGTGTAGTCAATAAAGAGTTCTTTCTTTTTACTGATGGTTTGATTGATTTTTATTGTGGCTTGTACAATCTTGAGCCTTAATATACGCCACCAACTTCACTAACGCCATCGTTGAACTAAAATAAGAAACATAAACTACAATTAAAACAGTATAAATATAAAAGACACGAAATAAACGCATTAACAATCACAAAAAATAAACATACCTCGCTGGCTGACCCATATTTTGGAGGTAGAATGACCTTTTAAACATGTTCATGAACTTTGTTTTAAGTATATTTCACTTTCAACCAGGCGTGCGTCTCTAACTAAGGTCCAGCGGAACCAAGCAAAACAACAACAGTTCCTACCTGGTGACTACCAAAATAAAAGCGTAACATTTTCTCTACGCACATATTATTATATATTAGTAAATCAAAATTAGGGCAGTAAAAGAAAGCTTAAAAATAGCTAAATGATCTAACGCACAGGTCTCCAACCTTTTTCTTCCAGCAATCTACTTTACAAAAAGAAAACGCCAAAAAACTATTAATTCTAGCAGTCACCAGAAATTGAGGATAGGAAAACCTTAGATGGAGAAGTATTAGCCAACTATAAAACATAAACCTTTAGTTATTTATTAGTGCTCAAAGTTAAGCATCAAAATGGTACAAAGATCATCAAATCTGAGTCATTCAGCACAACATGTTCATTTAGAAATCCCTAGGAAGAGGGTGGAGACCAGAGTCAGTTTGGACAAACTGTTGCAGGAAAATAAACTGGTGTTCAAGAAAAATAGATTTTATAATGAAAATGAATAGACTTAGACTTAGACAAACTTTGTAGGTTCACAGGGGAAATGATTTGGATACTAAATACTGTGTCCTGGTCCCATATTGTCTGTGTACAGTGGGCTCCCTGAAGGCTGCAGCAGGTCCCATGTCTGTATATAGTAATCAGAGGGATGTTTGTAATAATTTTCCCCAGGACACCTGCAGTCACACACTGTAAGCTGCACGTACGCCTTCGCATGGGTGGGTATATACATTTAAGTAGCGGTAGTTTATTACTTATTGCAAATATTTGTTAAGTAAGCTCTAAAACTTAACCCTAGTGTGAAAGGGTAAATGGGTCATTTGATTGGATTTGATATTTGCCTCGTAGATTCACTTTATTTTCTTTAGCATCAGTGTAATTGCTCTGGTAGTAGTAGTAGTAGTAGTAGTAGTAGTAGCTGTAGTAGTAGTAGTAGTAGTAGCAGTAGCAGCAGCAGCAGTAGTAGTAGTAGTAGTAGTAGTAGTAGTAGTAGTAGTAGTAGTAGCAGTAGCAGTAATAGTAGTAGTAGTAGTAGTATTAGTAGTAGTAGTAGCAGTAGTAGTAGTAGCAGTAGTAGTAGTAGTATTAGTAGTTGTAGTAGTATTAGTAGTGGCGTAGCAGCAGCGGTAGTAGTAGTAGTAGTGGTGGTAGTAGTGGTGGTTGCTAGTGGTAGTGGTTGCGGTGGTATTGGTAGTAGTGGTAGTGCTGTAGTAGCCGCAGTAGTAGTTGGCAGTGGTAGTAGTAGTGGTTGCTAGTTGGTGGCAGTATGGTAGTGCAATGGTAGGCAGTAGTGGTGGTAGTGGTGGTAGTGGTGGTAGCAATGGTAGTGGTAGTGGATGATGGTAGTAGCAGTAGTAGTAGTAGTAGTAGTAGTAGTAGCAGTAGTAGAAGCAATAGTAGTAGTAGGAATAGGAGTAGTAGCAGTAGTAGTAGTAGAAGCAATAGTAATAGTAGGAATAGGAGTAGTAGTAGAAGCAATAGTAGTAGTAATAGTAGTAGTAGTAGTAGTAGTAGTAGTAGAAGCAGTAGTAGTAGTAGTAGTAGTAGTACTCGTAGCAGTAGTAGGGAATACAATTAAGTAAAAGTAGTTTATTGCTAAATATTTGTTAAGTAAACTCTAAAACTACTATTTATCCAAGTATAACATTTGAAAAGTATTTCATAGTTGCCTCCTAGTTTCACTTTATACCTACAGCACTGAGGTAGTTGTCCAGCAGTAGTAGTAGTAGTAGTAGTAGTATTAGTACTATTGCACAGGAGTACTATTAAGTAACAGTAGTTTATTACTTATTGCAAAATATTTGTTAAGTAAACTCTAAAACTGAACCCTATAGTTAAAGTATCTGATCGCATTTGTAAATTATTTGACAGTTGCCTGGTAGTTTCTCTTCTGCATTGAGGTATTTGTCTACTGTTAATAGTAGTAGTAGTAGTAGTAGTAGTAGTAGTAGTAGTAGTAGTAGTAGTAGTAGTAGTAGTAGTTGTAGTAGTTGTAGTAGTTGCTCTATTTGAAAACAAGAGGTTTAACAGTGTTGTATTACTTATTACAAATACTTGATAAAACTAAACTCTATTGTGAAACAGTAAAAGTACATGATCACATTTGATAGTTGCTTGGTAGTTTCACTTTATATCTACAGTATTGAGGTAGTTTTCTAGTAGTAGTAATAGTAGTAGTAAAAGTTGTAGTAGTCGTTGCTCTATTTGAGTTTCAATTTGAGTTTCAAAGTTTCAACGCCTCCCTCTGAAGTGAATGGTATTACAACACCAGCTGATGAATTTTCTGTCTGCTAGAAGTTTCCGTCATTCCTGTGTCATCGATTGATCTGTTTGGAGAAAGAGAGAAAAGAGGAAGAGGAGGAGGAGGAGGAGGCGGGTCCAGGAGTCGAGTCTTCATTCACAAGCTGGCTGCGCTCCAAGGACATTCTGTACGCATTTGTTTGTGAGCAAAAGTCCAGAATTCGCTCGGATCCTTCTGGAGTCTGGCCTCCTGTCTCTGGTGCTGCTGCTGTGTGCTTAGTGCCTGGCTCGGAGGGGTTTGCTGAGATCACAGTCTTCACTTATCTGCACGGCTCTGTATACAGTGTTAAAAGGCACGAGATTAAACTCTATGAGAAAGTGGCGCAAGAATGATCTCACGTGTAAACTATGGGTTTGAAGTTGATAAATGAGGATAATGGCATCTGTAATATGTTGTGCAAACATATCTGCGAGTGAAAGTACATGAGCCAGCTGGTGTTTGTTTTGAAAAGTTAGAAACCAAAAGACACATTATAAAAGGCAGATATTACGCTATTTTCTGATTTTTGTTATAATGTTTCCTCATCACAAACCTGGAGTTGTGTTTTGTTTCATTCAGACATGTTTTAACACACAAATCCTGCGTATTTAGGGTGAGTTTGTCTCTCAAACTAAAAACACTCAAACCCCAAACTCCTTCACTCAAATCATTTGGATAATTTCAGCCCTGGAATTGCCGATCTCTACTGAACATCTTCATGACCTATAACATCGTATACAATTCAGAGGAATATGTTTTCTATAACCGTGCATAACTTTCTAACCGTAAAAGATAGAAACTTACTTTTTTCCCTCTGAAAGCGCAGACATAGAGGTTTCTGTACATATGTGCCTCATTATCCTACGTCACACTGACGCTGCGTGATGACATGCGCGAGTGTCCAATAGGAACTTTGTTTTCTGCCAAACACATGCGCTCCATCCATTGTGATCGGCCCAAACTTTGCCGAAGAGTGAAGTGAGTCAAGATGGTCGACTCCTCTGAGCGTGTATGTTTAGAACAATTGAAAAAGCCGCTCTAAGTGCAGTTTTTTCTCAAATAAATGGCAAATTATGCATCTTGGTGTGTGTAATTGCGCATCCTTTGCTATTTTTATTTAAACGGATTATTTCACTCAAAATGAACAAATACAAATGTAATAAACACCAGGGAAATGCAGGAAGTGATGTGGCTCTAGCCTTTTTTTTTTAAGGCAATAAGGATATTTTTAGTTTACTTACAGACTTGATATTTTGCATTTTTGTAGCTAAGCCCCTAAATTAAGGATTTTTTATGTTGAAAAATTTGTTTATACATGTTTGTGGTGTGTTTTGTATAAAAGAGTGTGAATTTTATTTTTATTTTTTTTATTTTTTTCTCTATTTCTGGTCCTGTAGCTTTTATTACAGCCACATGACACAACTACAGCAGCAGATTGTGAAATAACAGGCTGTACTGAACAAAAGGATGTAGAACACTTCATTATAGGGTAAAAGGGGAAGTTTTAAAAGCAAAATTAAGAAAAAAAAATCCAGGCGAGGAGAAATGTACTAGAATTACCCTTAGGCCTTGGGGTTAAAATAAAAGGAGCTGTTAACATGAAAATCCCACTGCATGACATTACAAGGTGGAACAGAGCATTTTGAGGTTTGGAGATGCAGACAAACTAATAATAAAGCGTTACTCAAACATGTGTGAATGAAACAAAACAACTCCACTGCAGAAAAGCCACACAATCCCCTACGTTTTCACACTGAGGCCATCGTCAGTGTCACAGCAAAGAGCTTTATCAAGTTTAAAATGTACGACCAATGGAAAACAAGTAGCGATAGTCAACAAAAATATTTCTAAGGCAATTTAACAAGGACATAAAACAGGTCAGTCCTGATATTTTAGTCCCAAATTAACCGCATGACTGAACAATGACAGAAGTGGAGCCTGGCAGACAGTAAACCAGGACTAAATTATTGTCATTTTCGCCTCAGTGAATATGTGAATGCAACATCTCCAGGTATTTTTGGATGCGATAACATTCTAACATGGATAAAAGCTCACAAGACTCCATTTTACGTAATATAAGACCTTTAAAGGTGCATTATGTAACTTTTTGGTTATTTATTTCTATGGATAAGTCATTTCTCTGCCTGGAATGTTCCACTTTATGCCATTAAACAACGCTTTCTTACATTTTTTAATACTACAGATGATTTTTTAGCTCAAAAAGGCCTAGAAAAACAGTGTTCTAACTGTGAGCGGGGTCTCCTCTCCGCAGATCTGACCTGTAACTTGGTCAAATGTGGTCTCCATGATGAGAGAAAGGCTTAATACTTCAACCTTCCAAACAAAGCAATAACAACTCAACCTGTACTGACATAAAATGGAAGACTGGCAAACTGGTAAATGTCTGGCGCCCATAAACAAAATATTACTGCATGATATATTTGAAGATTGCTTTTAATACTGGTTTAGTTTATAAGTTAATGGCAAGAGTTCAGACCACATGTGGGAGTGCAAATTTTATTTTATTTTGGCCGTGTTTGCTTTTCAGATTTGAAAATGAGTTTAAAAGTTTAAGAAAACCCATAAAAAATAAAGTCATCCTTTAAACGGGGACAGATTTGAATCACACATTTGAATCAACCCCCAAAAAACGACTCCAAATGTGACAATTCTTCAAAAATATGCCATTCGTGTTGCTCTATTTCAACACACTCTATGAGAAAACCATGCGTACGTGCTACATTTCCAGCTCTGTTTTGCGTGTCAGTATTTTCCCTTGTTTATTGCGTGCATATTTGTGCGAGTACATGGTCCGCAGATGTCCACCCGCTCCAACAATCAATAAAGAGCTCTTTGTTAGGAATATATGAGTTTGAGTGGAGCTCCCCTGATCCTGTACTGGGCTATAAACACTACTTTTTCGACTGTATGAACTGGCGTGTTACAGCAGCTACATCACAAGGTGCATTTGAGCGGGGCCGCGGGCTGGGGTCTATCACTAACAGTCCGCCTGAGTTTTTGCTTAAGTGTGGGGGAGGATTTGATGACAGAGTAACATGAGGTGTACAGTGGATGGAGACTTAGGCCGGGTTTCAACACCAGGACCTATTAGCCGGAGTTTGAATGTATTTGTTAGCTGCAGTTGGAGAATATCCAGTCTGTTAACGAGGGAAGTCTGACAGGCAGTTGTGGAGGTTCAGAGGTGGGTAGAATATGTCAAAATTGTCCAAGAAATAACCAAAAATTTGAATTGAAAATGTGTACACTCAAATAAGAATAATTGTATCTAAAATGAGAATTGTTGCCATAGTTGTGTAAGGTTCAGAGGTATGTAAAATGTGTAACAGTACTTCAAAATACTATAGTTGAAGTACAAAATTGTGGTCTGAGAAAATACCAAAGCTTAAAAAAGTAAAGTTTCTATACTCATAATTAATTAGCAACTCAATTAAACAGGGTAAGTCTGACAGGGAGTTGTGGAGGTTCAGAGGTGGGTAGAATATGTCAAAATTTTCCAAGAAATAATTAAAAATTTGGACTTTTTTAAATGTGTACACTCAAATAAGAATAATTGTATCTAAAATGAGAATTGTTGCCATAGTTGTGTAGGCTTAGAGGTGGAGAGTATGTAAAACGTGTAACAGTACTTCAAAATACTACAGTCGAAGTACAAAATTGTGGTCTAAAGACAAAAAAAAAAGAGAAAAGTTGCTATATTCAAGTAAGAGCATTGTTGCCACAGTAATTAACAACTCAGTTAAACAAGGGAAGTCTGACAGGGAGTTGTGTAGGTTCAGAGGTGGGTAAATTATGTCAACATTGTACTGAAGTAAAAGTACTTTCCTGTTGATTCGTTTTTGTTTTGTTTTTTTTCGAGTTTGTGCCAGAGAGAAACAATAATCATACACATAAGTATATCCCTCAAAAAGGAGCGGGAAGAAGAAAAAAAGTTATATTAACCGCCCCTTTTCATGACATAGTTTCATAGATTCTAAAATGACGTGGTTGCTTCTGTAAATTGATGATGAAACTTAACAAATATTTACATATAGCAAAATAAATTACATATTGTGCATACTAAATATACATTTAACTCAATTTCTTTCTTTCTTCTTGTATTGTACTGTGTTATGGTTGTACAAACTAATAATAATGTTAACAAAGGGACATATGTTTATTGTTTATGATTGCACAAAAAATCTTCAAATAAAATAACGTCAAACCATTACTCCAGTTGAAGTACAAAATAGAGTTTCAAGAAATTGCCAAAGAAAAGTTACTCAAGAAAGAGTAATTGTATCCATGCAAAATTTCCATTGCCGTCACAGAAATTAACAATTCAATTTAACAAGGGAAGTCTGACAGGGAGTTGAGTAAAGGTCAGAGGTGGGTGGAGTCAAAATTGTAACAGTACTTCAAAATACTACTACAGTCGAAGTACAAAATTGTGGTTCTGAAGTACTGTTACTTCAAAATATTACTCTAGTTTTGCTTGTGATCCAATTTTTATTCAAGTGTTATTTGTAATTATACATTTTCCTTCTTTTTAACCCCACACCTCCCACATCGCAGCCTAAAATTCCCTTTTGATGAGCATATACAGAACAAATATACGCACACGTAAATACATATACTGAATACATACACGCATATGCAACATACATGTACAGAATACACATGCATACACAATATAAATATGCAGAATACACATACATAAAAAGTAAAAAAAAAATAAAAAATCCCTCTATACAAAATAATTGCAAATTTACTCCATCAAAATACCTCAGCAGAAATTGCATTATAGATACTTATTATAACAAAGAGTCCACATATTTTGCAGACATATGCTATAATGAAGGTCTCCAAGTAACAACTATACAAAACATTCAGTTCTCAGTTTAGTAGACTGGACCAGCAAGAACTGTTTTTTGCTTTTTCTCCATGGATTCGAGCAGCAGAAAACTCCAGCTGAATGATTTCTGTATAAGATAAGAGCCATTCTCTCACAGTCAGAGGGTGAACTGAAAAATATTCCTCTAGTTCAGGCACACAGTTGTGGTCCAAGAAACTACTCAAGTAACAGTAATTGTATCCATGTAAAATTAGTTTGTTTTCACAGAAATTAGCAACTAGCAACAAGGTAAGTCTGACAGGGAGTTGTGTAGGTTTAGGGTGGGTAGAGTATGTGGAAATGGTACTGAAGTGAAAGTTACTTCTAAATATTACTTCATATTATCGAAGTAGTGCTCCAAGCAATTACCAAAGACTAAAAAAAGTAAGCTACTATACTCAAGTATCCATGCATATTTAGCATTGTTGCCACAGGAATTAACAACTCAATAAAGAAGAGTAAAGTAAGAGTAAAGAAGTCCTCAAAACAGGAAGCTAAAACTGTGAATACTGGGTTGTATTACTTAGGAGGGCCATGGTAACAAAGCACTTATTTCCTGTTAAAAAGTGTTATCAAGAAGAACCAACAACCTTTAATACCTTATCCCTTATTCAGCAAATCACGTGTATTGATTTAATTTGTTAAATATTTAAACAGAGACAAATCCTACTCCGTTTCACACTAAAGTAAACAGCAACCAGTGAACTAACAATGAATCAGAGACGCTATGTGTGCAACTTTTACAATGTCCCTGGAGCAAAGTTTGTTCAGCAGTGCGATGTTTGGCCCGGGGCTTTCATATGTCTAACTCCTGAGATGAGTGATGGACGTGGGTGTAAACCGAGAGAACTGCAGAGGAGAAAAATACCGCAGGCTCTGAACGCACAGGATCAAGTTGTATCTTGTGTCAGAAGGTTAGTTCAAGGCAAATCAGGGCTAAACTGGGACTAAACCAGGATCAAATCAGGTTCTGTAATTGGGCTTGTGCAATTAAATTAACTTCGGTCTATTGCCAGTCCGCAGTCAGTAAAAATGTGGTGTAGAGCAGTTATTTTTGTTTTAAATGAGACAAATTATAACCTTTTTATATTCAGAAAATGGAATAGGAGAAACCGAAATGAAATTATAAATCGAGACTGAGAATGTTTTTCTGTTGTTTTTTTGTTTGTTTTTTCAATAAACTCCTGCACACGGGCTCACTCCTGGTTTTCTTTTATTGATATGTTTTGGTCCCTCAGTCCTTCCTCAGGTATTTTTCTTTTTTTTCCATATTGCCCAGTCATACCTGTGAGGATTAATATACTAACGGTTCAAGCAGGATTGTTTTTCACCAGGATTGCAGGATTGGAACAGATATGAACTAGAAACTAAACCAGGAGACAAAAAAGTAAAGAACCAGGACTAAACCTGGACCAGACTCTGAATTTGGATACAATCAGGCCTAAAGCTGCTCTAAGTCCTATAGATACTTTGCAGTGACATCATGCTGTTTTTTGTTGTTGTTTTTTTATTGTGAAGCACCTTTGTGTTACCATGAAAAGCACTATATAAAACCAATGTATTTTTTTTTTTCTTTTTATAATTATTTTATTTTTCATGTATCTCTATGGCGTAATGCTCATTATGCACCATCAGTATCATCTTTTAAATCACTTCTTAAAACCCATCGGCTGGCCTTCCTTTAACTGGTTTTAGTTCTTTTTATTCCCTATTTATTTTTATTTTATCTCTTTTATTTATTTATTAGAATTAATCTGATTTGTTGGATCATTGACGGTTTTCTTTGTTTTATGTGCTATTTTTATGTGTTTTGTACTGTCCATTGCTGTTTGTAGATTTATTATTATTTATTATTATTAGTTACCATGGTGACACAATTCACACATTAGCAAAACACTGTCAAAAAAGTTTTAAGATTGTCTGAAAACCCAATAAAAAAATACAAAATACAACACACTTTCTGGTCAAATTGTGTTAAAACAAAGCTTAAATTTAAGTCTAACTTGCGTAACAGAGCTTCAGACAAAGCAGTGCCCAAAGTATCAACTGACCAAAATCTCGGATCGAGACGTGGATGCTACTTGAGTACTACTAGAGTTATAACTAAATGCAGTGGGTATGTTTCAAAATTGGTACCAAAGTTTTCCCAGGATAATAAAATATTAAAAACAGGTTCAAACCAGGATTAATCTAAGGATGAGATTCAACAAGTCCAGAACCAAACCAGAGCTAATCCAGGACAGATAAGTTTAAAGGAGGAGGAGAGGGCTGAGGCCAAAGTACGCTGTATCAAGTTGTGTCTTGCACCACTGGGTTTTCCATTTTGAAATTTCACCAAACAGTTCATGAATATCTGCTCGCTTATCTCTCAGACAAACTAAATAAAACTTCAAAAACTTGTCAAAAAGTAGCTACAATCAGTCTTTCTCTTATCTTCCGTGCACCGAGGCGTGTTTTACTAACCTTTGATTCAACATAGCCGGAATATTTAAAACTATCTTCAAATCCAAACCAAACAATAGTTTATCAGCGTGCCCACCACCTCCTGCACACACTCTCTGGGTTAGCTGTGTGTCTGGGCGGTCAGTGTGTGTTAATATGGTGATGTTGACCCACTGTTGACTTAGCCATTAAGAGCTGTGGTTCTTGTGAAATCCAACCCTCGAGCCCTGTGTTTGGTTTGGAGTGGGCGGCTGGTGGAGCTGAGCAGTCGGGTTACACGCTGGTGTCGACGCTGAATCTGATTATTTGAAGGTTTACTCAGAGATGACATAATAAAAAGCTTAATTCATGCCTTTTTTTGTGGTTTGGTTGTTTTGCATCCGTTCATCCTCAGTCACAATCTACTTAAGGTCTCTCTAACCCTCTCTCTCACCAACCCTTCTACTGAGTTATATATTGAAAATAAAATACACGCACACACACACAAATGGTCACACAAAAATATACTTTAATGGTGCATTTACCACTTTGAGACAGTCCCCTACTTGTGGTGTTATTGTTTGCACCAACTATTCCACAGTATTGCATTAAACACTATCTCCAGGGTCTTAAAAGTCTTAAAAAGGTCTTAAATTTCATGTTCATCTTCAAAAGTCTTAAACTATGCTGTCCAAGTGTTATTTTTTTCACAAAGGCCTCAAATTTCATTAGACTATTGTTTTATATACTCTACGGGCTGCAGAGCAATGTGAGACAAGACAATGTGAAAGGTTAGTTTGTCTTGTTAGAATGTTATAAATGATTTTTTGGCCTTTTTACAAGCAATTCATAGGACTATGAATGAGTTCTGAATGAGATTTTATAATGAAAGTATTTTTTGTTATTCAAAGCAGTGAGTAATGGTCATTATTAGAATTTAATCTGGTGTTTTTCGCCTGCATAATGGGCGCAATGTTGGTCTTAATTTTCATTTAAGTGGTCTTAAAAAGGTCTTAAGGTCTTAAATTTGGGGTAGTTAAACCTGAGAATACCCTGATCTCTATGGAGACAATTACAAGTCCAATTACAAGTCAGATCTGTGGAGAGGCAATCCCACTCACAGGAAGAATACATGACTTCGTTAGTTTTCATTTATTGTAAACTGGTAATGTAGAATGTCCAGAATAACCAGAATGTGTGTAATATGCCTCAGTCGTCCAGGTAGGATCCATGGCAAAGGAGAAGTTCAATCTGTCAGCTGAACAGATTCGCAGCTCATCCAAGAAGAAGCAGCTTGGATGAGCTGTGATACGTTATCGACCTAAATAAACGTTTGTCCAGCTGACAGATTGAATTCGTCCTAACCAGAAATGTAGTTAATAAGAGTGACTGAAATTCAGGAGCAGGACCACGCCTCAACCGCCCTTAACCACACCTCTAATTTCCCAGCAGCCTATCCCATCATTCCACTTTGTCTCGTTAACTCAACCCCACCCTCCCACTCTCTATCTCATTTGTCTTTCTGCCATAAGACGCTTGCATGGGGGGGTCCCGTTTGGGCTGGGCCTATCGACGATTTAGACGTCCTGAGTCTCAACCCAGTCATCTCCGCCCTGCCTCTTACTTTTATCAATAAACTTACTCACATAATGTTGTCGTTGGCGTGGTCCTTGCCAGTGAATCCATCCATCCATCCATCCATCTTCTCCCGCTTAATCCAGCTGGGTCGCGGGGGCATCTTACTGCCCAATACTCATAGCACCTGACCCCCCCTATGAACCCCTCTGCAGGTGGTGAGCCCACAGGAGGGTGGACAACATGGTCCTTGATGTTAGTTCATAGAGGTGCTGCATGTTTTGAGTTGATGGGGGAAACCGGAGCACCCGGAGGAAACCCATCCAGACACGCAACATGCAAACTCCACACAGAAAGGCCCGGGCGACCCGGGGATCGAACCCACAACCTTCTTGCTGTGAGGCCTGAGTGTTGCCACTCAGCCACCGTGCCGCCAGTGAATCCAATGTGATCTTAATGCAAAGTTACATCAAGTGTAGAAATACCATTAAAGGTCCTATAAAGGATCTACATTAGGCAACAATTAACTCTTGACAGCTTTAAGCCACGTCACCTCATCAAAAACACTAAAAATATGCAGGGTTTGTGTGTTAAACATGTGAGAATGAAACAAAATACAACTCCAGGTATGTTTGAGATTGGATAATAGCGTAACGTGAGTCCTTTAACAGCTTGAGCTTTGTACAGTAGATCTGGCTTTTCTCTGACTTCTCTAATCCCTCTTCCGTCGCACCTTCATAAACCTCCATCTTGACCCTCCTGAACGGCCGCGGTTACATCACAGTTGGACGGCTGTGAGTCCTGCCCACACCTCAGACTGCTGGACACATGTGCTCATTCAAACAGACTTATCCTGATTAATCGCGCTGGCTCAAGTACAACAATAAACAAGGAGAGAAGAGCAGGATTTTTCCCATCAACCCCTCTGTCATGTCAAACATCTTGATTTCAACATTCCTCCCCAGTAATTTTCACTGACTCATATGTTCATGTGTTGCCAGTTCTCGCTTGTTTTAAACTAGCAACAGGAATTATGGCTTTTCCTACTTTTTGAAGTCTTCTGGTGCATATAACAATTTACTTTTGAACTAAAGTTGAAATAGCATTGCTTGGCGTCTCATAAAAGCCTTTGTCCAGTTAAAAGAATTTTTCTTAATATGATGGAACCTACCTGGCCGACTGAGGGAGCAGACATTGCACGGCAAATTTCAAGAATTTACAACTTATGTCAGGTTATTCATCTTGTTTTTAGATTTATTATCTACTTACTAGTTCTGAAACTGCTTCATTCTAGTCTAGAGGTCGTTTATTTTAAGATTTTTTGTCCATGCCGCAAGATAATTTCACTACTTTTATGTCCTTTTCTGATCGATTTAAGTGTTTACATCTTAAGCTTTTTTTACAGTGTGCCTGGAATGTTTCACAATGTGGCATTAAACGTGTCTATCTCCTTAGAGACAAGCAGGTGATGCCAGGCCAAGTTACAGGTCAGATCTACGGAAAGGTGGCGCCGCTCACAGTAAGAATCTTGTTTTTTCTTTGCTTTATAAATCTAATTACATACTGTGGAACATTCCCGGCAAAGCAGTAACATCTCCATGGAGACAAGCAGATGGTGTACTCCTCATTGGAAAAGTTACATAGTGCATCTTTAAAAGCCAACTAGCGTGTGTAACATTTTCCAAAGAATTATTAGTTTTTGATTTAAGTACAAGATTGGACCTTAATCTAGGTAAGGATCAATCAATGCACGGAAATTCCCAGGTCTGATTGCGATGGCCGTTATACAGCTCCTATAAGTTGCGTGAACTCACTTTTTTTTCATCCAATGTTCCTTTTTTCTTAAGCTTTGACGTTATGAAGACATTTTGGCAGATCGCTGGGCCTACGCTAAAGTCCTTCCAGATGGAGCGATGAATGAACGTCGAGAAAGAGAGCCTTGTTCAAAGAATCAAAGAGTCGGACTCATTTGAGCCTGACGTGACATTATAGAGTCAAAGCAAAGGAGGAGAGAGGAGAGGACAGAGGAGGTAGGAGGCAAAGAGAGGACACAGGAGGAAGGAGACAAAGAGAGGACCAAGGAGGTAGGAGGCAAAGAGAGGACACAGGAGGAAGGAGACAAAGAGAGGACCGAGGAGGTAGGAGGCAAAGAGAGGACACAGGAGGTAGGGGACAAAGAGAGGACACAGGAGGTAGGGGACAAAGAGAGGACACAGGAGGTAGGGGACAAAGAGAGAACACAGGAGGTAGAAGACAGAGAGAGGACGAAGCAGGTAGGAGACGAAGAGGGGACAGAGGAGGTAGGAGATAGAGAGAGGACATAGGAGGTAGGAGACAAAGAGAGTTCATAGGAGCTAGGAGACAAACAGACGACCGAGGAGGTAGGAGACAAAGAGAGGAGCGAGGAGGTGGGAGACGAGGAGAGGACGAAGCAGGTAGGAGACAAAGAGAGGACAGATGAGGTAGGAGACAAAGAGAGGACAGAGGAGGAAGGAGACAAAGAGAGGATGAAGCAGGTAGGAGGCAAAGAGAGGACCAAGGAGATAGGAGACAAAGAGAGGACGAAGCAGGTAGGAGACAAATAGAGAACAGAGGAGGTAGGAGACAAAGAGAGGAGCGAGGAGGTCAGACGCCATCAGGAACCATCGCAGCGTCCAGGGGAGAGATGAGGCCCAAACACCAACCGCAACCGGTCACCTCTCCTGGTGCAGAGGAAACACTAGAAATCCTAAAAATATGCCTAAAATAAAAACATATAATAAAATGTGTATAATAAAAACAAGCAAAAGTATAAAATGTCAATCTAAAAAGGTGAGTCTTGAGCCTCGTCTTAAAAACATGAAGATTCTCTGCAGCCTTGAGGTCCTGCAGGCCTCTCCGTGAGTGTGTGTCCGGACTTTTGGAGTGACCAGGGAAAAGAGTAAATGAAAGGTTAAAGATGCTGTTAACTTCAAATAGCTATAGCAAAATTACAAGGAAAACATATTTGTTAAATGCACTGAAGTTGACGGTTGTAACCATGTATTATGAAATGAAATCTGTATTAAGAATCGCAGTGTTCATGTAAAATGTCTCGCGATAAGAAAATGTACAGAACTATGGAAATGTATTGAACTAAAAACGTGAATATGAAATATGTCAGTGTAAAATGTATTACAATAAGTAAGTAAATTAATGAAATACGTGATAAATTTTAGGACTCTATAAGTTTCCTTTTGAGCAGCATGGACTCTTATTTTGTTGTTCACATGACAGTGCTTTTTTTTATTTTTCTGATTATGTTAATGTCACCAAGCAACTGCTTTTTTCTATAAAAAGCTCTACTGATGCTCAAATAAATAAATATTTTTCACGAGGAGGAACAGAGCAGGTTGAACTTTGGAGAATTTTGTGTAATATCAGACGTTTAACATATTTATTACTCATTCTTGCCTATTTTCTTTTTAATTTTGGTGGTTTATAATTGTATTTTGTGGTTGTACATGGGACATTTTGTACTTTTCCTGTCCACACACAAATTGCCTGGAATAGTTGCTTGCAGCTGTTACCAAAAACTTCATTCAACAAAACCTCCAAACAACAGTCTGTCCCTGTAGTTTCCATGTGGCTCTTATTCAGCAAAGTGTATTTTAAATTATAACAGGCAAAATCATTCAGAATAATATTTCACAAACAGGTGCTTTTAGAATACACTAGTATATGAAGTAAGAGCGTTTCCTGCATGAACTATAAGAAATAAAAGTCAAGTTTGGTTTATTTAACCGTTATGATCAGCTTGGGGATAGGAATAACATACAGCACCATTATATAACTACTACCTGGTATTTCAATCAAGCAAGAAAGAAAATACAACTACATGCACTTCCCACACTCAGTACAGAGGAATACTTTTACTTGAAAATAAATCTTGTGGATGCAAACTGCAAAAGGAAGTAGGTCAAATGTGTTTCTTAATAACGCGAAGGAATAAACGACTAAAGAGGAGTCTGCGTTTGCCCTTACAACCCCAAGAGGCAGGTGCATGTTTGAGCTTCATCATTTTAGCTGTAAAAACACTAATATTTAAAACATCAAACAAATCGTCGTGGGTTCAAGGTTGTCCTCCTCCAAATAGAAACACAGAACGGTGAGATGGATGGTGGAAGCTCAAACGGTCGTGTTCACGGTTGATACAGCTGCTGTTACCGATCAGTCCTCATCACCAAACCTTTGCTGAAAAAGGCAGGGACGTATACTTTATTGAAAGATTTATTTATTTGTTTTAATCAAGTGAAGTGTTTGAGACCCATTCTCTTGAGCTGACCCATCCTTCAGCCAGTGCCGCCGGGCCAGTCCGTCAGGAGCAGTGAGTTACGCTGCACAGTGTGGGTGGACTCATCTGCA
The DNA here is from genome assembly GCA_034769755.1 of Odontamblyopus lacepedii. Lineage (NCBI taxonomy): Eukaryota > Metazoa > Chordata > Actinopteri > Gobiiformes > Gobiidae > Odontamblyopus > Odontamblyopus lacepedii. Next base: position 31,381,162 of record CM068354.1, on the reverse strand, counting down.
GCCCTTAAACTGGTCTCGGTCAGGACTCAGGACTACATAATACCTGTTTCACTTTATATTATTATTTCTATTTTCTATTATTATTGTTTATCTTAATTGCATCACTTTTTTTTTCCTTTTTTGCACTAATTGTCCTGGAGCTACTGTGACTGTTGAATTTCTCCACTGCGAGATCAATAAAGTCCTAACTTATCTTATCTTTAGATTGTTTTTTTCTTTTTTTTTTTAGAAGAAATGTAACAGACATGTTTTACTTCCTCCGCATTATTTTGACAAATCTAGTAGACATTTGCGCTGAATAATGTCAAACCACTGTCATTTCTTTCTACAAAATGTTAAATAGCTTTCCAAGATATGTGGGATTTATTATTTGAAACGTCACAGCTTAGAGAGACAAAAGGAACCATTAGTCCAGTCAACTTTTAGTTAAGTTGCAGTAGTTTTAAGTAACTTGTAATCAGTTATTGGTAGAAATAAATACATTAGAATATCAAGACACATGTATATTGGATCAGTACTGAATTATACATATAAACTGCTTCTTCATTACATGGATTTTTATGGAGTTTTAAGATGCCCTTATTTTTACCTCTAATGTCTTTTTTTTCTGTTTAGACTGTTTTACTCAGTCCCAGCTCAAACTGTACGACCAAATCACAGGGTTTAAAAGTTCACAGCTCACGATTCATGTTCTCACACTATACGAACGACTTCAACAGTGTGAAACCCTCACGAGAGGCGACTGGATTTATAACAGGTTTCATATTCTTGTGACCTACGATTGCCGATCAGGAGCGGCTCGTGAGGTATTAATCAGCTCTTGTTACTCCATGTATACTACACGAAGCAAGACAATCCCTAAAACAGTCGCACAAGTAAAAAATCAGCTCAAAAAGGGCTAAAAATTACAGTGTACGCCTGGGTTTAGCTGGAGGATCTGACCTATTTTGCATGTTTTGGGTTGATGGAGGAAACCAGAGTGCTTGAAAGAAACCAGAACACAGAAATATGCAAACTAGGGATGGGCATTCGATAAAATTTTCTTAATCGATCTTCAGGAAAATTAATGATCGATTTTCGATTAATCATTAACATTTTATATTAAAATTATCATCACTATTATTACTATTACTAATCTGCATAAATAAACGCAACTTTACAACAAATACACCATCACCACTGTAGAGCCTCATCAGCCCGCGTGAGATCAGAATGTGTTTAATGCAGCTTTGCGCACATTTGTTTACGTCTTACAGAAACAAAACTTAAAACTGCATGGCTCATTTGCATAAACAACAAAGAAAAGCACCTCTTTCCTTTTGCTGATGTGGTTCAGCTTCAGTTGGACTAAAGAACACGACTCATGGATTATATGAGTGTTTTTTCTGTGACAGAGGATGTGATGAGGCTGTTCTGTGCGTATGTCGCTGTTACGGCCCCGGGCCTCCAGTTCTTTGATTTGTGTTGTGTGCTTTAATTTCTTGTTTTGTCATTTGGATTTTGCTGGTTGAGCCCTGGTCCCTGATTGGTGGGAACTTCAACCCTCGGCCACTCCCCCCTCACCTCCAGCCTCCTCCCCATTTAAGAAGATTCTTCTCACCTGTTCGGCGTTGCTGCCATTTTGTGTTTGTGTCTCTTTCTGTCAGTCACTTTGTTTGTACTGGTACGTGACTTTGTGTGTGTTGAGACACTTGGTTAGTTTAGTTTGGTTTTGTGCCGCTTGTTTTGTCACTTGATTCTGTTTGTGGGTTTATGTGATTTTACTTTGGGACACGTGTGATTTAATTTGTTTGCGTCCCTTAGTTTAGTCACTTTTTTTTTTTTGTGTGTGTAAGCCCATGTGACTCGTTTTTGGTAAAACTTGTTATCCTGTTCTTTTTCTTAGTTTAGGTTATTTTATGTACATATTTTAGCCTGTTTTGTTTAATTTACCTTGTACATTCCTTTTAATTAAATTACCTTATTTATTCCATTTTACATCTTGGTTATTTTGTTACTTCCGCGGTCCCTAGCAGAGCTGGGTCATAACAGTCGCGTTGGAGATACTGTGTATACATGTGAAACCGGGATACTCAAAAAAACCTCTCTTAACCGGGTCACTGATGTGCAGGTAAACACACTCTGAGAGATATAGTGATCTCCAAGGAGCCAGAGCCGAGACGTGGGACTGTGGAGCCACAACTCCAGTGTTTGTGCTGTGAGACGCAGCCTCGACTCCTTACACTACGTTACACACAGACCCCTACATTCGGTTTGTCAATTAAAATGAAATTCTTAATGATCAATTACTGAATCATGCCCATCGCTAATGCAAACTCCACAATCGAACCAGATCAAACCTGGAACCTTCTTGCAGTGAGACGAGAGCGCTGAAAGTCTTATATGTAAGAAGCCATAAGTCCTCAATCAATTTCAATTCATCTTCAAGCTCTTGTTGAATCTGCAGAGGAAGTAAAATGATGCACAAAGACATGGGGACAGATGTGTGGACAAACTGCGAGTGTTATTCAGGGCTAAATGGAAACACATGCACTGGTATGTGTGTCCTAACGGGACCGGGACATTGTGCGTCCCAGAAGCAGCTGCAGCTCAGACACTTCGGATGTTCCTGTGCCGAGCCTGAACCAGCACAACGCACATCTGGAATATTTCTGTTGTGTACTGCGATTCATACTTGTTAGCTTCCTGTCCAGATTTGTTATTATGTCTAAGATTGAACCACATGCTTGAGCTGTCAGTTTCCTCTTCTAGGGCATTTGGGACTCTATCAGTGTTTACAAATGAGAGGAAACCAAAATCCATCCAATTTGTGAGAAACGGGATTTTATTTGATTTTGAATTTCTTGTTGACTTTAACTGGATATTTGTTTATCTGGGATCAACAATGTTTAAACTTGTGGAGAAAAATGTAATTGGCAAAATTTCAAGGTGACAAAATAGCGAAAGGTCCGTTTTTGAGTTCACGTTCATGGAAGATTTAACAACAGATTTAAAATACTCAATTGTTTTGTGATGAAATTCATTTTTAATTGAACTAAGTAACTTCTCAGGTGGATGTCTACCGTTATTGCTTTGCTTGTAATGTTCTAGTGTGCAAAAGCCTAACATCGCCAAGGAGATAATGCCATACTGTGGAACATTCCAGGCATAGCAAAAATATCTTTAAGACAAGCAAATGAACCAGGAAAGTTACATAGTGCATTTAGACAAACTTTATTTATCACTATTCATCCTCATTTTTCCTTTTTTGTGTGTAACAAGACCCACTACACTACCAGTCAAGTGTTTGGACACACCCTCTCATTCATTCACTGTTGTTTTTCTATAAAGTTCACTACTTTATACATTTTATATACATACAGAAGACATCAAATATATGAAGCAAGTTATTTGGAAGTAAGTGGCAAAGAAAAAAAGTGAAATAACCCAACTATTTATTTTATATTCAAATTCCTCATAGTAGTGTTGTGGAAAAAAATATTAATCCATTTGCAAAGCCCGGTGAATTTTTGGAATACAGACAAGGGTTTATTCTTGTTAGAGCAGATGTGGACAGGGCCTAGGCCGGCCCTGGCCACAGACCAACAGCCTCTCCTCACCAGCAGCCTGTCCCTACCACATTCTCCAGCGTACTCCCCCCAGAGCGGCCCCATCTACACTAGTTCGTATAGTATTTGAGCTGTTTTCGTTGCAGATGCATTGTTCGTTCACACTAATCCGATGGAAAACGGCTCCAGAGACGGAACGATCTGGTGTCGCCAGGTCCCACGGAATCATCTGAGTACAAATCTGATCCGGCACCGTGTGAACACCTGAAAACGTAGATACACGTAGAACGTAGGAGCTCTAGTTGCCGTCCTTATTGGACCACATCACTGTGACTTGTGCCTCTGTGATTCACTGGGTTCGTGACATCGGGCATGTGGCTATTGTGGAAAAGAGTTTAAACAAACCACAGACAAACGGGAAACAGCGTAGCTAGAAATTGAACCTGGTTGTCCACAAAAGGACTATTTTCACACTTGCCATTTTCCTCAGCTCTAAATCGGCTGCTACAACTTCATACACGTGCTCCACTTCCTTGTTTTTACTGTGACTTTGTGACACCAACTTTGTCATGTGATGAGCATTTCAGGCGTTTTCGCGGACACAGAAACTACGAGTCTGGATGCAAATCGTTTCTGATACAATGATTCGTTTCAGTGTAAATGTAACCTGAGCTCTGAGTATTTATACAGAAATATAAGTTCTACACATATCAAAGCAGAGTGACTTTTGATCAGAGATTTGTGCTAATCAACTTAACTTACATTTGAGGACAGTCAAGACAACAAAGGGCTTCCTGACCGTGGAGACAGTTGTGTCTGTGGAGCCTTTATACATGTTAATGATGCTCTGGTCTTAGGTAGAAATCACATTTACACAATGACAAACTGGGAGAAATCTTTCCACAATATAAATTTTCATCACAATAGCCACCATTTGCTTTGATGAAACCACTGCAAACCCTTGGCCTTCTCTCATTGAGCTTCACAATAAAATTTGGAAATGGTTCTCAACTCAAGGTGTATCATGTCAGGATTATGGAGGGCCAAAAAAAGCAAAGGGAGATTATTTTTCAGAATCTAAAATCTGAAACATGTTCGGAGCTACTTTGAGTTATTTTTGTTTGCTACATTCCACCTGTGTTCATTCATAGCTTTGACACATTCAGTAACACTGTGTAAATAATACAGGAAATAAAGATGAAACATAAATTTAAAAGCGTGTCCAATCTTTTGACGGGTGAGCCAATGTTTGTTCCCATATATCGTTCTTGTTTTCGTTAGTCATAGTATTACACAACTTCACGTGCCAAATGCAATAGTAATTTTCACATGGGTCCTTCAGTCGTTTCCTCATTCCCATAATTGAGTAAAAACACATATTAAAACTTATGCCATTGCCCTGAAAAGTACACGGTCTGTATTTTTTCTGTTATTTTTAGAGACTATCTTTACAGAGACAACATTAAATAACCTTGAGCTACCTCCTCACGCCCAGTTCATATTTATTTCACCACATTTGTCTTGTTTTTACTCCAGGCTTTTGGTAAACGCTGGACTAACTCAAACAGAAACACAGCCTGACAGTCATATCACAATAGTTTATTTTGCTTCTGATCCGCTCAATAATAAAATACAGTTGTTATTATCATTCCTCATGAGTCGCGGTCAGTTTCCAGCACAAACATGGCGGCCGGAGCACCGCTCTAATGCCCAGTATCGCAGGAATAATATTGTGCTTGTGAATTAGCATGAAGGAGGCCAGGGCTATGGAAGGCAACAAATCAATGCTGGACAGACAGGGAAATGTAAATGAAGGTAAAGCGTGTGCAGGATAAAGTACTTTAGGCTGCAATATTACTAAAGTTTATTTAGAAACATTGCTTAAATATCTGTGTAATTCCTCAGTCGTCCAAGTCCAGTGGTGGAACGTAATAAAATAAAAGTAGTAAAGTGCTGTACTTGTGTAAAAATGTTGGTTATCTGTACTGTACTCATACTTTACTACATTTAAGAGCAGGTATCTGTACTTTCTGCTCCACCACAAGATTGAAAAGTAAATGTTTTTCGTGAAAGTTTGAGACTGAGGTTTATTTTTAACATGTTTGGAGTTTGGGCCAACACAAATATACAAATAAAAATGGATAGAAATTTTTAGTTTTTTTAAATTCAGCACAAATCTTTATAAAATCACTACATTTGAACCTTCATTAGATCTCAAAATCTGCACAAATATGTTTACTTTTTACTCTTTTAATCATTTTTTTTAAACAGGTACCTTAATACTTTCACTTAAGTAGATTTTTTTCAGGTGATACTTTTACTTTTACATGAGATTTTTTTGCTCCAGTATCTCTACTTTTACTTCTTCCACCACTGGACACGTATAACAAAAGAAAAGAAAAGAAAATGTCGATGATGTCAATACACTTCTGGTCAGAGTGCTTGTGGACACTGAATTATATCTGTCTGAAGAGAGGAGCAAACTACTCTGAAACTAACACACGTATTTGTTTACAGTTTCGTTTGTTTGCTCAGTCGATTTGTCTCTTAGTATACTGGCTATCGCTATTGTTTTCACTCTTCTTTGGAATAGATCAGTTCTATTGCTTTGGTCATTACACTTTTTCCATTTTCTAAGTGTTTGTGTTCACTGTGGGTATTTACCACATTGTGTTGAGTAAAAACTGTATGTGCACCTACAATTATTAAGACACTGGGAATAAAAATCATGTCACGTGATGTACAGTACATTCTTCAATATTAGAACAACAACATGGTTTACAGTTCAGATTTGGGTTGAAATATGTTTATATGAATGAGTTTTATTTATTTATTTATTTATTTATTTATTTAAAAGGGACAATGCATATTCATGAACATATACTTAAACGTAAATATGTAAATACGCCAGAATTAGCCCAAAGGCTACTTTACATCTGTAGTCCCTGGCAGGTCAGAGAGATAGAGACATACATACATAAAACAACTTCGCACTACAGACAAACATGGTAAAAACAGCACAATAAGACACAATAGTGATATACAAACTGACATTGACATAGAAGCATAACATCAGTGATCACAGATCTGATTTCTCTTAAGCCATTGTTTCAGATTGGATTTAAAAGCACTGAAAGTGGTAGAGTCTCTTATTGCAGCTGGGATGTTGTTCCAGATTTCTGTTCCCTTAACTGATAAAACCTGCTGACTGAATGTTGTGCGTCTATAAGGTTTCACACAGTCGCCTCTAGTTTTTGATTATTGTGTCTTGTGTGGGCTTATAAAACACCACAAATAGAATACGACTGGCCAGTTGCCAGACGTGTATTACAAGCACAAATGGATTCGTTTACAGTATTTTTAGGACTATAAGGCGCACCAGATTATAAGACGCATTAAGCGAGACTGATACCTTAGCCCAGACATCCACGATCCACTGGCAGATCGTGGTGAATGTGTGTTCGCCTTCTGTCGTCCAACGCTCCCACGCAGCTCACAGTTTAAGTTTGAAGGACCTGCTTACACCGATATCTAGCTGTTAGAGTTCTTTTGTTAATCCACCCAGAATGATCGGATGCACCAAATTAGTTTTCTTCATTTGGGCGTGTAAATCAGCATGTCTCTTAACCAGTGCCATTTTGAGGTCCTTATACACACATCATAATATGATGTTTGAAGCACAGTACGTCTGCGAGGCTCCTGACTACAGTCGCCGTAATGCTCCAACAATCTATCAAGCAGTGCAGCTTTGTATCTTACCAAAGTCATACTTAAACATTTTGACAGATTTTTGAGCACCGCGTACCACATTAAATCAGTTCGAGGTCAATATGCACAACCAGAATTAATACATAAGGCGCACCGGATTATAAGGCGCACTGTCAATTTTGGAGAAAATTTAAGGATTTAAAGTGTGCCTTATAAATCCAAATCTGCTTTATTTCTATAGCACATTTTACAAACAAAGCAGTTTCCAAAGTGCTGCACAGAGATAAAACATAAAGAATGCTCAAATTTGGTTATACCAGCCCTAAAACAGTAAAACCAGTCAAATCAAATTAAAGCAACATCATAAAAATCACTAAGTAGCATTAAAATAAATAAATAAAATAAAATAGATAAGAGACACAGAGGACCACATAAACTCACGCAAAGAAAGAGAATAAAAGTGGGTTTTAAGACGAAACTTAAAACACTCGATTGTAGGGGGGATTATAGTCTGAAAATATGGTAAACAAACTAGTCTGCTGTTTCCTTCAGGCTTTACACAAAAAATGATGCCAACTTATCAATATTAGAATTAAACCACTTTCATTTTGTCATCAGCGTCACACCAGAACATCTCAGCCCACTGTGGGAACATTTCATGAAACTGTATTCTGTATTCATCATAAAAAGGACAATACAACACAAAATGAGATTCACTTTCTATTTCTCCCAACTCACATGACCCACAGAAAACTTCCCAGTTTATGTTTTGGTTTTTAGTAACTATGGTTAAGGATAGTATCTGTTTTCAGGAAATGAATGTAACCAAATGTACTGTCCCCAAAAAGCATTTATTTATTTTAACATTACACTACAGTCATTGATTGATATTTTAACATTTGCCTATAGCTGACGTCTCCAACATTTTGAGTGCCGGGTCAGTTTGGGGTAAAAATCATACAACTAAATTGCTAAATGTCAAACTTATAAAAATATTGACTCATGTACACGGCAGCATCAGGCTATTTCCACTTACAAACTGTGTTATTGGCCCAATTTTTGCCCCATTACAATACTATGGGGGCAACAGGGATGTCAAAAGATTTATTTTAGGTTGCTATATCTGATCCATACATCCGTGAAAGAGTTCAATGTCTACACTGCGTTATTTCAATACACAAACCAGATTTATTTGATTTATTTAACTAAATTTAGACTTTTTAATAGACAAAAACGCATCCCATCCCTCGTTTCACACTCCAAACACACGCAAACAAAACGAAAAAACACTGAGCAATCAAAGCAAAATCTCAAACATAAACCATATTCTCGAAAAAGTCATCAAAACACACTCGGGCTATAGCCTTCCATACGAAAACAAAGCATTTCCTGACCTCCAGTCTCTTGTTACTCACACCTCTCCGCACAAGCTCAGACTCACAGTGTGGGACTTTGAATACGTCAGCTCATTATTGTTTAAGCGTAAACAGGAAGCAGGTCTCAGGACGTCCAGCTTCGTCATCGGACCTCCCAACGCTTCGCCAGAACAATCCAAGGAGCCCTAAAAATACACCGAAGCAGTGTGTACCTGGCGGGAGGAGGGGGGCAGGGGCAGGTCCGAGCAGGCGTGTTTGTGTTGGGTTTATCTACTGTACGGGCATGTGGTTAGCTGTGGCGGTAAGCAGGCAGCAGTACAAACAAACTGTGGTCGGCGCTAAAGAATGGGGCAATTTCCTGGTACACAGAGGAATAAAGGAGCGCGACAAGCCCAGACACACAAGGGCCATGGGAGAGTGGGAGTCTGAGAGCCACTCGGAGCAAAACCACTGAGGAAGTGGCATATGGTTGTACAATGAAGGCGATTAAACGGCCCATGTGAGACCGTTTTCTGATTTGTGTTATGTTTTTTTTTACAGACATCAACACAATAAATGAAACAATAAACACAAATAAACACAATAATAACATTCAGCAAAAATGACAACCAAAGATGAATCCACACAGACAAAAAAAAAAGTGTTATAATGTTGGGTCCTTATCAAAAACTTACCTGGAGTTGTGTTTTGTTTCATTCGCACAATAACTCAAATCCTGCATATTTAGTCTGTTCTTCACTTAAACAGAAACAGCTTGTTCCACCTTGTGATGTCATGTGGTAATACAGGAAGTGCCCCACTGTGTTTTTAAACTCCATACACATTCACTAGAATTATTTGGATAATTTCAGCCCAGGAATTTCTGATCTCTACTGGATAAAAGTAAGAACTAGCTGTTAACGTGAAACATCGCGTTTCATGACATCACAAGGTGGAGCGAAGCATTTGGAGCTTTGGAGATGTACACCCTTTATTTTTGTTATTCAAAAATGTGTGAATAAAACAAAACACAACTCCAGATATGTTATGAGGAGGTAACAGTATTATAACATGGCTTAAAGCTCACAAGAAACACTTTGGTGTAACTTTCTGGAGGTGGAACGTCACCTACACGATTCCACAGAAACTGAAAGTAAAAATCATACTTCAGATCATTTTCCATGGAGATAGGGAACAAAACAAGATTTCCATGGAAGTAAGGAGGCAAAGGCCAAATAAAGAGGTGATTTATGGAGGTGTAAGCCCACAAAGAGGAACGACGCATGAATAAACAATGAATGAACAAGCGTGATTTCATTTGAGTCCATGTTGTTGGTAAAAGTTACACAATGTTGTCTGATGTTTCTATAAATGAGTTTCTTATCCAAAATAAATAAATATTGTACATGTTATTTTGTTTTAATAATAATAATAATAATAATAATAATAATAATAATAATAATAACTTTATTTGTCATTGCACATAGTACAACGAAATTAAGTGCAATCCATCAGTGCAGATAAAATAAATAAAAACACACAGCCATCTCATAAGTTAAGACGTTAAAAGATTAAGAAAGTTAAAAAGTCATTTAAAATGTAGCTGTGTTTAAAAACTGTTTTTTGTAAAAACTGTGTAAAACCTTTTCTGTGTAAAAACTGTGTTTTGTACTAATACTACAGTTTGTACAAATCAGAATACATAGTTTTTACTCAAAATGATTGTATATTGTTTTGGTTAGTATATATTTTATTGGTGTTGATACTACTGATGGCATCAACATTTCCTGGGGGTCTGATGCTAACTGTAGGCTCTGCTCTGTCTGAGGCTTTATTAGACTTTAAACGGATCTTTATTTTAACACAATCTGACCAGAAAGAACTGATTTAGCTGGAACTACAATAGATGAGCTGATTTGTGTCTCTCTCACCTAAAATTTGTTGAAAATCAAACTCCCAAACAGGACCATAAACGCTTGTATTGATCAAGGCTCTTGAAAATGTGCCAATTAAAACCATTTTGTATTTTTTTCTTGTGTTATGAGGCTATTTTAAAATTGCGCCACCAGGGTAACTCCTAAATATTTCGCTATAGCTGCATGTAGAACACCCCCAGCATGATGTCACTGCAAATATCAGTCCCCACAGTCTATTTCAGGCCGACTGGAGCCAAACATACCAACAGCACAATAGTCCATATGCAGATGATTTGCGGGGCCACATGAAGAGCGGGGAACAGCATGTGAACGCCAACCACACGCTCTTATAATGGTGAACCTCAGAATGAGCCATGTCACTACAATGTGGACTGTCAACAGATTTAGCGAAACGACAAAAACATCCACGACCAATACACAAGAGACATGGGACGCAGCATAAATGGTGGTCAGGCCTATTGTTAAAGTGATTGAGGATTGGTTTCTGTTTTATTTTTCCTTCTAGGGTTGTCAAAAGCGTTGGAAACAGATAATTGATGCTAAAACTGAGACTGAAACTAGATTCTCATTGGAGCAAGTATCTAGACTAACAGTCATATTCACAGGACAGAAATGAGCCTGAACAGCTTTAAAATGATCTTGAGCTGTATCAGAACAAGTATAAGAGCACGTAGACTAGTGTATGCAGGGGTGTTGTGAGCGTGGTAAGTGACTAAAGCAGGACTGAAGCAGGTCTAAAGCAGGACTAAAGCAGGACTAAAACAGGTCTGAAGCAGGACTAAAGCAGGACTAAAAAAGCTCTAGACCAGGTCTAAAGGAGGTCTAAAGCAGGTCTAAAGAATGACTAAACAAGGTCTAAAACAGGACTAAAATATGTCTAAAGCAGGGATAAAGCAGGACTAAAGCAGGTCTAAAGAAGGTCTAGACCAGGACTAAAGAAGGTCAAAAGAAGGACTAAAGGATGTCTAAACCAGGTCTAAATCAGGTCTAAAGCAGGTCTAAAGCAGGACTAAACCAGGACTAAACCAGGTCTAAAGCAGGACTAAACCAGGTTTAAACCAGGACTAAAGATGGTCTAGCCAGGACTAAAGCAGGTCTAAAACACACAGGGGTGCGCCGTCCACCCACTTCTCCTGACGTGAGATATAAAAAAAATAACAAATATAAAATAGCCTAAAACTTAAAAGTCCAACCGCAGCTATTGGCAATGGTGAAAACAACCTGCATAGGCTCATGATATGTCCAGTACTGTTCTATAGTGACCTGCAGCAAGATGGGACCAGGACTGATCCCTGGACTGAACCAGGAGGACTAAACCAGGACTGAACCAGAACTAAACCAGGTCTAAACCAGGACTAAACCAGGATTAACCGGGATAAAACCAGGACTAAACCAAGATTAAACCAGAACTAAAACCAGGACAAAACCAGGTCTAAACCAGGACTAAACCAGGTCTAAACCAGGACTAAACCAGAACTGAACCAGGACAAGCGCAGCCGTCGCCCGATCGTGCTTTGCGGACACCGGACTCAAGGTTTTCTCTCTCGCTCTCAATTCCAAGATTAGTCCTGGTTTAGACCTGTTTTTGTCCTAGTTTAGTCCTGGTGTAGTTCTGGTTTAGGCCTGGTTTTGTCCTGGTTTAGTCCTGGTTTAGACCTAGTTTAGTCCTGGTTTAGACTTGGTTTAGACCTGGTTTTGTCCTGGTTTTAGTTCTGGTTTAGTCTTGGTTTAGTCCTGGATTTATCCTGGTTAATCCTGGTTTAGACCTGGTTTTATCCTGGTTTAGACCTAGTTTAGTCCTGGTTTAGACTTGGTTTTATCCTGGTTTAGTCCTGGTTTTAAATCTGGTGTAATCCTGGTTTAGTCCTGGTTTAACCCTGCTTTAGTACTGCCTTAGTCCTGGTTTAGACCTGGTTTTGTCCTGGTTTAGTCCTGGTTTAGTCGAGGGGTTGAGGACGTCATGAATCGCTTAGCCTCATTTAAAAAATCCCCTCTACACCACTGAGTATTTGGACCATTATGGACCACTATGAAACATACCTGTACAACTGAGGGATTACACAGACACAGGCCATGTGGAAAGAAAGTGCCTTGATTTAAAGTAAAAAATTACATTGTTGTCTAAAGAAAGTATCGAAACTGTATTGTGACAACAGTGATTCCTTCATTATCTTTACAACTTGTTTATATACTGTACCTTTTTTGGGAACTGAACTCAAAGCCTTTTCTCTTTCACTTTTTCTTTAAGTATTTTCTCTTCCCATGATTTACTGTGAAATTGAACTCACCCACAGTTCTGGACACATCTACAGCCTGTCTGCCCTGGTAAAGTCCTGGTTTAGTCCTGGTTTCACTTCTGATTCAGTCTTGGTTCAGTCCTGGTTTAGTCTTGTTTCAGTCCTGTTTCAGTCCTGGTTTAGTCCTGTTTCAGTTCTGGTTTAGTCTTTTTTCAGTCCTGGTTCAGTCCAGTTGCAGGCCTAGTTTTGTCCTGATTCAGTCCTGGTTTAGTCCTGGTTCAGTCCTGTTTCAGTCCTGGTTTAGTCTTGTTTCAGTCCTGGTTTAGTCCTGGTTCAGTCCAGTTGCAGTCCTAGTTTTGTTCTGTTTCAGTCCTGGTTTAGTCCTGGTTGAGCCTTGACTCAGTCCTGGTTTAGCCAAGATTCAGTCCTGGTTCAGTTTTGTTTCATTCCTGGTTTAGTCTTGGATTAGACCTACATCTTGTCCTGTCCTTCACAGTTTCTCCTCGAGGTTTCTCTGTTTCCCGAGTGGATTTTTTTTAGTTTTCCTTTGCAGCAGTAGTAAATATAGGGGGCGCTCTGGGACAATTATCCATTTACTGGTTTTCTTTGGATGTTGGTTAATCTGCCTGTTTGTTATTGATCAATGGCTGTTTCCATGTTTGGTTTGATAACTATCTGATGGTTTAATCTACCATATTATAATGCTGCTGTGGTGTTGTTGTGGTTTGGGGATATACAAAAATAAATTGAACTGAAATTGTGTTTATGTTGCACTGATAAAGTCAAACAAGTTTGAGTAAGATCAGCTGTGGACACTGTGAATTCAGCCCTGAAAATGAGTAACTTGGCATAAACAACTGGCTAACTGTCTCTTTCCCTGCAGTCTTTGCCTCAAATGTCCAAGGTCAGAAACTTGGCTTCTCATTTAGAGGCAGCAGTTATTCCACAATAATATTATAAAAGTATAATGTCCCATTTTTAGCATAATATCTGGTGTCGTGGTTAACCTTTATCAAATATTCTCTTTGGATGTTCTGACTTAACAATAACAATTACTTAAAGGGTCTATATTACACACAATTGAGTCTTTTAAAGAGCTTTAACATATGTTAGAATGTTGTTAGCTCAAGAATAATACGCAAAGTTGTGTTTTTGTTTTACATCTCTAAAGCTCAAAATGCTCTGTTCCACCTTGTGATGTCATGAAGCGGTAGTTTGCAAATTTACAGCTCCTTTTACCTTTAGTTCAGTAGAGGCTCAAATGATCCTAGTGAAGGTGTGTGGAGTTTAAAAACACAGAGGAGCACTTTTTTGACATCACAAGGTGGAAAAGAGTGTTTTCTGTTTGAGAGAAGGACTAAATATGCAGGATTTGTCTGTTAAATATGTGTGAATGAAACAAAACACGACTCCAGGTATGTTTGTGATGAACATAAACCAGAAAACAGCGCATATTTTGATCACTATACTGTATTTTGTTTTTGCTTTCCCCCCTTGGTATATTATATGAGAGATTCTTACATCCATATTTCTCATTTCCAAGTTTGAATGGGTTCCTCTGGTGGAAAGTTTCTAGGAAAAGTCGCTATCCACAAAATCACCATTGTGCACTTCAACCATGTTTCACACTAAAGACAAAATATACTTTAAAGGTTAAAACCAGGAAGTCAGAGTCTCATAGGTTCCATATTTAGAAGTATTCTAATAGAATGTTGTTAGCTTAACAAAAATGTACCGAAATTATGAAATTGTGTTTTTGTTTTACACCGCCCAAAGCTCAAAATGTTCTGTTCCACCTTGTGATGTCATGAAGCAGCAGTTTAACAGCCAGTTTACAGCTCCATTTACCTTCAGAGATTGGAGTTTCAGGGCCGAGGTGTGACGGTATGCGAAGTTTAAAAACACATAGGAGAACTTCCTGAAAATCTTGATTTGAACTCTTTACTATAGAGAAAACATAGCACAAATGTGACTAAACTGTTCTCTTATCCTGTTTGTAGGGTCACGGATGAGTTTATAGTAAACTGTAATGATATAATTTGAAGAAAATAATAAAAATTTGCTCTATATATCAGCCCAAAAAGATCAGTGTAGCTTTACCGGGTATCGATTTTTCTGGATTTGAAAGTACCATTATCAGAATCAGACCATAGACTGATGATGATGAGGTATGAATTTATTTTGGGCAATTTAAAAATTTACATTCTTTTACAATGGAACATATAACATTAGAGAAATCATAATAGACACAACGACAACAACAAAATATTTTACCCAAAAAGGAAGAGAATGTATTTAATCCCACCCCCATTTTCTAATCTAACACAATGAGATTTCTATTTCATTTTTCAGACATTTTACATTAACTATATGAACTATTTACAAGTAAGAAGTACTTGTAAATAGACTGTACAAAGAAGTGGACTATAAGGGAGCGTGAAGTCACCCATAGTGTTTGGCACCAGTCAAATGAAGCTCATCGAGGTTGGCAGTTACAGTGGTGAATGTGGAGCTGTGTTCCATATTAGAAATAGTAAAATACAAACACCAAGATCACATAGAGCAGGTTAATACGGAAACTTTAAGACCAAAATGACAGAGAAAAGGGCGACAATCTTTCAATGTAAACTGTTGGAAACTGAGATTATGGAGCCGGAAGTATGCCCATGCTCACTTCCTGTCTGGAACGTGACGACTAGCGGGTTAACTGTGTCCATTTATATGTACAGCATGAGAATCGGACGTGGAAAAACCCCAGTCATTCTCTAAAATCCACTCTTTTACATGAGTCACTGCATGTCTGAGCGCATTAACAGTCTCACATAAATATCAGAGACACAACAGGTGACAGTGCAGTGTTGAAAAGTCTCCCAGGGCCTCTCAGAGTTCAGAGCCAGTGCAGAGAAAGAAATGCAGCTTTTCTTGAATGAATATGTGAAAGGAGGAGTCGCATCTCGCTCTCACGTCGCTGCATATATTTCACAGCTGACAGGTGACATAGTTAAGATCCTGTCGGCACTCGCACCTTTGACTAAATACACCCAGAACAATCTTATCATTCTTCCATTACTGCCTGTACACTTAACCTGCCATAAATTAAAGCTACTTTTGTGCTGTTTGTCTTGGAGGGGAGCCTATAGAGCCTGTTTTTGTGACTTACGCATTGTGTAACTTTTCTGTTGGAGGCTCTGTCTAACGCTTTTCTCCATGGAGATGTTATTGCTTTATCTGGAATGTTTCACAGTGTGAGATTAAACCTTTTTATATTCAAACCAGACCAAGTTACAGGTCAGATCTGTGGAGAGGAGACCCCGCTCACAGTCAGAATTCTTGTTTTTCTAGGTATTTTTGAACTCTAATTGAATAAATGTAATGTAGAGCTGTTTAAGTGGAACATTTAGGTAGAGCAATGACATATCCATACAAACAACCAGGTGACAGATACTACAATGCACCTTTAAAGGTCCTATATTACACAACATTAATGCTGCTGATCATAATATTAAATAATATTAAATGCTTTAATTGTTTGTTTGTTTTGGAAAAGACTTTGAAAATGCAATATCAGAAATCAAATGTATTATGCACTTTCAAATAGTTTAATGTAAAAGGGTGAGGCTTCTATAAGCTTCTTGCTTCTGCCTGCTCCTTTTGGGCGTCTGATTTTCTCTTTATTTTCTGCAGATGCCTCTGTTGTTGTTATTATTAACATTATTCTTTGCGATCTGCTGACCACTATGATACTTAGATGCTCAAATAAAAAGAGAAAAAAAGAAAGAAATTTATTATTATGAGCTTTAACTTGTGCTTTTTACACTATTTACCATTTATTATTTATTTATTACGCATGGGATAGTGAGAAACATAATTTAGATTCTTTGTATGAACTTTTTTTTATGAAGAATTCAACTTGAACTTCTCGGTCCCAGTGCCTGCATATACAGGCCTGTGAATGTGTGTGTGAACGGGTGAGTTGTACCTTGATATAAAGCGCTTTGCAAAGTGCCTTGTATAAAAATGTGGAGAAACATAGTGAAATCCTCAGGCACAAATGCTGTAGAAAATGCACTTCATATTTTGACATTCGAGATGGGAGTTTTTTGCGATATCAGCTCAGATCTTTCCCTCCCTCCTGTAACCAGTAATCAAACAGGCATCTGAAGAGTTGTGCAAACTTGGAGATGGATCTAGCTCAGCGTCAGAGTACAGGCTGTTCCACGGGCTGGTACATTGCATCTTGGGAAAGCAGGTACAGATCTTATTCATCACTGACATCCCCCTGTGTGCTTAGGCTTACTGTAGATCCCCTGCTTTTGCACACACACCTCATACATAACTGTATAAAGCACCCGGCCACCCATACGCTCGTCTTCCATCTGACAACACTCTGCACAATCCCCTGGTTTCACAGATCAGCTCTTTTCAACTCAATCCTGAAGCATTGTGGGATAAATGCATCCACACACATATATAATTCTGGAAGGCCACCCATGGAAAACCGCTTAATGAAACATGCAAATATTCCGAATGTTGGTCTCCCGCTGCGTCTTATTCACATGCATGAGGACCATCAATATGAACCGGGGAAAGGCTCGGACTGTATATGGCCCATTTGGATGGTAATTCTCGTAGAAAAAGTTCATTGTTTGGCAGCAGAGAAGGTGGAAAGAGAGAGAAATAGAAAGAGAGAGGAGGAGGAATTGCTTTTGGGAGCACGTTAATGAACTTGGGAGGTTTATCTCCGGACTTGAACAATAAAACCTGTCATTGAGTGGGATAGGAGGATTAGTGTGGGCTACGCATTATTTAGAAATGTGTTTTTACTGTACCATATGGTAACTTTAGTCAGTTTTCTTCTAAGGATCCTAAGAAATGTGGCCATGATCATTTTTACTGTTACTTCACTGCTTTGTTAAAAACTTTGAATTATCTCAGTATTCCATCCATCCATCTTCTCCCGCTTAATCCAGCTGGGTCATGGGGGCAGTTTGCTGCCCAATCCTCATAGCACCTGAGCCCCCCTATGAACCCCTCTGCAGGTGGTGAGCCCACAGGAGGGCTTAGTGTTATTTTATCCTATTTTGCTCTCTATTTTGCTATCCCACCAGCTATGTGTGGGTTTCAGCTTCTTTTTTGGCAACATTTTGGTGTCTATTTACCATTCAAAACAGAATACTGAGTTTTAAATTGTTAATCTCTATGGCAACAGTCCTAATTTTCATCATTCTGAAACCCAAGGATAAACAGTAAGAAGAAGCAGGAGCAGGGGCACCTCATGTTGTGAAATGAAATCAGTTTTAAACGTGCACTGTGTAACATTTTGGTTGGGGGTCCATCACCTGCTTGTTTCTATGGATATCTGGCTTCTCTGCCCAAAATGTTCCACAGGGTTAGGGTTATTTATTCAATTAAAGGTGGTTTTATAGCTCAAAAATACCTAGAAAGACAGGCATTCTGACAGTAAATGGCCTCTCCACAGATCTGACCTGTAACTTGGTCTGGTTTGGTCTCCATGAAGATAGAAAGGTTTAATGCTGTACTGTGAAATATTCCAGACAATGCAGTAACATTTTGGCAGAAAAAAAAAGCATTTAACAGACCCTCCTCCAGAAAGTTGCACTTTTATTGAACCCTTCATTGTGTTAAAACTGAAAATTCCCTTGGACTAAGCAAAAGCGAAGATGACTCTTACTGACACTGCCTTATAAACAAACACAAAAATTCAACCATAACTTTCAGAGAACTTGCAATTCTTCGCCAATTATAATTCATAAAATGTTGAACGTACAATGAAACCCTCTCACAAACAGCTTTAGCCCATTATAATCCCAAAGAACAGCCTCTTCTTCTCTGGTCTTGTCTCTGGGGCGTTTTGACCCAGACAGAGTGGTGCTGGGGAGGGGAGGATGTGTCTAGTGTCCAGTGTCCAGTCTCCGCTGGACCCCACTTCGTCAAAACAACAACAACAGCCCCAATGGTTT
Organism: Odontamblyopus lacepedii; assembly: GCA_034769755.1. Classification (NCBI taxonomy): domain Eukaryota; kingdom Metazoa; phylum Chordata; class Actinopteri; order Gobiiformes; family Gobiidae; genus Odontamblyopus; species Odontamblyopus lacepedii. The sequence goes on along the minus strand of CM068354.1, from coordinate 31,362,396 downwards.
GCAGATGTGGCCCTGTGCAGCTAATAAATCTTGGAGAAGTCAACACAGGGGTGGGGTTAAGAGTAGGGAGCTCTGGGTGGGGGTCTGGACTTTTGGGGGCTGTGGATGTGTCTGCATGTGTTATTTCCAGTATAAGTCAGTCAAAACGAGCTTTAAACCCAATGAACCCCCCGTTGGTCATAAATTTTGGACACCAGATGGACACAGCCTATATTGGATTGGACTTAGACAAACTTTATTGATCCATAAGGGAAATTACTTGGACACAGTAGCTCACACATCACAATGTATTATAATAACAAAGACATAATAATAAATCTAAGTAGCAAAAATAACAAGAGACAGGTGTCAAATAAACCATAGTTATATAAATGTATATGTACAAGTCTAAATATGTATATCTCAGCTTTATACTAGAGTTCATAAGGAGAAACAGTGCAAAGATGACATAATGATCGATAGGACATAGGGTTATCTGTTACATAAGGGTGAATTGTTGTACATCTGTATGAAGTATGGTATGAATATAGTCCTGTATCGCTCACTCACTGTGTTTATTAGATTAAATTAGCCTTTACTATCTTCATATGGAGAAATTAATGTTGGAAAAGCAAGGAGAATACACAAAGCAGACACATTCTAACCAGGTCCCATGTAAATTTGACAGAATTCAAATACAGTGCTGTTGTTCATCAATAAATTCCTATCTGAGGTGTCTACGATTATTATTATACTGAACTATTACACTGCGATCCATCAATTCTTCTTGCCTCACCAGCCAGTCCCTTCTACGTTGTGTTTGAATCCAGAAGAGTCTGGAATCAGACCCTAGAGGGTGAAAATTCTTCTAACTTGAGGCAGTCCAAGCACAGCTGCTAATTCGTATTACGTGTTTCAGAAAAATCCCCAAAACATCATCTAGTATCAATCTTTTAACATTCAACAAAATATATCACTTCTTTTCAGTGAGATAAGTCATAGTTTGATGCTTCGATGGTTGATTCTGCGAAAATCCATTCTGTATTTCAGTCCTTTTTGTTGCTTTGTCTCCTCTTTTCTGATGTGCCTCTATGATTGGCTAATCCACCTGTCAATCACACCCTCTGAAATCAGGCAGATGGGACATGTCTTGAGATCCACTCGTCTTTGTAAAGTCTTGACCTAGCGTGTGGTTTGTGATACTGATTGGCCAGGTAACAATTATTCCACATCACACCGTCAATCAATAAGATCATACAAAACATCTCAGACCAAGTTACAAGTCAGATCTGCGGAGAGGCAACGCCGCTCACAGTCAGAACGCCTCTTTTTCTAGGTATTTTTGAGCACTTGTAATTGAATAAATGTAAAGTAGAGCTTTTTAAAGTCATATGTCAGGCGGAGCAATGACATATCCATAGAAAGAAGCTTGTAGCGGACCCCCAACTCAAAAGTTACGCAGTGCACCTTTAAAATTCAGTCAGATTCCTACAATTTAAGAGACTGGCATGGGTTTTCCCACATCCGATTGATCTGTTTGGCCAGTCAGGAGCAGTGGGACCGATCTCCAGATCCCGAGTCTTGATCAGAACTATCTTAAATTTTAACTATTGTGCATATTTTGGGCTGATTTGGAACAAATCGGAGCGCCCGTCGAAAACATGCAAACACTGGAATTGAACCCAGAACCTTCTTCCTGTGAGGCATGAGCGCTTATTCAACCACCGTGAATGGTAAGTAGTTCCTAATGTACAGCGCTTTGATTGGAATAGAGGTAGAAAAGCACTGGAAATTTCCGATGTGGTATCTTTTCCTGTATAACCTAGATAAGTGTTTTGCCCAAGGACACAACAGCACCACACTCTCCAACCACTGTAAGTAGTAAGCGGTTCCTATTGCACAGCACTTTGATTGCAGTAGAAGTAGAAAAGCAAAATATATCTTCTATGTGGTACCTCTTTGTCTATAACCTAAAGAGACGTCTGTAAGTGTTTTGCCCAAGGACACAACAGCACATACTCTTTATTTGTCTAGGTTTGGGGACGAGAATACAACATACTTTAATCTCTTGTGGCTGGAATACATAATGTTGCCTTGTATGCTAAAAGTAAATACGTAATTACCATAAGCTTTGTTTGGTTTTGCATTCTTGTGGGCCTAATAGTAGTTTCTGGTTTGTTTCTGTCACAGTAAATCCCAACACAAATATTTCCAGGGTAAAGGGAAGTTCTGCTGTATGAGTATTTTGCTGTAATTACGCTCAAACCAACAAACGACTTCACCTCATTTAATCCAATGAACTGGTGCCAAAGAAAGCCATGGGGCAGAGCAGCACAAAACACAGACCTCTATGTCAGAGTCTGTTTGTTCCACAGAAGCTTTTATCCTATTTGACTCTTTCCACATCCGGATACACAGCTTTAGTCAGACATGATTTTACAGAACCATCATCTGGACTTGGTTTTTAAACGGAGGAGGCAATTTCTGATAAATAGTACTTTCTTTTATGCAATTTGTGTAATCCAATTTTGCTGAAAGACTGAGGGGCTGATTGGTAATGTTAAGTTAACGTTTTGCCAACAAGTGCATGTTTCACTTAAGAAATGCTGTTACAAACAACAGGAGAATATTCAAAGTTCATCTCAAAGGTTTTTACGCAATCTTGTAAACCATAAGGTCTTGAAAAGTGTATTTCATTATTTTTATGATTGAATTAGTGTTGTTAGCAGTAAGTGGGTTACATTTTCACATACAGGTTAAAGGGACAGTTCAGAATTTTAGACATAGGGCCTCATTTCTTAGTGAGCCAGAGTGTTGGAGATGTGTGGTGGTGCTAGGCTAGTGCATGTCAATGGCCATAGTCGTCCTGCCACTAAAAACAGTCTTACCCACTCCACAGAGCACCCGAGACAAAATTATTATTACTCCAAACTGTCAATGTGAATGTTTGTGTCACTAGAATAATGTTAGAAATAAAACTAGCCTTGCATCGCATGAATCGTCGCATGTTGAGGGACTATTTTCTCATATATCAGTCCGCCGCTGCCAAGATTTCTATCAGGAAGTACAACTCGCTGCTGCTGCTCAGACATAAATCCTCCAAATGCAATGTTGGTTTTACTTCTAAAATTATTCTATCAACACAGACATTCACATGGACAGTCTGAAGTTATAATAGTTTTGTCTTGGGTGCTCTGTGGAGTGGATAAGTTTTTAGTGACAGGCCAACTACGCCCATTGACATGCACTAGCCTAGCACCAGCGACCTCTGCAAATACAAGGACTGGATGGAATATTTAAAAAAGTGTCTCCACGTGTCTCCAACACTCTGGCTCATGAGGAAATGAGGCCCTATGTCCAAAATTCCAAACTGTCCCTTTAATTCTAATCTGGGATAAAAAAAAAAAAAATGCCTGTGCTACTTATTCAGAATGTTGCCATTGTACATCTTCTACTGGACTGTTATTCCAACACCTATAATCTTAATGATACAAGGTTCAGTCTTAACCTCCTCCCATTCTTATTGCTTAAGCAGAATAAAGTTTTTTCCGTATAAAAACATATTTGACACAATAGAGGAATATTTAACACACATTCTGTCACAGGACTTTTATAACTTTAAGGCCCTGGCCCAGTCGCACTCTCAAATGAAGTGCAAAGACCTAGAAAACTGATACTTTGCAGAGACATTATGCTGGGGGTGTTCTGCATCTATCCCTATTGGCAGAATATTTAGCAGTTACCGTGGTGACACAAAGCACACTTTAGCAAACACTCCTAAAATGTTTTAATAGAGCCTGAAAACTCACGAAAAATACTCAAGAGTGTTCAAAAGTGTTTCAACAAAAAGGAGAAAGTGACTAAGTGAAAACTGTTGGCCAATGCCTGTAATGTTGCAGTTCCCACTAAATCAGTTCTTTCTGGTCAGATTATTATAGAATAAAGCTCAAATTAAGCTCTGTCTTGAGTAACGGAGCTTCTAAAAGAGTAGTGCTTTCGGTTAGCCTCACAAGACAGGGTAGTGTTGTCAGCAATATGCAGACAGCAATAAAGTATGGGTTAAGCTTTCATAAACACTGCCCGATAATCACTAAAATGGCTGATTTTGGCAGAAAGGGCATCTGGGAATAAAAAAAAAACTCACGTGGCTTCTGGTTCAAAACAGGGCCAACCAAATGAAAAACAGTTAGTAAGTAAGGCCCTATATAACGCAGAATTGACTCTTGTGAGCTCTAAGCCATGTTATAATGTTGGTACCTCATCAAAAACAGACCAGAGTTCTGTTTTGTTTCATTTGCACATGTTTGAGTAATTAGTTGGTACATCTCCAAAGCTCAAAATGCTCTGTTCCACCTTGTGAGGTCATCAAGGAGTAGTTCCAGGACTGAAATTATCCAAATGATTCTAGGGAAGGTGTATGGAGTTTAAAAACAGAGTGCACTATAGCAGGACATCACAAGGTGGGACAGAGTGTTTCCTTTGAGAGAAGAAGCCAGGCTAAATATGCAGAATTTGTGTGTTAAACATGTGTGAATGGAAAAAAACACCACTGTAGGGATGTTTTGGACGAGAAAACATTATAATAACAGATCGAAAATAGTGTAATATGGGCTCTTTAAATGTAATAATAATAATATTCACCTAATCCATAGTCTTAACCTCTCCTGTTGAAACAATGATACAATATCTAATTTCTCCACAAACACTTTACTTTGCACTTTGAGTTATATAACATAATGCCATGTGTACATAGCTGCTCTAGAGCCTGTTATTTGATGGTACAAAGCCACATAGGATTTGGCTTGTCAACGCTCAAATTACCCCAGCATTCGCTTTTTACACTGACCACAAGCGTTTGGCCATAAGCACCCAACTAGACTAGCTACAGGTCGCCTATTCTCCAATGTACAGACACACAGCTCCTGAAGGGCCCATATTACACTATTTTCTGAGCTATGTGATAATGCAGCTTCCTCCTCTTATACCACATAGCTGGAGTTGAGTTTTGTTTCATTGATGCACATTAAACACACAAATTCTGCATATTTCAACTGAGTTCTTACCTAAAATGGAAAACTCTCTGCACTACAGTGCTCTATAGTCTCCATACACCTTCACTAGAATCATCTGGATCATTTCAACCCTGAAATTGCCCATCTCTACTGAACCAAAAATAATCCAATCCAATTTTATTTGTATAGCACATTTTACCAACAAACAACAAAATGCTGAACAGAGCAGACACAATATAAATTAACACATTATAAAAGAAAGCATAAAATAAATAAATAAGCAAGTCAATAAAAATACAAATAAAATTAGCAGATGGGAAAATAGCAAATAAAATCAATAAAAACAGAGGATCGCACAATTCTCACATCGTGTTAACAGCCGGTGAGAAAAGTGTGTTTTAAACAAGACCTAAAAGAACAAGATTTGCATCCAGACATGTTTCCCTATCCACAGAGTAATGCAAATCCTCCTGAAACACTAGTCACATGACTAGGCTGGAGTCATGTCATCACAACATCACATGGGCAGTAAAAACAAGGAAGTGAAGCACCGTGTCTGAAGTATCAGCAGCCGATTTTGAGCCAAAGAAGATGGCAAGCATGAAAAAAGTCTCTTCGTGGGCCGACAATGAGGTTCAGTTGTTACTGAACTGTTTCCCGTTTGTCTATGGTTTGTTTAAACTGTTTTCCACAATAGCGTTGCATGAATGAAGTCACGAACCCTGTGAATCAGGAAGGCGCAAGTCACAGTGACGTGGTCCAATAAGGACAACTCGAGCTCCTACGTCAGTGTATCAATGTTTTCAGGCGTCCACACGGTGCCGGATCAGCTCTGTACACAGATGAATTCATGGGAGCTGGTGGAACCATCTCTGGAGCCGTTTTCCATCAGATTAATGTGGACAAACACTTTATCCGCAACAAAAACGACTCGAATCCGTACTATTGTGGACGGGGCCTTAATGTGAGGACGAAGAGCGTGACTGTTCACTTCAAAACCACAGCTTCATGACATCACAAAGTGGAACAGAGCATTTGCTATGTAGACAGACTAATACTTAAGGATTCTCAAACATGTCTGAATAAAACAAAATGCAACTCCAGGTATATTTTCAATAAGGTAACAACATCATAAGAATCCAGTCAGTGTAATATGGGACCTTTAAAGGGGAAAGCTCCAGCGTATAGACACACACCTCTTAACGGGCAGAGCTGCTGTTATTTTTCTAAACAAAACCAAAATGCCTAAATTGGGCGCATGTGCCAAGACGCAGGCCCGTCTGCTTTCACTCTGTACCCTGCCTTTAAGAGACCGAGGGTAATCACAGTCTGGGGCCCCTCCACCAATAATAATAATAATAATAATAATAATACTAGTCTATTGCCACTTTCTCACACAACAGGCCAGACTGTAAAATCAAATACATCTACAGTATGTTACCGCAAAACCACAGAGATGTAAAAATGTCAGTGTGAGAGGAAAACTATTGAGAACCAAGACATTTAGACGTTGTTTTAACCTAGAGAGAAGCAGGATGTGTGAGGAACGGCCTGTAGTAAAAACACTGAGCCAACACTCAAAAGTTAAGTTATATTGACATTTTATTTTTATTTTTCACAGGATAACACCAACTTCTGTACTTGTGAGGTTGTCAAATTTGATAGCTATATTATATTATTATGAAACAAACCATTTAAAGGGCCCATATTGTGCTATTATATTCTATTATTACGCGGTTATAATGTTGTTTCCTCATCACAAACAAACCTGGAGTTGTGTTTTTTGTTTTATTCACACATGTTTAACACACAAATCCTGCATATTTAGGCTGAGTTATTCTCAATAACGTCACCACATACAAAAGTGTATTATTATAATTCGAGTTGGTATTTAAATGTCTTTCTCTTTGTAAAACGAAGCACAAAACGCTTTTTTACAAGTTTCTGAAGTTTAAGAATTGCATGCAGTCAGTTCACAGTGGTATGATTTTGCTTAGTGCGTTTACAAGACACATGGAGGGAAAGAAACAATTGAATTTGGGTTATGCAACTTTAACTAAAGACAACATGTTATAGAAAAAGAAAAAGAAACGGGTCATGTCCTCTTTTGTTTCATCTCCAATCAGAATTTCTAAGAATCTTAAAATGAAAGAACAGAATTTAGCTCAGACTTTGTAATACTGCTAATCTAAGTGAAATCATACACTGGATACTTAATCAAATGTGCATTTTTAAGCTTAAATTCTTCACTGTAAATGACACAGCACTGAATTACAAGTTAAAGGCACAGTGCGTAACTTTTCTGGTGTAGGATCTGCTGCCTGCTTCATTTTAGGTTTATATAAACGGACAGAAAATAAAAATGTTCATGATGTTGGAGCGAAAATGGCAAAGTAACATCACATCTGGGCAGCTTGACTACAAAATGTCACCAAAAACATTTACAATAGATTTAATTATAGATCTTTTTTTTTACTGTTTTCACTATTGACTCTTTCATTGTTTGATTTTATGTGCAAGAAAAATGCAGTTATGCAAGCTCACAGACAATAAATTGAATTGAAAAGAAAACATGAGATGATTTCATTACACAAAATCGTATTACCATTGTATTCTCTGATCTATTCTACAGAAGTAACAAAGTCAAAGTGCATCAGAAATCGTTCACTGGCCCAAACGTCTAAATGCGTTGCTTTTCTTACGCAGGAATGTTATTGAAACCATTTGAGAGAATGCGTCTGTCACGAGCTGTTCTAAAATCACTAAAAACACAACAAACATTTGGAGACAGTAATTGGCTCATTTTCACTGATATGTTAACTATCCCATTACTGTCACGCTGTAAAAACAGGCCCTCAAAGCATGATGGTCCAAAGATTCTGTACGGACAAGTGGATCACAATTTGCTGTAAATTTGATGGGGGACAAGGCACCACAAGAGAAATAAAACCTTTAAAGGGGAACTCCGACACGTTTGAAGCTAAAGTCCGTTGCCTGAGGTGATTGAATACTGTTAGAAGCCAAAAAACAACACAGATCAGTGTTGCCTCGGTGGAGATCTCGCTGTGGCAAGTCTGCCAAGACAACAAACTAGTGTAGTGATGGGGGCAAGTTCTTAACTTCCACGTAAAACACCAATTTGCTTCACAGTGAAGAAGCTTAACACCACTTTAACCCATTTTACAACAGCCACGAGTCTAACAAACAAAACGCTCTGTCTGGTTCACTCATTAGTGTCTGGAAATGTTATAAAACAACTTATAAACTAAGCAGCCTTAGGATTTGCTTGTCGATTTCCCACTGCGCATTGCGGAAAAGACTCAACTGCCGACTCCAGCGGCGGCGAGAGGCTCGAGCTGCCAGAAGCAACAAGTGACGATCGATTACTGACTGTGAAGAAGAAGAGAAACTGAAAGCTGTTGAAAGAAAATGGTTCCAGACTGTATTTTTTTAGCATTTCCAAAAACTATAATTCACTCATAAATAAATGGGATTAGAAACGACATTGCCGATCGAGTCTTTGGGGCTTTCATGATTTTTTTCATGATTATTTTCATAACATACATTACTGTTTAGCTGAGTTGATTTCCTTTGTAATTTGCATTGTGTTGTTTTGGGTACACTGTTCCTTTATGACTTGTCACCCTTGGGTGCTTGCCACACCCTATTTAAGATGCCACCTGAGCTCACACTCTCTATTTGCCTGTTGAAGGCCTATTGTAGTAGATCCTAATAAATCTCACAATTTGCAAGTCAGACAGTGTGTGGGATTTTTTTTCTACGTTCTGGGGCTGCTCCCTCTCCTCCAGTGCACCCGTTTCAAGCTATTGATGTGCAAAGTTCTCATTATTTTAAGACGGAAATGATCCAAATGAGCCTAGTGAAAGTGTATGGAGTTTAAAAATCCAGTGGAGCACTTCCTGTATTACCACATCACACAAGATGGAACAGAGTATTTTCATTTCCGACCTAAACATGCAGGATTTGTGCGTTAAACATGCCTTAGATATAGAACATAGATCAGAAAATAGCGTAACATGTGCTCTTTAAACTAACTTTGCTCGCATGTTAAACTATATTAAACACAAAAAGACCTTGAAAGCATCTGAAACATTTACAAAAACACTGACCACTCACCACAGCCGGGAGCAAGAAAACCAACTGCGCAAACCAAAAACACATATGAGGCCATAGTAATGAAGGATAGAGCGTAAGTAGCAGAACACTGAAGCAAAATATGTGAAGTTATCCTTTAAAATTGTGCCCTGCAGTACTTATACACATAGCTCCTGATTTATGGCAGTTATGAAACAAAATCACTATAAGCTCAAAATCACTACGCTACATCTTCAACATATGGCTCGCACATCCCCTTTAAACGGCCTTTTGTTCAGTAAATCTGGCCGGATTTTGGATATCTTCAGTCAATTTGGGATCATAACATGTAATCATTCACTATAACAAGTGTGTAATATATAATAGTCCATAGGCGCTGATCTCATCCCTCCAATCATATAACCCAGGGAACAGGAAATTGAGCAAGAATTTCAAGTTTATTGCCAAAATCTGTACTTCAAAGAGCTGGATGAGTCTGGACAGTTTTGAATCTATCTTTAGCATATGTTATTCCACTGAGGAGTTTTTGTAATACCAAGAAATAGACAAACTAACATGGGACAGGGGTTGTAGCATTCTAAAAAACAGCCTGGACTAACTAAAAACCTTTACTTAATTTACGATCAAAACATGCTCCGGTTTACTAGCGTTGTTTGAAGCTGTTAAGATCACTTTATGAGGTGATACAACAAAGAAAGAGCTGGGGGGAATTCCTTTTACACCAGTTAAAGGTGCGCTGTGTAACTTTTTGGTTGAGGGTTTTTCACATCATCTGCTTGTTTTTAAGGATATGCAGGATGACATTAAACTTAAGCTCTACCTTACATTTATTCTACAGACCCTTTTAGTGTTAATAAACAGTGATGACGTAGGTTCGGTTGCGTACGCTTTTTGGCAACAGAAATATGGCAGAACTCAGCAGATTGTCAAGCTCTGCGAAAGGATTATCACCAAAAGATCGAGAATATTTCCTCAACAAGCCGACTTGGACAAATGGTGTCCGACCACCAGATCCTTGTGCGATCAGTGAGTAAAACTTTAAAACTTTAGTCCGCCGGTAGAATATCGATTCTGACAACCACACACTTAACAACCAGACATTTTGGTGCTGGAAATGTTTTTTATCTCCGTCTTCTTCTGTCCGTGTTCAGTCTGAATGAATCAAAATGAATGGGGAACAATGCTACTTCCGTTGCCAAAAAAAGGGTCTATTACAGGTGGTTTTACTGCTCAAAAATACCTATAAAAACAGGCATTCTTGGTCTGGTTTGGTCTCCATGAAGATGAAAGGTTTACTGTACCAACATGTGCCAACATCTCCATGGAAAAAAGCGTTCGACGGACCCTTCACCAGAAAAGTTACACAATGCACTTTTAATTTACGATCAAAACATACTCTGCTTTACTGGTGCTGTTTGAAGCTTTATGAGGTGATACAACAAAGGGCTGGGCTGAATTCCTTTTACACCAGTGTACGTAATGTAACACTGAAAAACACTGTTGAACGTTGTGCCTTAAAGCAAAACACCTCCAGTGTTTCTTATATCATCCAATCTACTGGTGTATTTAGTTTCATTTGCTGTACCCTATAGCTGAGATTGCATAAGATTAGATTCAAGGAGTGCGGTGAAGAACATAAAATAAGAAACATGATAAACATTTTATACAGGAGAAAATAACCAACTTTTTAATGTATTTGTGTGTTCAGCTGTCCACAAATAAAACCATAATCACATTATACTGAGGCACAAGATAGTAATGACTGGTAGTACAATTAGTATTAGTAGCAGTAATAGTAGTGGTAGAAGCCATAACAGAAATTTAGGGGTCTGGGGCAAGTCGCCTTACATGGGCCCCCTCTAATATACATTAATACCAAGGCTTTTAAATTCTGGGCCCCTAAACCCCTGGGGCCCAGGACAATGGACCACTTTGTCCCCCCATCTACTGCCCTGTGTAGTAGTAGTAGTAGTAGTAGTAATAGTGGTAGTAGTAGTAGTAGCAGTAGTAGTAGTGGTGATAGTAGTAGCAGACCCGTCAACAGAAATTTACGGTACATGGCCCCCCCTCTAATATAAAGTAATAGAAAAATCCTCAAATTCTGGACCCCTATAATTGTACTAGTAGTAGTAGTAGTAGTAATAATAATAGGAATAGTAGTAGTAATAGGAGCAGCAGTAGTAATAGGAATAGTATAGGGCCCAGGACACGACGCCTTACATGAGCGCCCCATAATATAAATTAATAGAAAAACGATCAAATTCTGGATTCAAATTCTTCCTAAAACTCTGGGGCCCAGGACAACAGACCCCTTTGCCTCCCCCTGTCTACTGTCCTGCGTAGTAGTAGAAGTAATAGTAGTAGTAATAGTAGTAGTAGTAGTAATAGTAGTAGTAGTAGTAATAGTAGTAGTAGTAGTAGTAGAAGTAATAGTAGTAGTAATAGTAGTAGTAGTAGTAGTAGTAGTAGTAGTAGTAGTTATGATATCAAAACAAACGGTAGGTGAACACTTCACCCACTTTGCCATTGTCACTACCTTAAATAGCCATATACTTGTGTCCTAAAACTAAAACTCGATCAGAATCCTGCAGCATTTCCACAGGCATGATTCCACTTACTTTCACTATTCATTTGAGCCTCTTGATCACTCGCTCTGCAGCCCCGTATACCCTCGTATACCCCCACACTTACCCCGGCCATCAGAGGGTTAATCCTAATCTCCACTCTCCTCGTACACACAGAGCGTCTTTGTTCCAGATCAGAGGCCAGGCCATAAGAGAAACACACAAATCTTAAGTCACCTTTCTGGACCAATTAAGCTTTAAAAATATTGAAAATGAGCTGTACTTAAACAAGTTGTGTGGACTTCAAATGGAAATCATCAAGCAGCTAACCCCCTCTGTAATCTGCTTGGCTTTGAGTATTTCAGCGAATGAAACGCATTAATGACTATTGCGTGTGTGAAGCTATAACAACATAGTTTAAAGGGCTCATATTCCGCTATTTTATGATCTGTGACATAGTGTTTTGTTTTATTCACATATGTTTAGCGCACAAATCCTGCATATTTAGGTTCTTCTTGCAAACTAAAAGCGCTCTGTTTCACCTTGTGATGTCATGTGGCAATACAGGAAGTGCTCCACCATGTTTTACACTCCATAAATCTTCAAAAGAATCATCTGGATGATTTCAAATCAGAAATTGCTGGAATTTCTACTGAACAAAAGGTAAAAGGTTAACTACCACATCATGGCATCACATGGTGGAGCAGAGCATTTTGAGATTTGGAGATGTAGACAAACTAAGAAACAAATATAACTCAAACATGTGAACAAAGTAAAACAAAACACAACTGCAGGTAGGTTTTTGAGGAGGTAACATTATAACCAGGGCTGTCAGTGTTAATGCATTAATCGTGACTAGATTAATGCAATCCATAATGCGATATTTTTTTTACTCATGTTTAGAGTTCGCCGACTTTTCATCCCTTCTACACATCCGTAGGCAGCTCCTCTGGCTGTTTTGCTTTCGAACTTCAGAGCGCCGTGCTTCAGTAAACTTACCGCAGTGATGAAGAAACAGAGGGATGCTGGACTTTTGAACGGTTTATTTGACTTTAAAAAACTTCCAGACGCTACAATTTACAAGACAAGAGTTAAATGCAGCCTGTGGCAAGCAGAGTTTCAGTACCAGCGAAGTACGTCTAGTCTAAGTTAGCACCTCCAAGCTAAACACCCGGGTGCAGCAACCAGAGCGTCCCAGCCAAGAGCCTCAGATCAGACAAACTTCCATTTGGCAGAGTCGATACAGACCTGTGGATAATCACACGGCAAAAAAAATAACTACAGCTATAGCTAAATGGGTACGAATTGCTTTACCTTATGGCTTTAAAACTGTCTTGAAATGCAAAATAACACAATTTTAAACATGCAATTCAATATGCAATTAATCGCGATTAACTATGAAATTTCTGATCTTAATCGAGATTTTTAAAAATGTATCGTTTGACAGCCCTAATTATAACATGTACTGCCCAAGGACACAACAGTATTCATCAATGGGAGCTGGAATTTCACTGCCAACCTGTGTGTCAGTGGATTTGACGGCTTTACCAATGATGTTTCACTAGCAAGACCCACGCCGCAACAGTGGAATACGATAAAGATGAAGATAAAGTTATTGCCTATGGATAGATCTACCCATAGTCACTAGGAAATGAGGCCCTATGTCCAAAATTTTTAACCTTTAACATCGTCCACTTCACCTCAGAATATCATTGTGAAGTTTCCATTTACCTGCAACATTATGCAAATGCAAAACTTACTTTGCTGCCCACTCCAGTCATCTCTGGGCTTGTATGAAAAAAGGTCTTTGTGGAAAATATTCAGCGAAACTCCACTCACTTTAAATGAATGTTGTCAAGTGCGTCACCTTCACCTGACAATTTGTGAGGTTTGAAATATTTCCGTATTCATTCTGTTTTAACCATTTCTTCCTCTCTGAAAAGCTGCCGTGTTTGTTTTGAACCTCTGAGGAACAGGAGAAAGTATTTGCAGTTTTATTCCACACATCAGCACCTCTACCCCATGTTCAGTATTATATGGTTGGTTCTATTGATACTTTGAGCTGACATCGTGTTGGGGGTGTTCTACATGGATCTAAAATACAATACTAAACACAATCAATCAATTAATCAATTAATTAATTAATCAACTGTCCCACTTTAACTGCAGGCTTTTAACTGTATGTTTTAATCGTACTTAATTTGTTTATGTTGTTGTAAGTGTCCAGAAAAACATCATGCAAATTAGCAAACATGGTCAAAAAAGTTTTAAGATGTGTAAAAAATCAAGACAAAATCGAAAACAGAATTAAACAACACATTTTCAGGAACCTGTGATAAATGAGTGTTCATGGTCCTGTTTGGGTGTTTCATTAGGAAGACCAGATTTTCTAAACTCAGACACGCCAGGGTTGGGATGGTTGGCTTCTGTCGCTGCATTTTTTTTTGCTTTATGATCATTTGCAAACAGAGATTTATGTATTTTGGCAAAGCAAATGTCAATTTATGCTCCTCTTTACTGTTGGCAGGGATCAGATTAGTCAAAAACTGTGATAGTCCTGTGTTAGTCCTGGTTTAGAGTTGGTGTAGTCCTGGTTTAATCTAAATTTAGTCCTGGTTTAGATCAAATTGGTTGACACCTGGGACATTTCTTGTATAAAACTGGGACAAATCACTGGTTTTGTATAAATCTGATGGGCTCAAAACTGACAAATCTCTACCTTTCTAAACACAGAAGTTTCCTCTGCTGAAGTCTTCATTTTATGTGTGCACTTTTTAACACGCAAGGGCCAGTTTTAACTATTGATTACGTTGTGCTTTAAAGATTACATTAAAGAAACAGGATCCACAGGCTGCCAGACCAATTTTCGACTGAATCAATGACATAAAATCTTGGATGTCACTGAACTTTCTGCAGCTTAATCAGGAAAAAATCTGAAGTTATGTTTTTTGGCCCTAGCTCCGTAAATCACTCGTCTCCTGTGGACCTGGGTTCACTAAATCTTTTAGTGGAGCCAGTTGTTTCAAACTTAGGTGTCAAAATGGACCCTGACCTCAAATTTGATCCTCAAATTAGTGATGTTGTAAAGTCTAGTTTTTTCCAGCTAAGGCAACTGGCCAAAATTAAGCACATTTAGTCAGCAGAACATTTCCAAACTGTCATTCATGCATTTGTGGCCACCAGACTGGACTATTGTAATGCATTTTATGTTGGCGTCAGTCAAAATGCACTTGGCCAAAACTCAGCGGCTCGACTTTTAACTAGAACCCGGAAGCACGAGAGCATCTCCCTGATTTTAGCCTCTCTTCATCGGTTCCCAGTGTGTTTTAGAGTTGATTTTAAACTTCTTTTATTTGCTTACACGGCCTAGCTCCCTCCTGCCTCGCTGAGCTGATCCACCCTCACGCCCCGTCTCACACTCTCAGCAGCTCCAGCACTGTCCCAAAGGCTCAACTTGAGCTTTGTGAGGACCGTGTGTTTTCTGTTGCTGCCCCACGACTCTGGAACCATTTTCCATTAGACAATAGATCAGCGGAGTCTGTACCTGTTTTTAAATCACTCCTAAAAATGTACCTTTTACACTGGATTTTAACAAGTGACATGCACATTTCTTGTTGTTAAGTATTATAGTCTTCTGTGTTTTTAGTAGTTGTGTTGTGTTTACACTGCAAAAAACAAAATCTAGTCAAGCTAAAATGACTTGGATTAAGAAAGTTTTACCATTATTTGAGTAAATTTCACTTGACAAGTACAATTATCTGCCTGTGCAGTAAGATTTTTGTACTTAAAATATGAAAATACATCTTGCTACACTTAAAATAAGAAAAACAACAACTTTTTGCATTTAAAATAAGAAATAAAATCAAATGTTGCTTGAATTAAGAAAAAAACACTTATTCCACTGGCAGATCATTTTACTTGTCAAGATGAATCTGCTCAAATAAAGTAAAATCTTCTTAATTTAAGTCATTTTAATCTACCTTTTTTCCAGTGTATATTGTATACTATGTTGTACTGTCCTTGTTTTTTCTATGTTTGTGTACAGCACTTTGGCCGACTGTAAAGTTTTTAAATACAATTTTAAAATAAAGTTGGTCTGGTCTGGTATGGTACTTTACCATGACATATCTAAATGGTAAATTCACAAATGCTGAACCTGGTGTTTTCAGTTATTGACTAAACCCAAAAACTCAGTGTTATAACATAACTTTTGCACTTTAGCCATATTAATTTTGGCTTCCCCCATTTGTATTAATTAATATGGCCTATACAATGCTGCAATGTCACCTGAAACCCAAAAATAGATGCATAATTGGACAGGAAGTATAGTAGTATGGTAGTAGTTGTTCTTTGTGAAATATTTTAGCTTTCCACCACTGTCCCATTATAACCTGACAGAATGTATTACGCCCCCGTGTGCATGTCCAGTCTCATATGGATTACTGTGTGCTGGGAATAGTCCTGTTGTATTCCTGATCCGGCTCCTCCCTCTTTAGATTAGACCACTCCTCATGCGTCTGTATCTGTGTTTGTTTGTATTGACCAAAGCTCTGGATTAAACGCTTGTGTCGGAATAGCCGGTGACTCAGGCTCCATGACGCGACGGTGGTGCAGGTCATGTCTCTGTGTGGACACAATGGACTTAGATGGAGACAAGAGGCATTACAGATACTAGTGTTTTCACCAGACTAAACAAGGGAACAATACTCACATCAGGGCAGTAATGTTAGTGATTACGCTATTTTCTGATCTACCGGTATAACGTAGTTTCCTCATTACAAACGTACCTGGAGTTGTGTTTTGTTTCATCCACACACGTTTAACACGCAAACCCTGCATATTTAGGCTAAGTTATTCTCTCAAACACAAAACACAAGCATTAAGCAACCGTTTTTCACCTTTTTTTTGTTGAAAATCAAACACCTTAAAACAAAATCAAACACCTTAAACATTTGCATTGATCACGAATCCTGGAAATGTGTTGTTTAAATCCCTTTTGTACTTTTTCGTGATTTTTTCAGACCATCTAAACACTTTTTTGACCGTGTTTGCTGATGTGTGCAAGATATCGCCATGGTAACTGCTGAACATTCACTAATACACATACATTTAGAACATCCCCAGCGTGACGTCACTGCAACTTATCAATATATGGTCAAACTGAGAAAGCTTTGATGAGGAAAAAAGAAAAAAAGTGGTAATAGTTCAATACAGTCCAATTGTGTCAAACTTAATAAAGACTTTGGATAGAATAGTTGATTTCTTTCATGAGACGGGGACAGTGCACAATATACATTAACCTTAAAGGGGAACTCTGGCACATTTTAAGCTAAAGTCCATTGCTAGAGGTGATCGAATACTGTTAGAAGCCAAAAAACGCCACAAATCAGTGTTGCCTCGGCGGAGATCCCACTGTGGCAGTGAGTCTGTCAAGGCAACAAGCTAGAGTAATGATGGAATGATGATGGAAGTTCTTAACTTCCATGTAAAATGGCAATTTGCTTCACACTGAAGAAGCTTAACACCACTTTAACCCATCTTACAACAGCCACGAGTCTAACAAACAAAACGCTCTGCCTGACTCACTCATTAGTGTCTGGAAACATTATAAAACAACTTTATAAGCAGCTTTAGCCTTACCTTTGTTGATTTCCCACTGCGCAAAAGACTCGATTGTCGACTCCAGCAGCGGCAAGCGGCTAGAGTCGCCAGAAGCAGCAAGTGAGAATCGACTACTGATGGTGAAGCAGAACTGAAACTGAAAGTTGTTGAAAGAAAATATATTTTTTAGCATTTTTCTAAAAACAATTAACTCGTAAATAAACAGGATTAGAAACAACATCGGCAATTGAGTCTTAGCACTACAGCTAATTTCCGCATGTAGATCATTATTATTTTCCCATTTAATTCCATAGATTTTAGTAATGCCCTTCACCTCAGTTTTAATTTCTACATCTTTAACGGCATGTTATGAAAGCACACAAATCCAATTTATAAAGCGAGTGGTAATGGCCATGTTGTGGGGCCGTACACAGTAAAAGTATTATGTAAAATGTTCTTATTGGGATTTCCATGTTATAACTACATCCGGTCCATGTTCCGCGTGTAGGTGCTTTCACAGCTGCCCCTCGGGTCCAGCAGGTCTTGTACTGTCATGTTTGATTTGATCCAGAGAGGCCACTCTAAAGGGCCAGTGGATTTTGGCTGGGGCCTAAATGGGAAAGTGGTCCAACACAAAGTCTGTTTTCACACCTGAGAGTGCACAGACTGGAGCTGCAGTGTTGTTTGGTGCTGCTAAAACAACAGCACCAATGAACTCACGGGTGGAGGCTTGGGTGGAGCTCAGACCACCACTTTTAGCCACTTTCACGGTCCACCACAAAGAACTATGAAGAATTAATACATTAGTGCAAGTGCGTCTGGTTTGGAAGAAGGTCTAAAGGGAAAAGGGGACTAAGTGTTTAATCACAAGAAGAAAATTCATCATTGATCTCACTGGCTCCCTGAAATCACAACAAAATCTGATAATTATCTCATTTCTGGAGCGTTAAACGAAATCCAAACTGCAATATTTGATGTGCGTCATCAGAAGAGCCATGATCAGGTCGTTTTATAACTCAAATAGTCAGATAATCAGATTTATAACCGCAACCACTGACAATTTCTCATTTTAATTTACGTTCAAAATGTTGGCAGTGATACTTTGAAAACGATCCAATCTCAACAATGCCAGGTTGGGTCTTGTTAGAGCCGGAAAGGGGAACTTCAAGGAATTCCAGGTGTGGTAATGTGGCGGCAGTGATGTTAGTACATTCTGTTGTTGTGTCCTGAGGCAAGACACTTCACCCACCGTGCATCCAGTGTCCATGTGTGCCGGTGTATGAATGCACATGTTTGTGTGAATCCAGGAGCACAGATGGAAAAGCGCTCATGGCCACGGTCTGTATCATGGATATGATGTTCATTAGCATGATCCAACCAAAATAAACACATCACAACCGCTGATGCATAAGACTATTTACAGATGCATAGGAAAGTTTGCAGGAAAAAATAAAAACATTAAGCCCTTGGGATACTTGGCACTCAAACATACAGGAAAAATACAAATTAGCTACAGCACATACGCAAAACTGTGGTCCAGCTAAAAATAAAATAAGATACGCTTTTTGAGATCTCATTAGCATCTCAACTTTGTCATTTTACATCACAACTATTTAAGTTCTTAGTGCATATTGTTCTAACCTGATAAAACCCCAAACTGCACATGTGCTATACGCTGTATGTCTGAAAAGCTGTTGTAATCTCGCAATGTGGAAAATACATTTTCATAGATAAAAAGCCACTTATGCCCAGAGTTAATTCTAATTGACCACAGCAACACTCCTCTGCCTTATCTAAATGTTTTGGGGTGATTTTGCGATGGAAACCAGGCTGGAAAAGGTGGGGAGGGTTCACTTTTGAGGTCTGCAAACATAAGTTTATTGAGATCTCATCAGCATCTGGAACTTTGTCATTTTACATCACAACTATTACAACTCTTAACTGTCCAAATGCCCAAAATTCATAATCATCTCAAAATTCTGCATACATTATATAAATTAATACTACTACTACTGCTACTACTACTACTAATAATAAGACATTTTATTTATTAGGCGCCTTTCTGGACACCCAAGGTCTTACAACAACATAAACAAATTAAGTACATTTAAAACATACAGTTAAAAGCCTACAGTTAAAGTGGGACAGCATTTAACTGTTTGATTGTATTTAGTATTGTATTTAGTGTTGTATTTTATTAGTATTTAGTATTAGTACTAGTATTATTTAGTATAAGTTACATTAATGACTCTGTACCTGATTTTTACTGTCTTTAAACCACTGTCTTAAAACCAAAAACAGAAAAAAGTTCATTTTAAATGGTTTCCAGTGGTCCAAAGTTATTCCTCACTTACTTTATGCATTACCAGCCTCCTAATTATTGAGTTTAAGTGCTTGTCACAACTTTCAGAGACCAGAGCTAACAGCAACTAGCAGGCTAACATAAGCCTCCTGATTATCGGACAGTAAAACGCTTTATAATTAATTGCAGACAGGACATTGAGGATTTATTTTGACCTCAGCAGCTGCTTATACAATATATCTGAACTGGAGCAAGACAAATTTAGCTCAGATACATGGGAGAAAATGAGTGCAGGGCCTTTAACCATCAGTGTGTTAAAAATACGGCTTTCTTCCATCACACCTGAAGCTGAAACAATACTAAGCTGAGTCACTTTGTCCCTCCTCTCTCTCTGCCCAGTACTGTCAGTGCACTTTTGGAGTATTTCTGTCCCATATCCTCAAAAGCCCTTTTAAGAAGCGGCCTGTCCGGTGACCCCTGACCCCCGGGGCTTCTGGGTAATGCTTTGGCGCGTTGCTGTGGGAAAGTGGAACAGGTGATAAAGAGGAGGAAGAGGAGTCAGATGAGTTTAAACGTGTGTGTATCTTGTTTAGACAGTGTTTCCTCTACTAAAGAATAAAACGAAAGGTTAACTACTGCTCCTGTTCGGGGACACTTCGCCAGGATGTGTGCCTGTGACTCAGCTCTGGGTCTGTGTGTCTGCCATCTGGGTTCGTCACTTTTTCCACTATTTATCTGTAAACTCATTGTCCTAACAGGCCGAGGACCAATGGGGGGTTTTGGACACGATATCAAAGTGACAAGATCTGGGAATGTATTGCAATATGTACAAAGCCATGGCCCATTTAGTGAATGTTTGAACAAGCGATGGCTGATTTAGAAAGTTAATTTAATCACTAAAATAAACATATCGCTTTGCCTCTATAGACATTTTGTAACTGTAGTCTAATATGTAACTCAAGATTAGGATTTGTTATGAATCTGGATGAAGCAGAACCGTTCTTTCAGCTATAATCAAAATATTTACCATATCTGGGCCTTTGTACTTTTGACATGTTTGAAAAATCATATTTAAAAAAGTGGTATAACTGAGGATCAATTTATAAAATACTGTAAACCTTTTATATAATTTCTCTGGCTCTCGGTACCTAAGGTTATGCCATAGCGTTAAAAGAATGAAGTTTAGTTTAGAGAGCTCGCTGTAACCTGACAAAACCACAAACTGCATATGTGCTATATATACATTTGAGCTGTCACAATCTCTGGAACAATCTAGCAATGCATGGAAAGTACATTTGCAAAGATAAAGCTCCACTTATACCTCGATTAAATTCTAATTGACCATAGCAACAGCCTTCTGCATTAGCTAAATGTTTTGGGCAGGTTTGGCTATGGGAAATAGGTTGGATAAGGTGGGAGGGAGTTCACTTCTGAGGTCTGCAAACCTACAGTAAATAGGGCCAATCTCATTTCTACCCCTACCCATTGGTTGACAGTCGACCCCTACGAATTAGGACACCCCTTCAACAATCACATACGTCATCAGAAGTCTCTGCCAGCTTTTACGTAAGCTCACTGTCAGAGCGAAATGACATGCAGACCTTTGGAAAGGACACAACCTGAGCTTCTCTAAGGGTTAAACCAATGATATCGTTTTCAATTACTTGGGAAACAATATCCAAATAACAACTGTGTAACACGGATGTCACAATTCATTCACAACTTTATTTCCACGCATCAACCGATCACTCAAGTCACAATCCACTAGCAAGGACCACGGCAACAATACATGTGCGAAGCGAAAAGTGTTTATTATATTGAGACGAGGCGGGTCGGCTGGGTTGAGACTCAGGGTGGGGGTATAGTGGCCCAGCAAGAACGGGACCCCCCTCGTAGGCGTCTTATGTCTGGAAGTGAAGAGATATGGGATGGGAGCATAGACTGTATAAAAGAAGTGGACTAAGTGAGCGTGACGTCACCCATAGCGTTTAGCGCCGGTCAAATGAGGCTCGCGATGCCACGGCTACAGGGGCAAATCTGGAGCCAGGCTCTATGTTATGAAAAGGGTTTTTTGACAGACAAAATAGCGAAAAAAAATTTCAAGATCATGTAGAGCGGGTTCATACGAACATGTTGAGACCAAAATGACGAGGCTCACAGCAACAGGTACAGAGAGACGAGCGATCAGATGCTAATGCAAGTCAATGGGAAAAAGGGAGAGAAGGAGCTGGAAGAGCCTCCTCGCGCACTTCCTATTTGGCATGTGGCGGCTAACGGGATAGCTTAGTCCACTCATATATACGGTCTAGGGATGGGAGGGTGGGCTCGAGTTATTCAGAACGAACTGTGTTGCCGGGATAGGCTGCTACAAATAGGTTTCTGGGAAATTGAGGTGTGGTAGAAGTGAGCTGTGATTCGCTGGAAGGGGGCGAGGGCGGTTGAGGCGTGGTCCTGCTCCTGAATCTAAGTTAATCATATTAACTACATATAACGTGACACGACTCAACGTAGTACTAATGATTTTTTTTGTGCATTTTATGAAGAAAATTACCATTACGCATTGGAGCAACGTTAAACTTAAGACAATACAGCGGTTATCATAAATTTTAAACCATAAATAATATAGAAGATTTGTGAACTTCTTTGGTCTCTTTGGTCATGGTAGCACCAATCTTGCCAGTGATTTGCAAGGCATTCTGAGAAATTGCTCATACCCCTCCATTTGAAATGTGCCTCTGAAAAATCTTCTGAAAAATCTTGGTTTGGAGGGGTATATAGCCCGACCACTTTCCCCTACCCCTCCGCCATAACGGTAACTGGGACACCCCTACCCGTACACATGAACGCACAAAACGGCGCGGTAGGGAAAGTGGTAGGGCCAAGGGGTGTAATGGGATTCAGCCTTATTTCTTGATTCACTTCAAGGGAAATTATTGCCTGACAAGCCAGTCCCTTCTGTATTACTGTATGTTTGAATCCAGAAGGGCTGGAACAGGACAATAGAGTGTGAAAAATCTCCGTCCAGAACTTGAGACAATCCACAGCTGCTAGTTTGCGTCATGTGTTCCTGAAATGCAGAAGATATCTCCTTTCCTTTAAGATTCAGAACAAAATATATAACTTTTTTTACCCGAGATAAGTAATAGTTTGGTGCTTTGATGGTTGACCCTAACCCTAACGTTTATTGTCATTTTTAAAAGTATTATACATTATATTGCTGGGTTTCACATGGCATCACAATATTTACTTGGCCAATAATATTTAACGCAGATGAGAGGCAGGTTAAACGAGTCAAAATACTAAAACATTTGTGAAACTTTTAGCGATTTCATGGGAAAGTACAATGTTATCAATAGGAAATCTGGCTCTTATTCCCCTCTGGGAGTATGACAACATCACATTCTCCAGTCTGAAAACCACAGGTAGAGCACGTCTCATTCAGACGTGTAAAACTCAGACTGTCCATATGCCCGGTGCCTCCTTCAAGGTTAAACTTCTGGCCCACATCTGGAGATCCACTGTCACCGAGCTGTGGTCCTGATGAATTTAAGACCTGAAATCTCTCAACAGTACAGTTCTGTGCCTTCCCTGTCAGAACTCAGCTATGGGACCTGCTTTATTTACAGTTGTTCCATTCAAATGACAGGAGCTTGGCCCTGCATTACCCAGAAGTCCACGGGTCAAAAGCATCTGGAAAGATTTAGGCCAGAAAATGACTTTGCTTGAAGGACAAGTTTGTCTAATCTTTGTCCATTGTACTTTTAAATAGTGATTCCATGTCATTTACCTGGCTTCTCCTTTACTGTTCTGGGACTATACACAGGACCCTTCAACCAGCGAGGTCCATCATGTTGAAATTAATGTTATTACTGGTTCACATGTTGTTTTGTCCAGTGTAGACTTGGTTTTGGCTTGTCTAGTGGCCTGTTTTGGTACATTATAGGTTCATATTATTTCATGATTTATGCGATAATGTTTCCTCATCAAAAACATACCTGGAGTTGTGTTTTCCATCATTCACACATGTTTAACACACAAATCCTCCATATTTAGGCTAAGTTCTTCAAATAGATGTCATGTGTCAAGAGATCCACTGTGTTTTTAAACTCTACACACCTTCAGTAGCATCATTTGGGTGATTTCAGCCCTGGAATTGCCCATCTCTACTACAGAAAAGCTAAAGGCATCTGTGTTTTGCCCCAGTACGGATGTAGGCTATTGTATAAGCAACTCTTGAGGTCAAAATAAGTCTCCTGTGTGCTGTCTGCATTTAATTATAAAGTGTTTTATTGTCCGATAATGATCAAGTGTGCAGTTTGCATGATAGCTGTTGTCAGCGTGGCAGCAAATTTTTACCATGGTCAATATGATGCTCAGAATGCTGAAGGTAAATAAATAACTTTGGACCACTGCAAACCATTTCAAATGAACTAATTCTGTAGTTTTTAAGACAGTAAAAATCAGACCGCACTTAGACTTTAGACTAAAAGATAACAAAAGACTGGTGTCAAATTAGGCATAATTAAAAATATTATAATATAAATATGCAAATATAGTAATGCAAACATATCTCAGCTATATACAAGAGGCAGTAAGCAGAAAAAGTGCAAAGATGAAACAATGATTGATAGGACATGGTGTTATCTGTTATATAAGGTTTAGTTGTGCAGTTGTAGGGAGTATTATCTCCTCTGTCCCTCTACAGTCCGGTGCAGTGGGTGAGTTGTTGTACAGTTGTAGGGAGTATTATCTCCTCTGTCCCTCTACAGTCCGGTGCAGGGGGTGAGTTGTTGTACAGTTGTAGGGAGTATTATCTCCTCTGTCCCTCTACAGTCCGGTGCAGTGGGTGAGTTGTTGTACAGTTGTAGGGAGTATTATCTCCTCTGTCCCTCTATAGTCCGGTGCAGTGGGTGAGTTGTTGTACAGTTGTAGGGAGTATTATCTCCTCTGTCCCTCTACAGTCCGGTGCAGGGGGTGAGCAGGAGTGTCCATGATGGAGAGCAGTTTGTCCGGTGTCCTTTTGTCCCTCAGTGACCAAATGTCTCCAGCTAACAGACAATCATGAGACCAGCTTCAGCTTTCTCATTAATAATTCATAGTTATATTATGCTTATTTTGTGTTGGTAGGTTTGCCTCATTAAGTGTTACTCTAGTTTTATCCTTGTTTTGTTCAAAGTTAGATTTTACCCTATTATCTTACCTCCTTCCCCTGTTTTGATTTAGTCCTGGTCCAATCCTGATACTGATTGAGTCATGGCTGAACCGTAGACCCTGTCAAGGCCTTGTTTAGACCTGGTTTGGCTCTGGCCTTAATTTTTGCTCTTTTCCATTGAGGTTTATAGATATATTTTGTCTGTTAGAGCAATCCAATCGCCCTTATAAAGTCAAACCACGCTGAGGCCAGGGGTGTTGGCTGGTCCGTTAACCATCAGGAATAAAGCCCAGATTCCTCCCAATCAGACTCTTCCTTCTACATAAAGAGTTCACATGCAGTTTTAATACGCAGGCTGCACATCGTATAATCTTCATATGGATATACCATCTCCGATATCCTGCACAAAGGACCTCAAAACAGCCTTGAATAACCCCAAATTAGAGCTATCACAGTAAAGAATATGTACGCGTTTGCAATTTATAAGTGTGCTATTGGCAAATACTTTGTTTTTCACATGGTTTATCCCAAAATGACCCAATTTAGCAAGATTAGGACTTGGATATTTCAAAGCCATGTGTACATGTGAAATATATGAT
Organism: Odontamblyopus lacepedii; assembly: GCA_034769755.1. Lineage (NCBI taxonomy): Eukaryota > Metazoa > Chordata > Actinopteri > Gobiiformes > Gobiidae > Odontamblyopus > Odontamblyopus lacepedii. The sequence continues at coordinate 31,337,071 of CM068354.1, read as the reverse complement.
GTGCTTGTACTCATTTGACCTGATTAAATGTTGCTGTACAGGCAAAAGTTCTCAGGGACAACGCCAGAATCTGGTCTGTGAGACTGGGTGGGCAACATTTAAATATTATTGCTCCATCTAAAGGGCAGTGATCCAACCCTAGGAGAGTCGGCAGTTGCTTGTGATAATATAATAATACATAACTTACGATACAGCCTTTAACTTAAACTGATTTTACATTTTAAATGACATAACTTATGGTAACAGGTCATATTTTTTCCTCCTTTCAAGGCACTCGGAGCACTTTAGATAAAGGAAACACTCACCCGCACATTCATCAGAGCAGAGACTTTGACTCAGACAAACTTTACTGATCCACAAGGGAAATTATTTGGACACAGTAGCTCACACATCACAGTATAATAATGTTAAATAAGGCATAATTCTATACATGTATATGGACAAGTCAAAATAACATAGAAATAAGTACCGTAATAAAATATAAAATCTCAGTTATACGGGTCAATGACATGACGCTGTCCAGGTGCAATTTCCTCAGTTAAAAAGGTTCAAATTTCATAATAATTCAGCACATTTCTGTAGTACCTCTGACCTCCATGGAACATTTTTTCAGAAATCATTCGTTATTCTGCATGTTTTTTGAACTTAAAATGTTAAAATGTCATGTGGTGTGACCGTGCATCATGTGGTGCGACTAATAACAGCAGTAATTCTATGGCTGGTGTTTTAATAACAGATAAAGTAGACTTAGGTGAATGGTTCTTTAGGCATTTTTCTTCATTTGATGCATTTTGCAAGGTCGTAGTTTGTTCATTAAACACAAGCAGGTGACATATAACATATAACAGGCCTCAAAAGAAAATATCAATATGCATTAAAAATCAAAAGAAATGGCAACAGTTTGTTTCTATACACTTCATATTACTCAGAACTTAGATTAATATCACAACCATGTTTTAGAAAATAAAACAATTTTAAGATTCTCGGTCGCACCACATGACATTTTACACTAAAAATGCTTCATATAAATGTTAAACAGAGATTTATGCACCTGACACTGTAAATATTTGAAAACATTTAATAGAAACTAAGATATTGCCTGTTGAAAATCCTTATACATCACTGACAAGAGAGCTATATATAATGTATGCAGACACTGGGTGCGAGGGCGGATAAGTGTCTTGCCCAAGGACACAACAAAGGCATTTGTCTGGGTAGAAACTGGAATTGCAACCTGTGCGTGAATGAATCAGTGAATAATTTCTACAGAGAGTGAGATTTGAACTGCCAACCTTCAGATCAGTGCGCAACTACAAACTACTAACTGAGCTCCTGTCGTGCTCTGACTTTCCTGGTGCAGATGCTTTGGCTGGAATATTCCACAGTATGGCATTAACTTACGCATCTCCATAGACACAAGCGAGTGACCAAGCGGCAACACGAGGCCAAGCTACAGGGTTATTTATTCAGGGGAAACCGGCCAGAATAAATCCAAGTTAGAAGCTGAACAGTGCACACACAAAACCACACACTGGCCTTTTAAGCAGGGTGAAGTCATTACATCCACTTGTGTATGTTTTAAAGGAACCTGGATGTTATAACGCGACTTCAACTGAGAATGTGATTTGGAAACATGTTTTAAAACATCTTTGACATGTGCTGTACTTGCCTCTATTGCAAACCCAAACCCTGTCCGCTGAGGAGAATCATTTGTTAATTCCCTTAAGAAAGTAAATTATAAGCAGCAGATGTGGAGTTACATAAAGCGGAGGATGGTCGGTCCAGGTGACGACGCCGTGTTGGAAGAGAAAACATTTGGCTTTACAAATTATTCATCCAGTTATATAAGCAGCGCATGAGTCAGTGAGGAAATCAGAACACACCACTGGAAAGTTTGGTGACCAGTGGTGAGAGGCTAGTCACACACCACTTACTTTTTAAACACATTATACATCAAATATATTGTGCAAAACTGACTCTTGTGAACTTTAAACCATGTCAGAATGTTATTATCTCATCAAAAATAAACCTGGAGTGTGTTTTGTTTCATCCACACATGCTTCAGTAATCCTTTATATTAATCTGTCTACATTTCCAAAGCTCAAAATGCTCTGTTCCACCTTATGATGTCATAAAGAGGTTTAATTTAACAGCTCCATTTGTAGAGATTGACAGGGGCTGTACACTGCACATTTCATAAAACAAACCAAGATTTATTCTCTTGAATCTAGACAAAAATCTTATTTATCTTGTTTTAAGGGATATAAACTAAACGACTGCTAAATATGTAAGATTATTAAGTTTAATTCAACACAATATTTATTTTTTTCTTATCTAGTTTTTATATATATAAACTAGTTAGAATCCACAAAACAAGTGTTAAGATAGAGTTTAAGATATTTTTATGGATGTAAATCAGTCGATTTTGGACTGAAATTGTCCAGTATCTGTAACTTCTGTTTGTAACATGGAAAAGATTAAAAGATTTAAAAGAGAGAGCTGCAATTTGTCAGGATGTTACCAAGTGGTAATTAGTCTTAAAATAAGAAAATAAAGAATTTCATTAAGATTCATGAACTAAAATCAAGAATAAAACAGTCAATAACAAGCTTTATATTCTAGTTTTAAGATTTTTCATCTTAATTTATTCTGTGTTTTATACTTTATTTTAGATCACTTAAAACTTAGATTATTACTTAGAATAAGTGATTTGATCTTATTTTGAGATTTATGAAGGCCTGGATATATTTTGTTATTTTAAGATTTCTTGATAAGTAAACTGGCAGATCATTTCACTTGTTTCTAGAGCATTTTAACTTAAAACAAGTGTAGTTTATGTATTTTTCTAGTTTTAAGGAGGGGTATGTTTGTAGTGTAATCATCCAAATGAGGTGTGTGGGCTGTAAAAACACAGTGGAGCACTTCCCGTATTCCCTCATGACATCACAAGGTGGAACTCTGGAGTGGAGTGTTTTCAGTCTGAGAAACTCCTAAATATGGGGTTGTGTGTTAAACGTGTGAATGAAACAAAACCCAACTCTGTGCATGAGGAAACAACATTATATAATAGATGACAAAACAGAGGAATAAGGCCACGTCCACACTTCTGCTCTGGTCCTGGTTTAAGCCCAGTTTAGTCCCGGTAAAGTTGGTGCAGTCCATTTAAAGTCCTGGTTAAGTCCTGGTCTAGATCAGGGTTGGTCTAAGCTCACTGGGGTGAAGAGTTAGGACACTTATGAGGTGAGGAAAAACTGGATCACTGTGAATCCTTCAAAATGGTTGTAATAGTTCTGTTTTTCCTTTTTTAAGACAAGAAAAATCAGGGAGAAAACCTTTAAACCTAAATCTTATTTTTTGTCAAATAAATTAATTACACAAGTCTCATTTTACCCGTAACAGGTTTCACATTTTCCCTCTACGGGGATAAAATACACTTCCAGATGGTAGCTTTAAGAGGTAATCTGATGACTGCAAATGATTAATATTGTTTTGAAGTAACAATACTCCTACAAGTACAGTTTTGGAAAACCCACATCTGTCTGCAGGGAAAAGCAGTCTAAACAGTGATATGAGTGCGTTTATAGCTTACATTTTGCCTTTAAAGCGTTTTAATAAATCCACTGCACTTTACTGGCTTCCTAATACATCAGTTATGTCACACGCAGGTTCTGGCAGGTCCCTGCAATAAAATAAACACAGTGAAAATTGTGCTTGAACAAGTCCAGATTGAAAGGATAAGAAAAGAGGCTAGAGTTTCTTCTTTAAAATAGAGAATGTGTATGTATGTGTGTGTACGTATATGTGAATGTCTATGGGAAGCCAAACTGGAGCCAGGACCAAGCGAAGTGCCCCCCGTCCAGAGATCCAATCAGAGGATGTGGTTTCACTGCTAATTCTACACAAACATATTTGGATAAAGTGACCGGTGTAATAAGCCAATGAAGGAGACAGCGAAAGTTATTGAGGAGTTTAAAGAGTCCTCATTATTCAAACACACACGTCCTCTCTCCTCTTTTTTCTCTCATGTCATCTAACTATTATGTTATTTGAGACTTTTTGTTTTGTTTTTTGAGCTCAGTTTTTAACATCACATCAGGGGATTTAACCTGTAAGCCTGAAAGTTCAAAGTAATAAAATAGATAAAGTTGTGTACATGCCACGTCCTGCTAACTTAATTATGTCAAGTTGTCGTAACGTGTTCTTCTTTTTGAGTAATTTTAACTACCATATTTTTCTATAAGTTGCACCAGCCAAAAAATGCACAATGAAGAAGAAAAACACATATAAGTCGCACCGGACTATAAGGGGGAGATTTATTTTATAAAATCAGCGACTAAGAACCAACATTTCATCTTGAAAGGCAAGTTATAGAAGTTATAGTAATAAAAACAACCCAATAGAGAAGAATCCATGTATCATTCGTTTTTCAATATACTGTAGAACCGAAAATAAGAAAATGAAAAAAACAACTCTTTTCTTTATTATTTGTCTCTAAAATCAAAATCAAAAAACAGATAATGATTAGTTTTTTCACATATATGATTCATATATTTGGTCTATGGGCTGTCAGTGTGAAAAATGTAATATATATAAGTCGCACCTGAGTATAAGTCGCCACTCAAACCCTGAAAAAAGTGTGACTTATAGTCCGAAAAATATGGTGATATTTTTTGATTAAAGTGAACTTTTTGTGTGTATAACTGAGCATAACTTAAAAACATAGATGAGGAACAACTTAGGAGAATTAAGTAATTAAAAGTCTTGTTATTTATATTGTTTCAAATGGGGATGATTTAAAAAATAAACTTAATTTATACAGCACATGCTAAAATACAAGACAATTTCCAAATGATTTCGTTGCCGTAACAAAAACTATGAGTCACATTAACTGCAAATATTTGAGCTGGGGGTAAATAAACACTTTAAATTCAGCTTTTATCAAAAGGTACAAGTAGCAAAGCCATCCAGCATTTTAAGTTCTGGAAGAAGACTGTGACTTTTAAGTTCGGAAACTTAAAATAATTGAGGTAATCGATTGCCTCAGTTTTTTTGAGTTCTGGTAACTTATTCAGGTTTACAGGGCAACTAAGAAATGCAGCTCAAAGGAAACAACTAAGGGACTGTTAGACTGTGTGAAATAACTGTGTTTTTACACTCCAGACACCTTCACTAGAATCATTTGGATGATTCCAGCCCTGGAATTGTCAATCTCACCTGAACTAAAGGTAAAACGCAGCTGTTACCTCGAAAACTACCGCTACATGACACAACATGACATGACAAGGTGGATCAGAGCATTTTGAGCTTTGGGGATGTAGACGGTTTAATAATAAAGGATTACTCAGACATGTGTGAATGAAACAAAACACAACTCCAGGTCTGTTTTTGTGGATGTAGCAGCATTATACATGACTAAAAGCTTACAACAGTCAGGTTTGTGTAATACAGGACCTTTAAAGAGCTCCAGTGTGTTCAGTCTGTCCTGCCCCGCTGCTCCCACTGGCCTCACCCTCTCATAATGAGCGTATTATCCACATCAGAGAGAAGCAGGTCACTACAGGCAGGGCTCTGAACAGGACATGTGATCTATGAGAACTTACTGCCATTTGTTTGTAATGTAGGCCAAAGAAATCCAACGTAGAATGTCATTTTATGTTGATCACCCTGCTTGTGTTTAAGGGGTAAAAGGAATAACTGCAATAAAATAAAAGTGCACTGTGTAACTTTTTAAAGAGGGGTCGACAACTGTTGGATGTTGGAGTCCATGGAAATGTTAATTCTTTGTCACAAATGTCGTACGATATAAATTAAACTCAACTAATGCGGTTGTTTTTCTTGCTCAAATGTTCCTTTAAAACATTCTTACTGTGAACCGGCTCGCCTCTTCGCAGATTTTACCTGTAACTTGGCCTTGTAAGTCACCAGCTTGTCTCCGTGGAGATATATTTGCTAAATGCAGCAATGAGGAGCATACCAGGCAAAAGCAATAACATTTCAGTGGAGACAAGCAACAATATAAATGGTAATAATAAGGTGACCAGATTTTCAAACTCAAAAACTGGGACACTCTCGGTTTGTAGTTGGTAATAATAAAATTGTGAAACGAGTGCGTAATTAAGGAAAACTGTGCACTCGGCCCATTCATGACTAATACGAGTCAGTATAGTCACGTTTTCTTTGTGTTTTGGTCATTTTTAAGCACATTTTCTGTATTTTACCTAAAAAAATGACAATTTATGCCTATCTTTACTGTTGGCAGGGATCAGATTGGTTAAAAATAGGGACACCAGGGACATTTCTTGTATAAAACTGGGACAAATCACTGGATTTGGATAAATCTGCTGGGACAGGGGACACAGGGTTAAAAACTGGGACTGTCCGAGGTAAATAGGGACGTCTGGTCACCCTGGGTAATAACCAATTCAAAACACGAAGCAAAAATAACAAGAAACTGGAATCAAACAAGGCAGAATTATATAAATGCATACGCTTTAACACACACACACACACACACACACATATATACACATCTTCTTAGGCAAATATTATACCAAGTCACTTAAAGTACTAAGAAATTGTGGCCTCAGACTTCCAGAAACCTATTCCAGACACATTTAAAGTTAAAGTGTTCTAAGAAAAGAGATAAGAACAGGGCAAGACCTCACAAAAGACACTCCCTGACACCTCATTGTTGGTGTCAATAAATAACCTGCTCCATGTATCTCCAACACTTCACACCGAGCTTTAAAATCACAAAATCAATGAGACGTTTAAGACGAGCTGATAGTTGAACACTGTTGAGTGTGACGGGCTGTCATTGAGTAAAAGATGAGTAAACACTCAGGTTAAACAAATATAACCCTGTGACACGAGAGCAAGATTGAAAAAGATATGAGCAATACACGGTTAATGGTTCCACTGATAGCAGGAATTCTGTGAAAATGTATAGTTCAGAATACCCAATACTCAGATATTCAGAGTTTTTTTTTGTAACTATTCTGAGCCATGGTACAGTCAGAGTACTGCATTCTGTACTCACAGTATCACAGTAAAATTCACACAGCACATTTATAAACAACTTTATTTTTGTTCCACAGTTAGTTGTTATTAATTTAAATTTGGAAAAAATTGGAAAAAATTAAACAAAATGAACAAAAAATCAAATGACAAAGTAAAGAGGTTGTTTAAGCACAATTAGAGATGGAAAGTTTGCATTAGGGGTGTAACGATATTCAAGTCTCACGATACAATATCATCACTGTATGAACCTCACGGTACGATATTTATTGCGTATCATGGGAAAGCTCAGGATATTACAATATTCTACATAATAACAAGACTGACATTATAAAATGCTTTGACCAGTCATTTGGTACAACATTTATTGTCATTAGGGATGTAACAATATTCAAATCTCTCTACGATATTTTCACCATAAACATCTCACGGTACGATATTTATTGCGATATTTTGTGGACGCTCACAAAACTGTGAATCTGCTACTTTTTCCTCTAAAAATGCCTTCACAAGACTTAATCCAAAGAATGGAGGTTTAAAAGTGCTTAGAACAGTTATTTCTTCATGTCGTCTGCACTGAAATGGAGCAAAGGATCATGGTCTTTGTAGTTCCCTCTGTTTTTTAGCTATTTCTGCATCAGAACTATTCATTTAAGCAAAGAGACTTGTGATTCGATATATTGTGATGGTCCACGATATTATTGTGAGACCTTTGACGATACGATATCACAATATTTTGGTTATTGTTATATCCCTAATGTGTTTTAAAATGTTCTTACTAAAAACGTATTGTTCAAAAAGCCTAAATTGAGTGTACTTCCTTGTATTCCATTAATTTTAGGAAAGTAATTATAACAACCCCCCCCCCCCCCCCCCAAAAAAAAAAATAAAATAAATCAGTATTCTTTGGGTATATGTATTTAGTTACTTCCCTTACCTAAGCATTCTCAGTTTCAGAATAACTGCAGTGAGTCCGTTTTAGGCACTTTCCAACTTTCTAAGGCCACTCTAACCCTGTAGCTGTTTTACGATATCTGTACTGAGGAAAAAACTATTTTATGTACTTTACCGCAGCTCCTTTAATGGTCCTTGTACAAAATGGTGTCTTTGAGTCATTTGCCTTTCTCACTCACACTTTTGGTGACATATTTTCCAGATCTGAGGCAGGTTCAAGCCCCTGTCACTCCTCTTAGACTTAAGCTGGCATTTACTACAGAGAGCAGCCACTGTGAATATGAAACCTTCAGACTAACGTTAGACTGTTCACAGTAAAGTGGTGCTTACAGAGTCTTTACCGCAGATCTGGACTAATGCAGGTCTTTGGAAAGTGTCAGAAGTATTGACATGCTATATTTAGACCATATTATTAGTATTAACGACCACTTTAACAGACAGCACGTTAGGTTTGGAAAAAGTACAAAGGTTGGAGCTCTCTCAAAGCTTCTAAATAGTATTAATAAAGATGAACTCTTGTGCTTAAAGGAGTTAGGGTTATCCTGCCTATAAGGTGCTTTCATACGTGGAACCTTTGAGACTTTGACTTCCTGGTTTTAACCTTTAAATTTTGTCTTTAGCGTGAAACGTGGATGAAGTGTGCAATGTTGGAACTCATTCAAACTTGGAAATGAGAAATGTGGATGTAAGAATCTGTCATTTAATATATCAAGAGGGAAAAGAAAAAAACAAAATATAATGATCAAAATATTGTACAGTGATGTAATTTAAAGGCTCCATATTGCCCTGTTTTCTGATCTATGTTCATCACAAATATACCTGGAGTTGTGTTTTGTTTCATTCACACATATTTAACAGACAAATCCTGCATATTTAGTTCTTCTCTCAAACAGGAAACACTCTTCCGCCTTGTGATGTCAAAAAAGTGCTCCACTGTGTTTTTAAACTCCACACACCTTCACTAGGATCATTTGAGCCTCTACTGAACTAAAGGTTAAAGGAGCTGTTCACTTGAAACCTACAGCTTCATGACATCACAAGGTGGAACAGAGCATTTTGAGTTTGGGAGATGTAGAGAGACTAATAATGCAAGATTACTCAGACATGTGTGAATGAAACAAAAACAAAACACAACTCCAGGTCTGTTTTGATGAGTTAATAACATTATAACATCACTAAAAGCACAAAAGATCAAAAAATCAATGTTGCATCGTAGGACTTTTAATTTTAGAGAAGTAAAATACAGTCGTCCCTCACTATAAGATGGGTCACCTTTCACAACTTCGATGTTTCGCAGGGTTTGAATGCACATTGTGTTCTATGCCCTGATTGGCTCTTCTGCATCTCCATGGCCTCGCACCAAAGTCCATCTGTGCCACATGAACCATCTGCATCTGAGGAGCTCAGGGACCGGCCTCCTGCTGGTCCCAGAGTCAGGACTAAAGCCGGGGAGTCAGAGTTTCAGACTCATGCAGCTAAAACCTGGAACAGTCTGAACATGTGAGACAGACTCTACTCTGACTCTGTTTAAATCCAGACTAAAAACAGTTCTGTTTAGCTGCGTATGACTAAAAGGTTTTCATTTCTCATTCCTCACTCTTCTCTCTAATTTAATGTATTTCTTATTCTGTAAAGCACTTTGAATTACTTTGTGTACAAATTGTGCTACACAAAAACTTGCCTTGCCTGCGTAATCGAAGGTGTCACGCTCCTCAGTTCAGATCGCAGAGCCTGTCTGAGGAAAGTGTATAAAGTGTGTGGTGAGGGGTATTACAGCCTGAAAACATATGATAATTGTAAAAAATAAAGCTGACTACTTCGTGGATTTTGCCTATTGTGGGTTATTTTTAGAACATAACCCCACGATAAACGAGGGAACACTGTACATATTATTTTGATGTGGCCTTTAAAGGTGCAATGTGTAACTTTTCCAGTGAGTCTGGTATGTATGAATGTATCTGACCTGTCGCTTGGCTTTGTGGAGTCACCAGCTTGTCAAGGATTCAGCTTTATTTAAGACCCTACTGTAGAACAATCTCAGTAAAGCAATAACAACATAACATCATAACATCAGTGTGGCACAATGTCCATCTGAAAAGTTACACAGTGCACCTTTAAATGACCCTGAAGTACTTTAAAACTCACTGAGCCATTAACAACTGCTCAAAGCTCCAGTTCTTCTAACATTACAGTCATTCACTGCGTTCGGAAAAATTAGATCTCCAGTTTGCAATAGTGAACAAAGAGTCTCATTGGTTTTCAAAGTAAATGTGGAGGTATATCTGGGCTCTATCTGCAGACCTGCTTCCCCTCCACTGGGCAGTCATTATGAGAACTCTTGAGTTTCAGCCAACGCTACGATCGCGATAAAGACTGCTGCTGGAAATCTAGTACAGGGGCCATTTCGGTTCTTCGGTGACTCGTAGTGATTGGAGGGGTCCGGGGCAGGAAGCAGGGGCCAGGGGGACGTTGACAGGCATAGCTGACCCTTCACTCACTCATCGGGGACGAAACGAGAGACGCTAGATGACAAGGCTGCATCCCCACGCACAGGGAGAGAGTTTGGAGCTAATAGCTAAAGAATGATGATTGTACCCGTGGTCAAATTACACCGAGGAGAGACGATGAGAGCGGCTCGGTATCAAACATGATTCAGATCTCAATCCATTTATCTGAGTTGACACTTTTGATTACATGAGAGCTGTAAGGTGCATTCCCACTCGCTGAACCTTGGACTAAACTGGGACTACGCCAAGAACTAAACCTGAACTAGACCAGGACTACTGTAAAACAAGGCCAAACGAAGTCACCAGACTGATATTCAGTACAATACAGATACTGCAAATTTCTCTGATCTGGCCAAGATTTTAGAACTTATATCAGGTTATTCATCTTGTTTCCAGATTTATTATCTACTTACTAGTTCTGAGACAGCTTCATTCTAGTCTAGAGGTGGTTTATTTTAAGATAACTTGTCAAGTAAAATTATCTTGTTGCATGGATAGATATTAGTGTTTATATCTTAAATTTTGGCCAAGCTTTGTTATGTTTTGGTTTGTTTGTATTCTGATTTTAATGTACGTCTTATTCTGTGAAGCACTTTGATTTACTTTGAGTACAGTTATTTTATACAAATAAACTTGCCTTGCCATGGTTTTTTGCACTGTACCAATGAGTTTTGTATTAAAATGCATTGAAACTCGTCTATTAGGGTAAATCCTTATTGTCCCTGTAGGAAAATGTGGAACTGATCTTATATGTGCAGATAAAATAGAACTTGTGACTGTGATGTTATGTGACAGTTGTTTAACAGCACAAATCAGCTCATCTGTTTTAGTTTCAACTAAATCAGTTCTTTCTGGTCAGATTATGTTAAAACATTATACACAATATTGCTTTTTTGATGCTTGGTCAGCATTGTTATAACGTTATAACATGACTAAAAGCTAAAATAAAGTTGGTTTAGCAGAATATTGGCTATTAATGAAGAGCCCTAGCTTACTGAAGGCACTGTGCACATGTGGTCAGAGCACCTGATGAAATACTTTGGCTCTGATTCACCGACTGACCACAACCTTCTACTTTTTATGATTCTCTCCCACAGTCAAAGACGTGACTGGGATTAGGTGAATTGGCAAATCCAAAATGTTCCACTGAGTTCATTTTGGTGAATAGTTTTCTGGCTCAAACTTTGGTCTCCGTGATTACCTGGACTTTGTCCAGGCTTTGCTCTTATTCTCTGAGCCAGCTGCGAGAGACTGCAGCCTTCCAGCGCTCTATATTAGATCATAAGATGGACTAATGCAGTAAATATAGGCTTTCCATTAAAGGGAATGTATGCGTTTCAGCTCAAACAATTACTGAGACTAATGACCAAGAGGAAAAAGAGCTACACCAAGATAATAGTAAATTACAAGGGGATTTTAATAAAGGTCCTATATTACGCAGAATGGACTCCTGTGAACTTTAAGCTAGAAAGTTGCTGCTTCATCAAAACAAACCTGGAGTTGTGTTTTGTTTCATTCACACATGTTTGAAAAACCCTGCAGTTTTAGTCTGTCCACATCTCCAAGCTCAAAATGCTCTGTGCCACCTTGTGATGTCATGAAGCGGTAATCTTCAAGTTAGCAACTCCTTTATTTTTTTTCGGTAGAGATGGGTAATTCTGAAATTATTCTAATGATTCTAGTGACGGTGTGTGGAGTTTAAAAACACAGTGGAGCACTTCCTGTATTACCATGTGACATCACAAAGTGGAACAGAGTGTTTTCTGTCTGAGAGAATTCAGCCTAAATACGCAGGGTGTGTGTGTTCAACATGTGTGAATGAAACAAAACACTTCAGATGTATTTTTGATGAGGAATCGACATTGTAACATACTGTAGATCAGAAAATAGCGTAAAATGGGCCCTTTAATGACTCTGTAAATGATTTACACTTTCTGAAAAACGTAAAAAACAGAATTAGTTCATTTTAAATGGTTTGCAATGTTCCAAAGTTGTTCTTCACATACCTTATGCATTATTTACCACTTTTCACAACTCTCAGAGGCCAGAGTGGAGTTTTACAATCATAAGGCCAACAAAGCATGCTACTGCACACTTCCTGATTATCGCGTAATAAAACACAGACAGTAGACCTACACAGCTGACTTCTTTTGACCTTTAGAGATGTTTACACGATGTATCTGTACTGGGGCAAGACACATTTTACTCAAAATCAGGTCCAGGACTTTAGAATATTGTGAGGTTTGGTCCCTGTTTGGTTCTCCCAGTTTTGACAGATGCTGTTGACTTAAAGTTGGTTTGTGTTGTTTCAGATTCGGTTGTTTTCAGGACCGTCTCCCAAATAAAAGATATGTTTAGTTTTTAGTTGTTAATCCCTATGGTAACTGTTCTAATTTTCCATCTTTCCGAAACCCAGGGATAGGCAATGTCTTTGGTTTCACTCATGGTTTGGATCAAGTTTTGTCGTGGTTTAGGTCCGGATCAGGTTTTGTTTTAATTCTCTTTTTGATCTGGTTCAGTCGTGTAGTCTTCTTTCTCACATTCACAGTGAGCAAATCGGAGAAATACTGAGGAAGGCTTTATAACTTTTGGGGTTACATTTTGACAGAGAAGTGCTCATTCACTGGCCTTTGTGACCACCGCAGGGTCTCTGTTCATCTGATCAACTCATGTGGTATGTTGGACCTCATCACCGTGTTGTAAAGGGCTTTTGTAATGGAAACTTCTTCAGGAAGTCGCTTAACCTCAAAACAAACAAATTCTTTTCTTTCTTTTTCTTTTGTTAAACGCACCAAGATTTTACCAACAAATCTGAGCGGTCAGGTTTTTGCACTGACTTGGATGCACATTGCAGTCGCATATACAGAACTGGTAATGAGTTTAATTTAACACGATTGATGTCATGTTCAATAAAGAGTCACAGCCTGGAACTTGTTGGCAAACCCACCACAGCGTTTATGCAAACAGGCGTATTTCAACTCAACAAAGACCAGAATACTTGTTTATTTACAGTTTATTTGCCAAAAAGCAATAACTTTTGAACCAAAACTGAGAGGGGACATGCGAACGTACATTTATGTGTAATTACAGTCACTGATTTATGGCTGGAGCAGCGACCAAGCGGTTTGAACATCTTGGAAAATGTCCTGAACCACAGTTTAATGATACTGTTGTAAGTTATGAATTCAGACGACACCAGCATCAATCACAGGAAGCCACAGACACAAACTCCAGCGCTGGGATGATGACAGGAGCAGTGACAGGAGCAGGAGCAGAGACAGGAGAAGACATAAAAGCAAAGACAGCACTGCAAAAAGCTTAAGATATAAACACTTAAATCTGTCCAAAAAAGACTTAAAAGTAGTGAAATGATCTTCCTGCATGGACAGATGATATTACTTGATGAGTAAAAGTTAAAATAAACTACCTCTAGACGAGAATTAAGCAGTCTCAGAGCTAGTAAGTAGATAATAAATCTAAAAACGAGATGAATAACCTGAGTGTTAAAATCTTGGCCAAATCAGAGAAATTTGCAACAAGGGCTAGAGGACATGGACAGGAGCAGTAGCTTGGCCAAAATTTAAGATATAAACTCTTAAATCTGTCAGAAATATGACTTAAAAGTAGACAAATGATGTTGCGGCATGGACAGCCAATTTCACCTGACAAGTCATCTTAAAATAAACTACCTCAAGACATAGGCTGTCAAAGAACTGGTAAGTAGATAATAAATCTAAAAACAAGATGAATAACCTGACTTAAATGTTAAAATCTTGGCCAGACCAGAGAAATTTGCAGTACAGAGACAAGAAAAGAGGCAAGGATAGGACCAGAGACGGTGGCAGGAGCAGTAACATGACCAGAGCCGGGGCTGGGTCACGCTCACACCCGCAAAAGAGGGGCGAGGAGCAGACGAGGGCCAGACCGAACCCAGACCAAACACTGGCAGAGGCATGAGGCTAGCAGGAGGTCACCACACATTTACAGACCAGAGTCTTTTTGCGGCGGAGTTCACTATCAGTGCGCTATGACGCCATGGCCCCGTTTCCATCCACAGGAACACAAACCTACAATCTTTGGAGCATCATGTGTGACTTTGTGTCTGCAGTTTCACTCGAGGGCATTTTCTAACTAGTTGTAAAGCGGGCACGAGTTTTCCATATCATTTTGCCATGGACATAGTGCCACTATAACAGCTAAAACTTTACAAACAGTGTATTAGACGTGATTTAAAGCAAAACATATAACCACAGCACAAACCCATACACCATCTAGGCCTGTCACCATAATTACTATAACGACTTCAGTGCATGAAAGCTGGAACAATATTTTTTTTAGGTCAGAACTTATCGTGTCTACATACTTTTTTTGTTATAGGACGAGATTTAAGTTCTAAAAGGTAGAATTAATAACTTCTACGAGTCATTACAGGTGCAAAAGGTTGGACTATTCTAATGGACTTTTTGTTGGGATTCCTGCCAAGAACATTCAAAAACTACAATACATCCAAAAGATCGCCACCAGAGTCCTAATGAAAGTCAGAAAATTCACAAACACATCACTCCCATTCTCAAATCACTGCACTGACTCCCTGTTTCTTCACAAATTGAAAACAAAATCCTTCTGCTGACCCATAAATGCATCATTGGTCAGGTACCACTCTATCTGCAAGATCTGATCACTCTACAATCTTTCAACCACACCCTCGGATCTTCAAGTAGCTCCTTCAGGTCCTCAGATTTTCAGGTAGCTCCTTCAGGTCCTCAGATCTTCAGGTAGCGTGCTCCTTCAGGTCCTCAGATCTTCAGGTAGCGTGCTCCTTCAGGTCCTCAGATCTTCAGGTAGCTCCTTCAGGTCCTCAGATCTTCAGGTAGCTCCTTCAGGTCCTCAGATCTTCAGGTAGCTCCTTCAGGTCCTCAGATCTTCAGGTAGCGTGCTCCTTCAGGTCCTCAGATCTTCAGGTAGCTCCTTCAGGTCCTCAGATCTTCAGGTAGCTCCTTCAGGTCCTCAGATCTTCAGGTAGCGTGCTCCTTCAGGTCCTCAGATCTTCAGGTAGCTCCTTCAGGTCCTCAGATCTTCAGGTAGCGTGCTCCTTCAGGTCCTCAGATCTTCAGGTAGCGTGCTCCTTCAGGTCCTCAGATCTTCAGGCTGCAGCTCCTTCAGGTCCCTCCACTAGGCTCCGTACAAGGAGCCGAGCCTTCTGTTCAGTTGCACCACGACTCTGAAACTGCCTCCCTGTCCAGCTGAGAGCCCCACAGAGCCTGGACTCTTTAAAAGCGAATCTAAAGACTTTTCTATTTAGAAAAGCTTTCTGTTGATGGTTTTAGCATTTAGCAACTAGTATTGTTTTTAAAGTTCTTGTTTTATTGTAGCACTCTCAGATTCTATGGCATGAAAAGTGCAACAATATTGTAGATTTAGAAAAGTTTTTTGTGGTTCAAACTGCTCTTCGGTTTTTGTGTCAGTGGTATAAATTAGTTTCAGTATTATCGTTAGTCGTCTGTAGTGACTTCGGCAGCAGATCGAACTTCAAAATGTGAGAAAAGAGGCAGAAGCAGAGACAGAAGCAGAGGCAGGAGCAAAGACAGGAGTGATCGGCCTAACACAATCCATAACATTTCTTGAAATTTATTATAATTGTAAATGTATTATATTTATGTACTAGCATACATATAATACATTTATTTTGCACAGGAATACACAGTTATCAACTAATAGTAACAACATAATGACATAAATGATTATACTTCTTAGATTTGAATAGCTTTTCCTAATCATATCTACTTTTGATGTAATGTTCAGTGAAAAATCCATTTTAATGAAACCTGTGCCTCTGATTTCAGTGTGGAGGTGTATCTCACATCCCCGTCTGTTTTACTTCTCCAGACCTTTAGTTCTCGCTCCAAACCACAAAGATCCGACCCATTTAGCCAAGTTCTTCTCCTGGCCTCCCTCCACCCTCTACTATCCCTCTTCATCACCGAATCCCTTTCTTCATTCTCCTGTGTTTTGTAAACCTTGTAACTGACCACAGGGATTTGGATGTTTTTTGAAATAAATGTAGTTTGACACTGTTCTTAAATGGACGGTGCACTGAGTGACCTCCAAAGCCCTAGAAACCCTTCACAATCCCACATGAGTGAATTGTAAAAACATTGTCATTAATCTGCCATGACATCTGTTCTTCACAAGCTATTTTCCCCACAAAGCAACACAAAATGTAACTGAGAAGCGCTTTGCTGGTTCTCCAATGAAATGGATAGTAACATGTGTTTTCAAAGTGGAGGAATAAAATGTCCGCAGTGGTTTACCAACTACGTACACCAACATGTTATTAATTGGATTCTTGTGATCACGTCCCATTGTGGACGATATGATATTGTCATTAAAATTATTGCTTTAACCTTTATTCAATTACAGGTCTTTTTATTACCAGATAAATGGGAAAACATGGATTCTAACCATAAGTGAGCTCGCCTCTCCACAGATGTACCTTGGACATAGGTAAGTTTTAACCCAGCTGTCACCGGATTGTTATGTGTAGCTCTCTGAATTGAGTTCTGTCAGTTCAATCAATTCAGGATAGTTTTCGACAAAAGGGTTCAGAACCAATGATTGGAGGGTTCAGACAAAGACTTCATGTTGATTGGTTGAAGCGCCACAACAGCAGAACCCCGAAAAATCAAACTTGGGTTCAGTCCTGTTGAGAGAAAAACACAGGCGTCGTAACCGTATCCACAAATGTACAAAAATCTTCCCTCTGGATGTTTTTCACAAACAAACTAGTGTGTGTGTAAACCCTGGTTTTCTTGGCAATTAAAAGGACTTCAAGCTCCGTACTGATGTGGAACATTTATTCTCACCAACTTCACATGGAAAACCGTGAAAACTAAAACAAAGGCAGATAGAGAAAATGTCTCAGGTTTGCATAAATTACCTCTAAATAAACACAAAATACAGACATATTTACTATGTTCGTCAGTACATCAGTTAAGTTAAGTAGCATTTTTGACATCTTTTCTCTTTTGTTTCTATTGTCTTTTTCTTTTTTTGTGGCTACTTTTTCTCACTCTCTTTTCACTTCCGGGGCAAAGTAAATGGACGCCTGACTGAAAAGGTAAATATATTACAAATAAAATATATGGAAATGAATAACAGTGGTATTCTGACATCTTAATATTTGAACAGATAAAATAATAACAATTTTAGGACTTATTACCACCATATCGTCAGCTACAGAGTGTATTTCTACTAAAGCCCAGGTACTTCTGTCAGAGTCGCCATGTTTGTTTTGGTGCTGACTTCCGCCCAAAGTACAGTTCTGCCCTGTGATTGGTCAGTTTCTAATCACATGCAAACGATTCAGCCAGAGCTGCTCAAGATGGACTTTGTGAACGCAAAAATCACAAGAATTCGTCTTACTGACAAGGAGAGATAAGTTTGACATACTGGAAAACATTCCAGGCAAAGCAATAAATTCTCTATGGAGAGAAGTGAGTGACGAGTGATTTAACTTAAAATTTTTATTATTGAACCACAACACTATTTATCCAACCATACAAAACATGCTACATCTTGCTATAGTTTCACTTTACTTATTTCATCACATCCTCAGTTACTAGTTCCTCTACTTCTCTTTCCAATCCTGTATATACTTAATCCTTTATGTTGAAGTCTCAGTTAGCTCCAGAATTTGACATTAAATGTACAAGTATAAACTTTAAACTTCATATCACATTCAACAACTCCATTTCATTGTATAGGCCTGTCCATGTTCTGTCTAATCTCCGAGCAGAACGCCTTAAACCACAGAGTGTTAGCGAGGCCGCGTGAGGCCTGCTCATGCCGGTTTCACAGTAATAAAAGAGAGAGATGTATGGAAACACAATCACATATCTCTTTGCTGCTACATGCATATTTGTATTAGCGGTTCATTCGAGGCTCAGATAATGCATTAGGCAGGATTTGTATTGGCACGTCTAAAAAGAAAATACCAGCGCGCACACACACACAACCGTTTGTTAAAGACATGCCTGTGTAATGTTTAAAGTTATTTAATCAACAAAGATATTTTTTGTCCCGAGATCTAAAATATCCCACAGATAAGCACACAAATGTGAAACCACAAACCAGCGCGGTGACATTGGAGCAGACGCCAGATGCTCAGAAGAGTAGTTTTGTCTCTAGATCAAATACACTGTGTACATTAAAGGTACATTATGTGGGTTTTGATGTATGTAATGGTAGACATGCTGTTTCCAGTTCCATATTTGATATCCCACATGTATAAGGTCTGTCAGCACCTCGGCCTCTCCTGCAAAGACACGCACAACTGAACACGTCCAATGGTAATGGGCTTCATACATTTATATTTCAAAGTACATTTTTGTATCTACTTAAAGCATTTGGGGTCTTTCTCTGGTAACACTTTGTAGACTTTTTTTTTTTAATAGTTTATTAAAGGTCCTATATTACACAAAATTGACGTGTGAGCTTCAAGCCATGGTATAATGCTGTTACCTCATCAAAAATATAGTTGGAGTTGTGTTTTCTTTCATTCACACACTGTTACGACCCAGCTCTGCTAGGGACCGCGGAAGTAACAAAATAACCAAGATGTAAAATGGAATAAATAAGGTAATTTAATTAAAAGGAATGTACATGGTAAATTAAACAAAACAGACTAAAATATGTACATAAAATAACCTAAACTAAGAAAAAGAACAGGATAACAAGTTATGCCAAAAACGAGTCACGTGGGCTTACACAAAAAAACAAGTGACTAAACTAAGGGACGCAAACAAAACTAAATCACAAGTGTCCCAAAGTAAAATCACATAAACCCACAAACAGAATCAAGTGACAAAACAAGCGGCACAAAACCGAACTAAACTAACCAAGTGTCTCAACACGCACAAAGTCATGTACCAGTACAAACAAAGTGACTGACAGAAAGAAAGAGACACAAACACAAAATGGCAGCAGCGCCGAACAGGTGAGAAGAATCACCACCAGGGGGAGGAGGCTGGAGGTGAGGGGGGAGTAGCCGAGGGTTGAAGTTCCCACCAATCAGGGACCAGGGCTCAACCAGCAAAATCCAAATGACAAAACAAGAAATTAAAGCACACAACACAAATCAAAGAACTGGAGGCCTGGGGCCTTGAGTAACCCTTTATTATTAGTCTGCCTACATCTCCAAAAGCTCATCATTTGTGTATAGAGTTTAAGGAGAACCTTTAGTGTATTAACCCATTCATGCCGGTTGCTGTGTAGTGCAGCATTGTTGATTTGTCCTCATTTTCATGACGCGAATTTCATTTCATTTTTCATTTCATCAAATTTCATGATATGATTTAATGACAGTTGTGAGTTTTATTTTTTAAATGCTGTTTATTTCATGTTTTTGTGCTTCAAAGACTGAGATATTAAGGTTTGCATTAACGTTGACGATTCTTTAAGAGCCCTCAGGAGATAAGGACCTTTACCCTAGGATAACATAGGTGTTTACAGGCGTTTTTATGCCTGTGTTTTAGGTGTAAATGGGTTAAAAATGGTTCAGGTTTGGTCCCTGACTCCTAACTCATTTGAAGTTGCAGTATGACTTTTGTGGAGGCTGAAAGTGAACTGCCTGAGTCCATGGAAACAGATAAGTTTTATCTCATTCTGTGGAAGAACAACAAAGCCAAAAGAACAACATTTACATGAAAACAACCAGGACACAGCCCTCCTCCAGACCAAGAGTCAGGTTTGTGGAGGTGCAAGCCTGCTCACAGTAAGAACACAAGTTTTCACTGCTATAAAAAACCATTTACACCATGAACTGTGCTTTTATTATAGTGCATTTTTTGGCAAAGAAAAGATGCATACTGTTGCTTTAAGTAGTTAAGAAGCCTGAATCTGGGCCTGTATCTGATTTTCTTATATGTATTTAAGCATAAATCATTTTTGTTGCCCTGTATCAAGCCAACAATATGAACTGTAATTATGCAAATAGTGTGTGGATGTGATGACTGAGACTAAATGGGACGAGTTGTTCTTACTGATGGACTGGATGATTGATTGCACTAATAAACACTGTATTTTATTTTATTGGCATGTTCACCATTTATGACATAACAGTATGACCTCTTTGTGTAGCGCAATGTTTTTTGTTTTTTTTTTCTATGCATTGTCCCTGATAAATAAACAAAATATACTAAACTATTGTCTAATAACCAGGAAGTGTGTAATAGTGCATGATAATTGCTGTTTTAGTCATTGCAGTGAAATATTAGGATGCTCAGAATCCATAAGGGAAGTGAGAAATTACTAAAAACTCAAAATGAACTTATTCTGTTTTGCACTATGTAACTTTTCTGGTCCAGCGCCTGGTTGTGTCCATAGAGATATGCGAAGGAAATCGCTTTGCTTATTATTTAATTATAGTTTATTTATGTATTTATGGTAACACTTTATTTTAGGGTACCCTTTGTAGGCCATTTTTGTCCATGAATTATGATTCTAATTAGATTTTGGCGCAAATAAGTGAAAACTACATGTCTTGTGCTACTAATCCTTAGCCACAGCCTTATTACCAAAAGCTTATACCACAATTCATATACAAAAATGGCTTATTATCACACTAATAAACAGTAATAAGGAGTGTATTAGCAGGAAAATGTTTGTAAATGTCTAACTAATTGCAGAATAAGCTTAACAAGGGGTGAATAAATACTAATTAATGACAAATTAACCATTTACAACTATGCTAATTGGCAGGTAGTTAGATGTTAATAAGTGTACCCTAAAATAAAGTGTTACCGTATTTATTTTTACAATAAAACAATAGTGCTCCACAAACCAGACCTGTAAATTAACACGGTGCTTGTCTCCAGGCCAAGTAACAACATCCTCATGGTGACAAACACTCCAGAAAGTTAGAAAATCAGATCCAGTGCCTTTAATAAACTATTTGATCATTAAGAAGCCTTTGTTTATACCGTATTAAGGCTAATTTAGGTAGTTATTCTAAAGTGGTATCCTTCTTATGTAGCCTGCAGCTTTCATAGCATCACCGTCAGTGGAGATCAGAGCCAGCAGTAGGGGACCTGCAAACTTTATTTTACTTCGAAGCCCAAACCGCAAAGGCAAAATAATTATACATTAAAAACATACATTTTCACATGCCATTAAAAACAACTAGCAATTAAGTATGACTGTGGTTGGGGTTGGGGTTAGTTTTAAGAGCCCAGGATGCCTAGAATGAAATATGGCTGCATTTGTGGTCTGAAAAACCTCGAGGAATTGTCCAACGCTAAAATGCCCACAAGTAATTATTTTCAAATCAACTCCTGGAAACAAAACCAAGAGTAAAAGGTCAAAAGGTTGCTTAGTATTTGTACTGAGATAGAAGACTCTACAAAACAAGTCCTCACCTTCTCCTGTGTCAATTAGACCACCCATCGTCCATGTACTTACAAGATAAACTGGATTAAAAGATTAGAGAAGATGTATTTTGTCAATATGTGATGCAGTATTTCTTAAGTCTGAGCAGATTCAATACAGCATGGCAAGTCAGGTGTAAAAACAATGCTAACAACTTTGACCTGAATCTGAAACGCAAACAAAAAGCCATTGAAAAACAGCTAAAAGTGTCCACAAAGTAAATATGCAGGGGGTTATTGAGCAAATGAAGGAGGCTTAGAGCAAATCACAGAACAACAAGCTCACAATGCTCGAGTTGTTTGGAGGTAATAAGCTCACAGCACGGGAACAGGGACAGTATACGGATAAGTCAGCCAAAAGTGAACCAGAAACTATTTGGATTACTTGTCAAACCCTTTGTATGTTGAATATCATCCACTGATGGGGAAAGTCCTGCAGCCTTGTCCTTTTAATGTTCAGTGCAAACCAGATTCCTTACAGGGACAATAAAAGATCTACCCTTCAGCTTTGTATTAAGACACTATAAATACATACTTGGTTAATGCTTTGTCTCACAGAGTAGCCACAAAAACATGTTGGTGTAAAAGAAGTTTGAATAATATACTTGCGTTATGGTCAAAACTACATGCATAGGTATAAATAGTGTTGTTTTCCAAAGGGGCTGTGGGCTCTTAGTTGGCATCTCTCCAGGCCTAATGCCAAAGAATAGTTGAGATAAACTGAATCTGACTTGCTGATGGGAAACAGTTGATGGGGGAAATTAGGCTATGTTCAGACTGCAGCCTGAAGTGACCCAAATCTGATTTTTTTCGCCCCCATGCGACCTGTATCTGATCTTTTAATGACCGTCTGAACTACACAGATCCAATTTTTTCAAATGCGACCCAGGCCGCTTGGATATGTGCTCCTAAAAGCAATACATATCCGAATTTTTAACATGCGACTTCAGTCTGAACGGCCAGGTCACTTTCATCCAACCTACACGTCATCAACGAGTGAGAGTTTGGCTGTTGTGCTGTAACAAGCACCTGTCGTGAACTAATACAGCCCAACGCCGACATGTTTGCTCACTGAAATAGGTCAAAGACGTGTTTCCTCCTGCGAGACGACAGTACGACAGTAACTTTAAAATCTCCAGGTGCTCAATGCGGCATGCATGTTTAGGCGACTTCTGTAAACACTGAGCTCGCTGTGTGTGACGTCGTCGTGTCCTCCAGTGCTCATGCAGGACACTGTTGGGCCATTTAAAGTTCACACTGGAGATCACAGACAAGTCACATTTAACTGGAAATGTGAATGACCTTGCAAAAAAAAAACAGATTTCACAAAAAAATCTGAATTGAGCCTTAAGCTCTGCAGTCTGAACGTCGCCTTAGAGAAGCACCAAAATGATGGAGAAATGCAGTAAGATTCTGTGTGTCTAAAACTCTGGAACAGTCTGGATACACATCTCAAGCAATGCCAGAATATCCATAAATTCAAGCTGTTATATAAACATATGATCTGGTCACAGTATATAGAGAATGGGTCTTAATATTAGAGCAATACTGCCTTTTGTAGTGCTGGTTTATGCTTGTAATTTCCTTACCATTACTTGTATGTGCTGTCTGGTACCACTGTTGGTCTCCTTTTGTGTTATTGCAATATGATGATAGTTCTGTTACCAAGCTATAACAGTGACTCT